>OX104124.1:2940436-3511585 GCA_944474755.1 Limnoperna fortunei | reverse complement strand
AACCCGTGTCACTAATTCTCACCTGTCCGTGTCACTAATTCTCACCTGCCCGTGTCACTAATTCTCACCTGTCAGTGTCACTAATTCTCACCTGTCCGTGTCACTAATTCTCACCTGTCTGTGTCACTAATTCTCACCTGTCTGTGTCACTAATTCTCACCTGTCCGTGTCACTAATTTTCACCTGTCCATGTCACTAATTTTCACCTGTCCGTGTCACAAATTTTCACCTGTCCTTGTCACTAATTCTCACCTGTTTCTGGTATCCTGATATCTGCGACTGTAATTTCTGTCTTTTGCTTTCCATATCACGCAATTCGTTATTCACAGAAACTTTTATTTTGAGTAAACTCGTTATTTCCTTGTTTAGCCTCTGACCCTGCAGTTCATCTTCATCATGCTGAAGCTGAATTCGAGATTTATGAGTTTCCGATGTATCGCTGTTGATATCCGTCAGATAGTTGTGTGTGATGATGGCTAAAACCATGAAACTAGTCAGAATAAACAAAATAACACAAATCGTATGTGACCATCTTTTGTGGCACAGCCAACTGCCAGCCATGGCCCTTGGCAGAATTTTTGCATCAGGCATTATCTAGCATGGTCTAATGGTTTTGTAAATCTTCACAAAGCTCTTGAACAATTTCAACTGAAATTTAAAAAATTACAAGTTAGCTACACCCTTAACCTTAGAGTAAATCTTTTTAATGTTAACAAAATTTACATTAAATTCATCTTTACGGCTTTTTATAATCATATAATTGGTAAGACTGTTAGACAGCTGTATTCAATTGGGAAGCAGTTTGAGAATTAGAAAGAATGAACTTGCTAAAAAGATTGATAAGGAACATCACCCACACACTCTGAATTCAACAAACCATATCATACCAATATCTATGTCATCCAAAATGGGCAGGAAATGTCAGTGTGCTAATTAATTAGCTATCTGGCAATTAATTTTAAAGTAAATTTAATTTTATATTGTGTATACAGCAAGTTCATTTACATTTATTGATACAAATGACACTATAGAGGATGTTGTTTTGTTGATTTTTTGCAATATTGAAGACAATACAAGAATTTAACTTTTTCTTGATTGTTCTGAGGTTATTTTACGACGATCTTTTAGCCAGCTATTCACAACGATTACATGATCTGTAGCCCACTGCGACTCCACCAAGAAGAGTTGACCTCTACTCCTACTGCATCAGAGATGATTGGAGAAAATTTGAATTCATTCACTATTAAACTGCTATTTTGGTTTAATACATAATTTTTTCTTTCCCTGCCATCATCGTCGGAAACCCACGTCCGGTCGCGTTCTCGCTTTGCTACCACTTACCAACCGTGGGCACACTCGGAGATATTTTCTCGTGTTCATGAATATTTAATATATTATTTTGATAACTAATAAAAAAAGACATAACATACGTAGTTTTGATTAATAAATGTTTTATTCCAATAAACCATTGGCTAATTAAATTTAATAAATATTCATGAAAACGAGAAAATATCTCCAAGTGTGTCCACAGACGGTAAGATGGAGACATAGAAAAGTATGTAGAAAACTAGGAAAACAGCTGCTTAATAGCAGATAATATGCATAAAACTCTGGGTGTGAACCACTCCCAGGCTGCTCCAATACAATAAATGGGACCTCCTTGTAGCTCCACCAAGATAAACAAATTACAGTAGCTCCTGTCTAGGGGCCTGTACAGTATTACAGTATATTGTTTAGTAACCAAAAAAAAATGACACAATTTTATTGTTTCAGAAATTGGTTTACCAAAGTACACCCCCTGAAACGTAAAACGTTCCCATTTATGCGTTCTTTTTTTGTTTTCCGTTCGTTCGTGTATCGTTTTTCGTTCGTCCATCCGTACGTCTGTTCATTTGTTCGTTCTTCCGCATGCGCAAAACAAGTAAATAAAAACCGTTCGTTCGTCCGCATGTGCAGTACAGGTAAAAATAAAGGTTCATTCGTTCCTCAGCATTCGCAAAAGAAAATATTTTACACTTTGTTAGTCTGATAGAAAATACTACATTCTGTTATCAAATTAAAATAACCTGAACATAGTCTGATAGAAAATACTACATTCTGTTATCAAATTAAAATAACCTGAACATTAAAATGTCGAATAAAGTGTATTTATTTTAAAACTATAAATTCATTAAAATCATGAACATGTTTTAAATTAAATATAAACATAAACAATTTGAAATACTTTCTTCGTCTATTTTGTTATGTAAATCTACAATATTCAGGTTGTACAAATAAATATGACTTAATTGAACACTCCAAATTTTATGAAAATAATAAAAAAAAGAAGTAAACACATATGAAGTTTTTCTATTTAATTAGTTCCTAAAACCTTTTAAAAATTTATGTTTTATCCAAAAGTCTTTGAATATCCCTACATTGTCTTCATTTGATACAAAAACTAAATAATCTTGCATAAAATCTTAATTTGATGTCACAATATTTATTTGGAAATACAGCCATTTCATTTCCTAGGTTTTAAATTGCATGTATAATGAATGTCTCACAACTGATTTAACATCTCTAAGTTAGGTCAAAGAAGTGAATTATAGTATGTTATGGTTTAATATTGCATCTTAGGTCTCAGGATTGATTTTATATATGTAATATGGTTTTTAATTGTATCGCAAAGGTCTCAGGAGTGATTTTATATATGTAATATGGTTTTTAATTGTATCGCAAAGGTCTCAGGAGTGATTTTATATGTGTAATAGGGTTTTTAATTGTATCGCAAAGATCTCAGGAGTGATTTTGTATGTGAAATGTGGTTTTCAATTGTATTGCTAGGGTCTCAGGAGTGATTTTATATGCGAAATATGGTTTTTAATTGTATTGCAAAGGTCTCAGGAGTGATTTTATATATGTAATATGGTTTTTAATTGAATTGCTAGGGTCTCAGGAGGGATTTTGTAGGTGAAATATGGTTTTAAATTGTATCGCAAAAGTCTCAGGAGTGATTTTATATGTGTAATATGGTTTTTAATTGTATCGCAAAGGTCTCAGGAGTGATTTTGTATGCGAAATATGGTTTTTAATTGTATTGCAAAGGTCTCAGGAGTGATTTTATATATGTAATATGGTTTTTAATTGAATTGCTTGGGTCTCAGGAGGGATTTTGTATGTGAAATATGGTTTTAAATTGTATCGCAAAAGTCTCAGGAGTGATTTTATATGTGTAATATGGTTTATAATTGTATCGCAAAGGTCTCAGGAGTGATTTTGTATGCGAAATATGGTTTTTAATTGTATTGCAAAGGTCTCAGGAGTGATTTTATATATGTAATATGGTTTTTAATTGAATTGCTAGGGTCTCAAGAGGGATTTTGTATGTGAAATATGGTTTTAAATTGTATCGCAAAAGTCTCAGGAGTGATTTTCTATGTGTAATATGGTTTTTAATTGTATTGCTAGGGTTTCAGGAGTGATTTTGTATGTGTAATATGGTTTTTAATTGTATTGCTTAGGTCTCAAAGTGATTTTCTATGTGTAATATGGTTTTTTATTGTATTGCAAAGGTCTCAGGAGTGATTTTGTATGTGAAATAGGGTTTTTAATTGTATCGCAAAGTCTCATGAGTGATTTTATATGTGTACTGTAATATGGTTTTTAATTGTATTGCTAGGGTCTCAGCAGTGATTTTGTATGTGAAATATGGTTTTTAATTGTATCGCTTAGGCTTAGGCTAAGGTCTTAGGAGTGATTTTATATGTGTAATATGGTTGTTAATTGTATTGCTAGGGTCTCAGGAGTGATTTTATATGATAAATATGGTTTTTTATTGTATCACTAGGGTCTCAGAAGTGATATTGTATGTGAAATATGGTTTCTAATTGTATTGCAAAGGTCTCAGGAGTGATTTTATGTGTGTAATATGGTTTTTAATTGTATTGCTTGGGTCTCAGGAGTGATTTTGTATGTGTAATTTGGTTTTTAATCATATTGCTTAGGTCTCAGGAGTGATTTTGTATGTGAAATATGGTTTTTAATTGTATTGCTAAGGTCTCAGTAGTGAAATTGTATGTGTTATATGGTTTTTAACTGCATAGCTAAGGTCTCAGGATTGATTTTATATTTGTATTATGGTTTTTGATTGCCTTCCTTATGTATCAGGAGTGATTTTATATGTTTAATATAGTTTTTAATTGTATCTCGAAGGTCTCAGTAGTTTTTTTTTAATGTTAAATATGTGATTTTAAATGTGTTATTTGAACACCACCTTGATGAACATTTTCCAATAGAGAATTTTTATAATAAATTACCCCTAAATTTATGAAACTATACGGTTTAACAAATACTTTAACACATAATAAATATACAGTTGGATTAGTACATTTCATTATATGCAATAAAGATTAATTATAAAAAGCTTCCTCGGGAATGTGTAATAATTACTGTAATCAAAATAAAATGGACGATCGATTAAGCTCGTTTCTTTTTACACTGTGATAAAAAATATTTATAGGTCCATTATTAAAACATTTCCATGTTTAGCCCAAATCCCGAACGTGAATATTTAATAAAAATACTCAATCCCACAAATTTTCTCGTAGGCTTGTTATGTTGTCACATTTGTGTGTGTGTGTGTATTACCTGTTTGTGCTGTCACAATCATTTAAATGATGATTTAATGAAAATAAAGTATAATTATTTTTTATTCCTTTTCAATTTTTTATTTGTTTACTATAAACCAACTTGATTCTCAAGATTGTATTTAAAATAATCGAACGTTTCTTGATTTTTTACAAAGCATGATATAGACGTGTCCATTTGTTTTCCCGCATACGAACGATTGAAGCGTATAGCTCATCTCTGATTGGATAATTTTTAAATGGTTCGTCTGGACGATAAGAGCGTTCGTTCGTTCTTCGTCCGTTCGTATATCGTTTTTGGTTCGTCCGTTTAACGTTCGTACAGGAACGTTTTACGTTTCAGGGGGTGTACAACTCCTTTAACTACATATTTTGTTTTTCTTTATTTTAAATTGTAAAAAATATTTTTTACTTCTTAACAATGTTTTTGCACATAGATGTTAGTTTGATGTTTGAAATACATGTATATGTAAATCTTTTAAAACAATTTTAATGACTACCAAAATAATTCAGTGGAAATTGTAATTTGTCAGTATATTTTTCTTTAAACTTCCAACAATACTCCATGGCAAGACATGACATGATAATTACTGAACTGATCTTACCACCCCTGCCCCCCTTTCCCTAGACCATGTGACTCTGTTATTTCAAAAAGGTTAATATACATCTGTACTATGGTTGGGGTATTTGTATTACAAGATTCCCAGACAATAAGCCTATTTGGTATTCAGTATTCTTTCCACTAAATCCAACGATCAACCATGACCATCCAAAGTGGTTTTAAATTAAAAAGCATGTCTGACAAACTGCAGTTGCAATTTAAATTTTGATGTAATAAATTGTATTATACATGTAAACAAAAAATAATGTGTAACCTTTCTACTAGTACATCTAGATCTATTTTCATTTAAATAATTTAATTTGCTTTGTAAGCTGAATTCAAATGGAGAAACCCATATTATACGATATTTAACTTGCCTTAGTCCTGCGACCTATTCTTAAGCCGTTAAAATTCAAATAGTGCTATGACTTCATTGCTATTTTTATGGTTAAAATTGTCAAGATTTATAGTTAAAATTATAAGAATATTTCAAATTTCAACAGGTTATACGATATAACATGGTTTGGGTCTGTTTACGCCTAATTAACCTCAAAGCTGTGTTGATATGGGAAAAGTCTTATGGTTTGTAAGTATACAATTGTATGTCACGTTAGCAGACGAACGTTTGTAAACAATATTAGATCCCTTTAGAAACAAAAATTGCTGGCTTATAATGTAAAATTCCCATCGCAAAAGTCAAGGATGATTTTTGACATGTAAACAACAGTAGCTTAGTATTAAATATGGACAGATTATAATGGACAAATTTTTTTCTACTAGATTTTCATAGTAGAAGGTACAATATGGAATAAGAAAAAAAATCCATGCAAAAAAAAACACACTACACTGGAGTGTGGCTTTTAGTATAGACCAGGGGCCCTGGTGCCATACAGAATTTCTTAGCTGAGAATTTTTATATTCTCAGTTTCAAATCTTTCTATTCCCTCTGTTGTATGGTAATTGAGAAAATTCTCATTCTGAGCAAAATAATTGTACTTAAAAAGTTTTTATTGCGTTGTGTTCTGATCATAACAATACTTTAAGTTCATATCCCAGTGTAATGCAATATTTTGCTTGCATTCTTTAATTATTGCATATTTAAAATTTTTATCATGGAAATCCAATAGGAGAAATTTCCCCACAATAACCTGTCCATATTTTATACTATGCCTATCTTGTTTATACGTCGCAAATTGTCCTCGACTTTTGCTATAAGAATTTTACATGGTAAAGGGGTCTTATGTTGTTTACAAAGTTAAAGTTAGTCTGCTTTCGTGATGATCGATGTATTGGGTGCAAGTCAAATCGGCACTAAGTCAGATCGGCACCTTAAAAAAAAGTCAAATCGGCACCGGAAAGTAGTTAATTCGGCACCTATGTATAGTCAAATCGGCATTGGATTTCGGCACCTGATAAATGATTTATACTTATTACAATGACATTGTTTAAAAGGCAAATTTTAATGAATTTTAATACATGACATGTTGAAAATTATAATTTAAAATAAAATAATTACTAATTATTTATGTTGATTGGGGGATTCTTTGAAATTTACAACTGTTATTAAGTTTGATAATACTATATATTACTGTCAGTTTGACTGTTAAAATAACATCGATGATTAGACATTTAAATTCCTTTGAAAAAGTAACAAATTAATTTTTTGTTTGTATAATTATATGGTTTGTTGTTGTAATAATTACCCTGAAAGTGTTTCATGATTGTTAACTAAATGTTGTTTAAATTAAGATTAAAAGGCTGAAGCCCAAGCTAGTGAGAAATTTGAGAAAATGGAAAATATATATATAAATGAGATACTATCATTCCCACAATGTCAGACAACAGTTGCATCAAGTGCAGTCAAATAATTCGTCCAAGACAGGAAGCTCTGCAATGTTTGCAGAAGCAGAAGATATTCCCATACAGCTACGACTTGTTGCAGAGGGAAAATTAAGACGCCATCAAAGAAAACAGAACCGTCATGTTCAGCAAATGATTTTCAGTTTGTGGCAGCAATATAAGAACAACACCACCAGTGCCAGCTATTTACTAAGGAAATGCGCATCGGTTTACTGACCTCCTGCACAGTAACAATCATAATGCTGACAATAACTGTAACTTTAATATGATGAATTGAAATGATTTTTAAATCATTTAATATGTTACTTATCATTATGAACTGTTCTTTGATTTTATAGTGCTGGTTGCATTTATATGTGCTAGATTTTTAATGAAATAAAATAAACATTGTTATCTTTCAATCGTTTTTGTTTTTAACTGAACATATTATAATAAATTCAGAAAAAAACATAGGTGCCGAAGTGACTATATCAGGTGCCGAATTAAACATACTGAGTGCCGAATTGACTATACTAAGTGCCGATTTAACCAGGTGCCGTTTTGACCAAGTGCCGATCTGACTTGTATTTGATGTATTCTGACAACCTGCGAGACTATTCCCGCATACACTGCAAAAGATATTGTTCTTAGAGCTTTGAACAGACAACAGTTGCCTGCTCCAAACGTATATTTCCATTGTAATGCATTAAGGTCAAAATTTACTAATGAAAAACACCATATCAAAAATAAAAAAAACACTTTTTCTGTGATGATTAACAATGTAGCAAAATTGTCGATTCAAATTTGCAGCTTTTTGGATCTACAAAAAGAGTGTAAGATCGACCAAACACAGTTTTCATTTCTCATGACATGCAGTAAACCTCAAACAAGACACGCTGACTTTTAATATAAGTGTCAAATAAACAACTGACATAAATTTTATATGCGAACAGTGTCGTACGTATAGACATTTGTAATCGACATTTGGGAAGTAGTAACATCATTATCCTTTGTATTAACCACTGGAAGATACAACTGATTATGTAGGATATAAATGTGTACCCTTATTCATTTGTTTCAAATAAAACTATGACACATCTTTGTTTTGAAAATTCTTGCCCATGGAGGCCGCCATCTTAAAATTAATCTCTAAACTATTGACAAATCAGCAACCAAAAGATTCATAATTTTAAGAAATAACAGAAATGATTTCATAAGATAAATGGAATATTTTAAGGTACCATATTGTTAGAATAAAATGTAAAATTTTTCTGTAATTTCTTATTAGAGATTATTCAGGTACTTGTCACATGACTAGACAAAATGGTGAGTGTCAAGAAAAAAACAACTCGATGTTTGTTTGATGTTTGAATGGTGTTTTAACGCCACTTTCAGCAATTTTTCAGCTATTTCATGGCGTCCAGTTTTTATTGGGGGAGGAAGCCGGAGTACCCGGAGAGAACCCCCGACCTGCGGTAGGAAAACTGGCCATCCTTGTCATTAGAAGACACTGTCAATTTTTCTGCGCAGTGTTTTTAAAAAGAAATTTTTATTGAAAACTTGCAGATAGTTAGAAATTCATATTATATTGTTTTATACTGCAGTCGAATCGCTTTATTTCCAGAACTGTTAAAATGTAAACTTTTTAATTGCAAGGACTGCCACAACTATAAATTTATTTCACTATACACTACAGTATACATTATTTGTGTATCTCATAGTGAGACTATAAGCAATTTTTATTACACGAGTTTATAACTTCCTAGCTTATCGTTAATTTAATGCTACTAAGACACACGATTATTGGTTTCCAATTATTCACCATTTTCAGTTGACGACTTTCCAATTTAAAAAACGCCACCTAGCGTCCACTTCCGGTACTAAAAACTGCGGCTACAGTCGCAGTTTGTCCTGTTGAAACCTTTTGAAATGGACAATTGTTTTTGATTAATTTTCACGCTTCAGTTGAATGACAGGTGTCAATATCTGAGCGAGGAAGGTTATTAAAACCGCCTGCTGTGTAAACGTGATCGTTAATTAATTAACCAATGTTCATTACTCTAGTTACCTGATGCTAATTGGAGGTAGAACCCCAGCTGTTTTATAGCTTGAATAAACATATTTACCAGTGACATCCGTGTTGTATTCACACTTACCTGTTGCCTATGGCTATAGTAACATCCACTTATAAGGTTAATTAGATGAAAAATTTAATTGGCATAGACAAACAATATAAAAACAATCCAAAATCTTTATTTCAATATCATAGTCCTTTAGTAATGATAGCCGTAGTTTTTTTTAACAGGAAGTAAAAGGGGAGATAAATCATGTAAAACTGGAAATGGGTCAGTTGGCTACTAATCATACATGTATTAAAATATTACACAATTTACAAATGTGCATTGCCTTAGGGAATGTGTTTTTGTGTTTGTTTGATAGAATTATTCCCCTTTTCCCACTATCTTTTTTTTTTTGTAAATTGTAACATCCCCTTTTCATGGAATCCAACATGGTTTGTCTGCCATTATTCCTTAATCGGTGCCATCCCACCGTGAGCATTCCCCTTGGGAACCCCGGCATTGTGAGCATTCTTTAAGCAATCCTGTAACATCAATATAAGGTTTAACTTACAGGAAATATCGTTTGTCCATTCTCTATTATTATACCTCAATTTCATTTACAATGTTAATCTTACATAGGCCACCGTGACATATAAGTACTGTCAAAACAATTTACTGTCGGAAAAATACTGTCACTCGCTAAAAATACTGTCACCGCTATAATAGGTACGGAATGTTCGAAAATTATACTGTACCATTCGCGCATGCGCAATATCTATTTTTACATTTCCGTTGTAAACAGACCACAATAATGTCAAGCAACAAATGTTTTTCTACCACAAACGAGGTAGATTTAAAGATCTGGATACTGTTAATTTACTTTTATTGTTAAATTGCTGTTTCATTGCCATTATTACATCAATTAAATACCATTATTGAATAAAGTTGTTCATGGTTTGAATAGTTTTTCGGTATAATAAAATAAATGTTACATGTCTGACAGGGTGACAATAAAATTGTCAACTTTCGAAAATACTGTCAACCGACAGTTCCTCAGATGACAATTTTACTGTCACCCTGTCAGACATGTAATATTTATATACTATATGCACCTCGCCATAAGTTAAGCAACACTTACAATTTTTTTTTATAGTTTCCAAAATCTGCATGAATATTAACTTTGTGTTATTTATGTACTAAAGCCATCATTCGAGCACGGGAAAGTTACTTAAATTTACTCCTCAGGTAAATCTTTAAATAGCAAAACCAGTTTGTCATACGGTAGTCCAGCATGCCTAAAAGCCTTGTTTTCCTTAACCATTTAGTGTTTATCTCTTGGTCTTTTTTGACTTCATCTTTACATTTTTACATTTTTACACTGCCTAGACGGAAATTAATTGAAGCTGAGAAGTGGCAGATCGTTGGAATGCGTAATAGTGGACAGAGCTTGCATCAGATAGAACAACACTTTAGTATTGTATCCCGGCTACTGAAACGTCATCGAGATGATGGAACTATCCAGGAATGTACTAAGTCAGGTCGACCACCAAAAACATCTGAAAGGGAGGATAGAGCACTCATTCGTGTAGCCAAACGCCAACCCTTTGCCACTGCAAGATATCTTAGTGACGATTGGAATATTGCAACCAAAGTCGCCGTTCAAACAGTTAACAGACGCCTAAACAATGCAAGGTTGAGAGCTCGTCGTCCAGTGAAACGTCCACTGTTGACACAGAGACATCGCCAAGCATGTTTAGAGTGGGCACGATATCACCGCCATTGGAATATTCGAAGCTGGGGACAAGTACACTGGACTGACGAAAGCAGATTCCTTCTTCATCATATTGATGGGCGCATGCGCGTTTAGAGACAATGAGGCACTGCTTACAACCAGAACAACATCCTAGGCACTACAGCGTTTGGGGGTGGTGGTGTTACAGTGTGGGGAGGCTTTTCATACGACTGTAAACTGAATCTGTATGTGGTTGATGGGACAATGACAGGGCAGAAATATCGAAATGACGTCATTTACCCTATTATTGTGCCACATTTTGACAATCATGCACTTGGTAAAAGTCCCATCTTTATGGATGACAACGCAAGACCTCACCGAGCTGCAATTTTACATGATGTTATTGAAAGGGAAGCTATTGAGCATCTTCCATGCCCATCCATGTCACCCGATATGAATCCAATTGAACATTTGTGGGATATCATTGGCCGTAAAATCAATAACAGAGCACCTGCTTGTCAAAATGTCCAAGAACTGCGTGTTGCCATTCAAAATGATTGATTACATAGATTACAATGAATGAAAAAGTAGTTTACTTTTAGCAGGATTTTTATACATTTGTGTAAAAATGCTGAAATGGTAAACAACCAATCAAATTCAAGAAAAGTACATATGTTAATTAGATTGGAATTATTGTATTTTAAGACTTTACATGGGTAAAGACTTCTTATTTTTATTTATCCTTAAATTGATTAAAATCTAATTATTTCAGTCGTCGTATGCTGATGAAGACCCAGGGTCTTTTCCTCGAGGATTCGGATATGGACCTGACGAAACTGATGCTGATTTACCTACAGGAACTACAGAACAAAAACCTAGGATACTGTTAATGGGACTACCAAGGTGTGTAACATTATACAGGTGCAGTGATGCATCACATTATTGGGTCCTCAGTGGCCGAGTGGTTAAAGTAGTCTGTCTACTATTGATCACGTGGTATGTCAACACTAAGATTGTGGTTTCGAACCCGCTGCAAGCAGGGTGCACTTGACTCCAAAATTAATTGACAAGGATTGCCAGTTATCCTACCAAATGTCCCGGGTTTTCTCCGTGTACTTAGGCTTCCACCCCCATTAAAAACTGGAGGCCATGATATAGCTGAAAAATTGCTGAGAGTGGCGTTCAAACATAATTCAAACAATAAATAAAGCATCACATTATTTTCTCTTTTACCTACAGCTCAATCTGCATCTGATTTTATAGTAAGTGGATTCTGTGTTTTTAAAAAGTCAGAACTGTGTGGAAGAATTGTTGCACAATTTTCAAGATAAGTGGTAAAGGGTATTAATGATTCGTTTTCATGCATCTTGCATAATAAAGACCCCTTTTGTAGTTTAAAAGTAATATAGGTGCATTTTAACCATTACAATAGGCTAAAATTTCCAACCTGACCATTACCAATAACAGTTGTATATTTTCCTTTATGTGTAGACACATGTACACTACACCTCGGGTGGAGTTTTTACCTGTCCACAGTCAGCATGGGCACAGGATGGGCAAAACTTGTCTGCCCTGCCCACTCACTGTCCACAGTCAGCATGGGCACAGGATGGGCAAAACTTGTCTGCCCTGGCCACCCACTGTCCACAGTAAGCATGAGCACAGGATGGGCAAAACTTGTCTGCCCTGCCCACTCACTGTCCACAGTCAGCATGGGCACAGGATGGGCAAAACTTGTCTGCCCTGGCCACCCACTGTCCACAGTCAGCATGGGCACAGGGTGGGCAAAACTTGTCTGCCCTGCCCACCCACTGTCCACAGTCAGCATGGGCACAGGATGGGCAAAACTTGTCTGCCCTGCCCACCCACTGTCCACAGTCAGCATGGGCACAGGGTGGGCAAAGCTTGTCTGCCCTGCCCACCCACTGTCCACAGTAAGCATTAGATGAGCACAGGATGGGCAAAACTTGTTTGCCCTGCCCACTCACTTTCCACAGTCAGCATGGGCACAGGGTGGGCAAAACTTGTCTGCCCTGCCCACCCATTGTCCACAGTAAGCATGGGCACAGGGTGGGCAAAACTTGTCTGCCCTGCCCACTCACTGTCCACAGTCAGCATGAGCACAGGATGGGCAAAACTTGTCTGCCCTGCCCACCCACTGTCCACAGTAAGCATGAGATGAGCACAGGATGGGCAAAACTTGTCTGCCCTGACCACTCACTGTCCGCAGTAAGCATGAGCACAGGATGGGCAAAACTTGTCTGTCCTGCTCACTCTTTGTACACATAACTTTTACACATGACGTGCAAATACAATACATTTATAAAAGCAGATATGGTTTCATGTTTTACGTACGAGTACAAATTGGGGTGGACATTGGTGGACTGTCCACTGTGGATGAGTGGAAAAAGCTAATCCACCTGAGCTGTACTGTACATGTTTAATGTAAAGGGAGTGTTAATTGAGTAGTCCACTTCAGAGTTTCTAAAATTACTGCTCCTCTGTGACAGTTATTTCTTGTACAGTGTCAATTGCTGTCTTCTACATGTACCTTTTTTTTCATTTAACAGGAGTGGTAAATCCTCAATACAGAAAGTGGTCTTTCACAAAGTTAGTCCAAATGAAACATTGTTCTTGGAAAGTACCAATAAAATAGTGAAAGAAGGTACAGTATTACCATGTTTGATATAACATCACATGATTATGTGACTTATCAGAGATAAAGCCGAGTGGTTAAGGTTGTTAGTCTACTTTTGATCACGTGCCTATCAACACTGATGTTGCGGATTTGAGACTCGCTATGGGCAGGGTGTACTTGACTCCAATCTTAATTGACAAAGATTGCCAGTTTTCCAACTGAAGGTCGAGGGTTTTCTCCAGGTACTCCGGCTTCCTCCTACAATAAAAACTGGACGCCATGATGTCGCTGAAAAATTGCTGAAAGTGTCATTAAACACTATTCAAACAAACAAACAAAAAATCTATCAGAGATTGTCTTGTTTATAAAAAATTAAAACATAGCTATTTAGACACTACGATAGGCTTTATTACATAAAATATTGTATTTTAATCAATAGTGGATGGGGACCAGTCATTCATAGTACAGTAAGGAAGATTTCTAATTCTTCACTGTTCTAGGTGGAGAATAAAATCTTGATAGATCAATCATAACAAAAATTCTTGTACAGGTTTTTGACCTACATTTTCCCTGACATGCCCACAACATTTGGCCCTAATTTTTTTAATATGGACCCGTCTTTACAAATACATGTACTTGTATTTTTGTATGTAACGAGGTACATGTATGATTTGCACTTTATATATTTTTTTTAATAGCTGCATGTGTGTTTGTGTGGGTGGGATGGTAGTTAGAATGCACCTTTTTTCAACTTCACTGCTCAGAACACAATTTTTTTTATCATTCTTTTTCAGTTTATTCCAGATAGACCACCATCTCCATGGTAACATAAGTTATTGTTTTTTAATCCTGTCCCTAATTCTATTGTTTACAAATATTTTGTATAATTTCAGATATCTCCAATAGTTCATTTGTACAGTTCCAGATCTGGGATTTACCAGGACAATTTAACACAATGGATCCAAGTTTTGACACAGAAAATATTTTTGGAGGATGTGGGGCAGTGATATTTGTTATAGATGCACAAGTAAGCCCAACTGAAGTTAATAACTTTTAATGTCACAAATTGATCTTCTACAACCATGACAACTGAAATGACTCAATACGGTCATTCAATGTTTTACTGTCACAAATTGATCTTCTACAACTGTAATGACTCAATACGGTTGTTTAATGTTTTACTGTCACAAATTGATCTTCTACAACTGTAATGACTCAATACAGTCATTCAATATTTTACTTTCACAAATTAATCTTCTACAACTGTAATGACTCAATACGGTCATTCAATGTTTTACTGTCACAAATTGATCTTCTACAACTGTAATGACTCAATACGGTTGTTCAATGTTTTACTGTCACAAGTTGATCTTCTACAACTGTAATGACTCAATACGGTCATTCAATGTTTTACTGTCACAAATTGATCTTCTACAACTGTAATGACTCAATACGGTCATTCAATGTTTTACTGTCACAAATTGATCTTCTACAACTGTAATGACTCAATACGGTCATTCAATGTTTTACTGTCACAAATTGATCTTCTACAACTGTAATGACTCAGTAACTGTATAACATATATCTGAACTGTTACTGATGTCAATCTGTAGTTTTACTGTCACAAGTTGTATCTGAACACACATTTATTGGTGTTTAATTGTTTCAAATTGAATATTTATAAACTAAATGATTGTTGTATTTCTGATATCAGTCTGTTTTACTGTCACAAATTGAATCTTTACCAGATGAAGAACTCAACATATTTTGTAACTAAACAATTATATCAATCTGTCATTTTAATGTCACAAATTAAATCTTTCACAAATTAAATAATTCTGTCAAAAATCATTGGACTGGAATGATATTCGAACCTAATCTGTATCATGGTTGACTCACATACCGAATATCAGCTCAATATCAGCAGGCATTTAGAAAAAAAGTCCAGAAAACATGTGTGACGGACTGACAGTCAGAGTGCAAAATAAACCTTTAGTCCGCTTCCATGAAGCCAGTAGTGGAATTATTAAAAAACATGTGTGACGGACTGACAGTCAGAGTGCAAAATAAACCTTTAGTCCACTTCCATGAAGCCAGTAGTGGAATTATTAAAAAACATGTGTGACGGACTGACAGTCAGAGTGCAAAATAAACCTTTAGTCCACTTCCATGAAGCCAGTAGTGGAATTATTAAAAAACATGTGTGACGGACTGACAGTCAGAGTGCAAAATAAACCTTTAGTCCACTTCCACGAAGCCAGTAGTGGAATTATTAAAAAACATGTGTGACGGACTGACAGTCAGAGTGCAAAATAAACCTTTAGTCCACTTCCATGAAGCCAGTAGTGGAATTATTAAAAAACATGTGTGACGGACTGTCAGTCAGAGTGCAAAATAAACCTTTAGTCCACTTCCATGAAGCCAGTAGTGGAATTATTAAAAAACATGTGTGACGGACTGACAGTCAGAGTGCAAAATAAACCTTTAGTCCACTTCCATGAAGCCAGTAGTGGAATTATTAAAAAACATGTGTGACGGACTGACAGTCAGAGTGCAAAATAAACCTTTAGTCCACTTCCATGAAGCCAGTAGTGGAATTATTAAAAAACATGTGTGACGGACTGACAGTCAGAGTGCAAAATAAACCTTTAGTCCACTTCCATGAAGCCAGTAGTGGAATTATTAAAAAACATGTGTGACGGACTGACAGTCAGAGTGCAAAATAAACCTTTAGTCCACTTCCATGAAGCCAGTAGTGGAATTATTAAAAAAACATGAACAAACACAAACAAATAATAATTGAACAGCAGTAAAATTTAGTTTACTATATGTTCATATTGTTGATGACTGGTTGGTCAACACTTTGTTTGCAAGCTGAAGCCTGACTGCAGGATGTGCTCTGTGTTCATACTGTTGATCATTGGTTGGTCAACACTTTGTTTGCAAGCTGAAGCCTGACTGCAGGATGTGCTCTGTGTTCATATTGTTGATGACTGGTTGGTCAACACTTTGTTTGCAAGCTGAAGCCTGACTGCAGGATGTGTTCATATTGTTGATGACTGGTTGGTCAACACTTTGTTTGCAAGCTGAAGCCTGACTGCAGGATGTGCTCTGTGTTCATATTGTTGATGACTGGTTGGTCAACACTTTGTTTGCAAGCTGAAGCCTGACTGCAGGATGTGCTCTGTGTTCATATTGTTGATGACTGGTTGGTCAACACTTTGTTTGCAAGCTGAAGCCTGACTGCAGGATGTGTTCATATTGTTGATGACTGGTTGGTCAACACTTTGTTTGCAAGCTGAAGCCTGACTGCAGGATGTGCTCTATGTTCATATTGTTGATGACTGGTTGGTCAACACTTTGTTTGCAAGCTGAAGCCTGACTGCAGGATGTGCTCTATGTTCATATTGTTGATGACTGGTTGGTCAACACTTTGTTTGCAAGCTGAAGCCTGACTGCAGGATGTGCTCTATGTTCATATTGTTGATGACTGGTTGGTCAACACTTTGTTTGCAAGCTGAAGCCTGACTGCAGGATGTGCTCTATGTTCATATTGTTGATGACTGGTTGGTCAACACTTTGTTTGCAAGCTGAAGCCTGACTGCAGGATGTGTTCATATTGTTGATGACTGGTTGGTCAACACTTTGTTTGCAAGCTGAAGCCTGACTGCAGGATGTGTTCATATTGTTGATGACTGGTTGGTCAACACTTTGTTTGCAAGCTGAAGCCTGACTGCAGGATGTGTTCATATTGTTGATGACTGGTTGGTCAACACTTTGTTTGCAAGCTGAAGCCTGACTGCAGGATGTGCTCTGTGTTCATATTGTTGATGACTGGTTGGTCAACACTTTGTTTGCAAGCTGAAGCCTGACTGCAGGATGTGCTCTATGTTCATATTGTTGATGACTGGTTGGTCAACACTTTGTTTGCAAGCTGAAGCCTGACTGCAGGATGTGTTCATATTGTTGATGACTGGTTGGTCAACACTTTGTTTGCAAGCTGAAGCCTGACTGCAGGATGTGTTCATATTGTTGATGACTGGTTGGTCAACACTTTGTTTGCAAGCTGAAGCCTGACTGCAGGATGTGCTCTATGTTCATATTGTTGATGACTGGTTGGTCAACACTTTGTTTGCAAGCTGAAGCCTGACTGCAGGATGTGTTCATATTGTTGATGACTGGTTGGTCAACACTTTGTTTGCAAGCTGAAGCCTGACTGCAGGATGTGTTCATATTGTTGATGACTGGTTGGTCAACACTTTGTTTGCAAGCTGAAGCCTGACTGCAGGATGTGCTCTATGTTCATATTGTTGATGACTGGTTGGTCAACACTTTGTTTGCAAGCTGAAGCCTGACTGCAGGATGTGTTCATATTGTTGATGACTGGTTGGTCAACACTTTGTTTGCAAGCTGAAGCCTGACTGCAGGATGTGCTCTATGTTCATATTGTTGATGACTGGTTGGTCAACACTTTGTTTGCAAGCTGAAGCCTGACTGCAGGATGTGTTCATATTGTTGATGACTGGTTGGTCAACACTTTGTTTGCAAGCTGAAGCCTGACTGCAGGATGTGTTCATATTGTTGATGACTGGTTGGTCAACACTTTGTTTGCAAGCTGAAGCCTGACTGCAGGATGTGCTCTATGTTCATATTGTTGATGACTGGTTGGTCAACACTTTGTTTGCAAGCTGAAGCCTGACTGCAGGATGTGTTCATATTGTTGATGACTGGTTGGTCAACACTTTGTTTGCAAGCTGAAGCCTGACTGCAGGATGTGCTCTGTGTTCATATTGTTGATGACTGGTTGGTCAACACTTTGTTTGCAAGCTGAAGCCTGACTGCAGGATGTGTTCATATTGTTGATGACTGGTTGGTCAACACTTTGTTTGCAAGCTGAAGCCTGACTGCAGGATGTGCTCTGTGTTCATACTGTTGATGACTGGTTGGTCAACACTTTGTTTGCAAGCTGAAGCCTGACTGCAGGATGTGCTCTATGTTCATATTGTTGATGACTGGTTGGTCAACACTTTGTTTGCAAGCTGAAGCCTGACTGCAGGATGTGTTCATATTGTTGATGACTGGTTGGTCAACACTTTGTTTGCAAGCTGAAGCCTGACTGCAGGATGTGCTCTATGTTCATATTGTTGATGACTGGTTGGTCAACACTTTGTTTGCAAGCTGAAGCCTGACTGCAGGATGTGTTCATATTGTTGATGACTGGTTGGTCAACACTTTGTTTGCAAGCTGAAGCCTGACTGCAGGATGTGCTCTGTGTTCATATTGTTGATGACTGGTTGGTCAACACTTTGTTTGCAAGCTGAAGCCTGACTGCAGGATGTGTTCATATTGTTGATGACTGGTTGGTCAACACTTTGTTTGCAAGCTGAAGCCTGACTGCAGGATGTGCTCTGTGTTCATATTGTTGATGACTGGTTGGTCAACACTTTGTTTGCAAGCTGAAGCCTGACTGCAGGATGTGTTCATATTGTTGATGACTGGTTGGTCAACACTTTGTTTGCAAGCTGAAGCCTGACTGCAGGATGTGTTCATATTGTTGATGACTGGTTGGTCAACACTTTGTTTGCAAGCTGAAGCCTGACTGCAGGATGTGCTCTGTGTTCATATTGTTGATGACTGGTTGGTCAACACTTTGTTTGCAAGCTGAAGCCTGACTGCAGGATGTGTTCATATTGTTGATGACTGGTTGGTCAACACTTTGTTTGCAAGCTGAAGCCTGACTGCAGGATGTGTTCATATTGTTGATGACTGGTTGGTCAACACTTTGTTTGCAAGCTGAAGCCTGACTGCAGGATGTGTTCATATTGTTGATGACTGGTTGGTCAACACTTTGTTTGCAAGCTGAAGCCTGACTGCAGGATGTGTTCATATTGTTGATGACTGGTTGGTCAACACTTTGTTTGCAAGCTGAAGCCTGACTGCAGGATGTGCTCTGCCTTAACCTTAATTGACAATAATTGCATGTTGTCCTGCTAAAATAGCTTTCTATTCCAGTAAAAACTTGATGTTAGCTGAAAAGTTGTGGAAAGTGATATAGTTTACTTTAGTTTTAATGTTGTTTAAAGTGACCACTTTCAGCAATTTTTCAGCTATATCATGGAAGGGGGAGGAAGTCGGAGTACCCAGAGAAAACCCCCGACATGCGGTAGGGAAACTGGCAATCCTTGACAAATCTGAACATTGTTGACAGACCAGGTGATCATTAGTAAATGAACTACTTCCTTAACCACTCGGCCAGTGAAAGTGATATAAAACCCTTTTCAAATGACAAATCTGAACAGACATTATATTGTTTTTTTTTTTCAGGATGAGTATATGAATGCTTTAACAAAACTACACACGACAGTAGCAAAAGCTTATAGAATTAATCCTGATATTAAATTTGAAGTATTCATTCATAAAGTGGATGGTTTGTCTGATGACCACAAGATAGAAGCACAACGAGACATACACCAAAGAGCATCTGATAACTTAACAGATGAGGGGCTAGAAAATCTTAGATTAAGGTAAGATAATTCATGATAGAAAATCTTATATTAAGGTAAGATATCACTTGGTAAAAAATCTTAGATTAAGGTAAGATAACTCTTGATAGAAAATCATAGATTAAGGTAAGATAACTCTTGATAGAAAATCGTATATTAGGCCGTTTTTATTTAATTTGTTGGTTTACAGACATCAGCCCCAAAAAATTAGGGTAGGAGGAGGGAAAAAAAATAAATTTAAATTCCAACTTTTCAGATTTTTTTTTCAAATTTGTAGTAAATTGGGTAGGAGGCAAATTTTCCCCCCATTTTCCATGCTATTTTAAGTATCTGGTTCTCGATTGTGTTCCTACAAAATGTTACCTACCGATCGGTATTCAGTCTGATTTCCGGTTACTGGTTTATGGTCAAATATTTGTTTATGGGCAACCAGCAGATAAATGTAAACACTAAAATTGCCGTTTATTTTTTTCTGGGGAGAATCCTAAAAAAAGCGGTCGGCGGAAATAATTTACAGATGAAAAACACGTTTATTTTTGTTCACAATCTTAAAATTTCGGGTCGACGGATCCGTAAACCGAAAAAATAAATAATACTGGCCTTATGATAAGATCACTCTTGATAGTAAATCATAGATTAAGGTAAGATAACTCTTGGTATAAAATCTTACATTTAGGTAAGATGAATCTTGATAGAAAATCTTAGATTAAGGTAAGATATTTGTCGGTAAAAATCTATAAGGTCTTTATCTCTACGATAATTGTCAGTAGTAATCTTAGATTTAGGTAATATGATCCTTGATAGAAAATCGTAGATTTATGTAAGATAACTCTTGATAGAAAATTTAAGATTAAAGTAAGATATCTGAGATTTAAGTAAGGTAACTGTCAGAAGACACCTTACAATAAGTTAAGATCAAAGTCTGTAAAATTGTGGGTGACAATTGTATTATCTTCCTTATCATACGATTTCTAGAATCTGAGTTGGCAAACAGCCAATAGAATCATTGCTCTGATGGATATATTTATAATTTGTATATCTACAAAAATACCGCAGGTCGGGGGTTTTCTCAGGGTACTCCGTCTTCCTCCCCCAATAAAAACTGGATGCCATGTTATAGCTGAAAAATTGCTGAAAGTGGCGTTAAACACCATCAAACAAAGAAACAAATCTACAAAAATAAAAAAAGGTCATGAAAATGAAGTTTGCAATATGAGTGACAGTAAGTAGGTTAGCAATGATGAGGTAAGATTTGCCTGAAAACCAGAAGAATTTAAATAAACATCAGCTTGATTGTCATACATTATTAGTTTTAATTACAACAAAGAAAAAAACCTTATAAATTATAAAAAACAGTATGGAATTAACAAGATTTTCAAGTTTGCAAGGCTTTAAAAGAAAAGGAATGTTAAAAAAAAATCTAGCAATAATGAGATTACTGTATTTTATTTGTTTGCTTAGGGTCTAACACTACCTTTAGCAAATTTTCAGCTGTATCATGGAAACCAGTGTGTATGTTGGTATGAAGCCATGGTGAAACTCCCAACCTTTCAGAGGAAAACTGTCCATACTTGTCAATTGAGGTTGGAGTCACATCCTGTCTGCAGTAAGGCCAGAACCAGCAACCTGAGTGTTGACAGAAGACATCACTGGGCCACTGAAGTCCTGATGACTGAATTTATAGAAGACATCACTGGGCCACTGAAGTCCTGATGACTGAATTTATATGTTCAAAATGAATTTTGAAATACAGCAGAGTTTGTCTAATAACCACAGATCTTAAAAGAAACCACAGTTTTATTGTTTGATTTTTCTTCCAGTGTTAAATTTTTTAATTCTGCAGAGTTTACATAATAACTGCAAAATCTTACAACAAACAATAGACACCTGTCTTGTATGATTTTCTCTTATTTTTTTCTGAATTTTAAAATACAGCAGAGTTTGTCTCTTAAACACAGATGTTAAAACAAGCTAGACAATTATTGTTAGAATACAACATTTGTGTTCTCTTTCAGTGTGCTATATACTGGGAATTTTGTTTATAACAGACCCTAATTTTCTCAGCTTATTTGTTTTTTTTTGCATTTCAGTTTTTACCTAACCAGTATATATGACCATTCAATATTTGAAGCTTTCAGTAAAGTAGTACAAAAGTTAATTCCTCAACTATCAGTCCTAGAAAACCTGCTCAATATACTGACAACTGTAAGTACAACTAGTGGGTAGGATAACCACACTAAAACTTGTGGGGATTTTTGCTTCTGTCTACAGTGGAGTGGGCACATGGTACTACCTGATCACCCCTAAACACCCTTGAAAGGGGACACAGCCCTGAGCTGTAAACTGTTTTTAATTTTTACTGCAGTATATGAGTTATTTTAATGTTTCAAACTGATTTATCAGATTCATTTACAGCTCTGGTGGTTTCACATTTTCTACCTGTTGACAATGAAATAGGCAATGGTGTGTGTGTGTGGGGGGGGGGGGGGCAATGGTGTGTGTATGGAGTAACTTGGAGGTTATCTCCCCTGTCAACAATATGAAGAGGTTGTCTCCCCTGTCTACCCTATGTAGAGGTTGTCTCCCCTGTCTACAATATGAAGAGGTTGTCCCCCCTGTCTACATTATGAAGAGGTTATCTCCCTGTCTACCCAAGTAGGGTTTGTCCCCCCTGTCTTCACTATGAAGAGGTTTTCTCCCCTGTCTGCATTATGTAGAGTTTGTCCCCTGTCTACCCTATGTAGAGTTTGTCCCCTCTGTCTACACTATGAAGAGCTCGTCTCAATTTTCTGCATTATGTAGAGTTTGTCCCCCTGTCTACACTATGAAGAGGTCGCCTCCCCTTGTCAACACTATGAAGAGGTCCTCTCCCCTGTCTACATTATGAAGAGGTTGTCTCCCTTGTCTACAATATGAAGAGGTTGTCTCCCCTGTCTACATCATGAAGTGGTCGTCTCCCCAGTCTACATTATGTAGAGTTTGTCCCCTGTCTACACTATGAAGAGGTTGTCTCTCCTGTCTACCCTATGTAGAGTTTGTCCCCCCCTGTCTACACTATGAAGAGCTTGTCTCAACTTTCTACATTATGTAGAGTTTGTCCCCCCTGTCTACACTATGAAGAGGTTGTCTCCCTTGTCAACACTATGAAGAGGTCCTCTCCCCTGTCTACACCATGAAGTGGTCAGTCTACATTATGTAGAGTTTGTCTTCCCCTGTCTACACTATGAAGAGGTTGTCTCCCTTGTCTACCCTATGTAGAGGTTGTCTCCCCTGTCTACACTATGAAGAGGTTGTCTTCCCTGTCTAATCTTTAAAGAGATTGTCTCCCCTGTATACACTTTGAGATGGACATGCTATTCCTTTTGATTTATTATAAGACATGTAAATTAGATGGAATAAAGCCTTTAGTATTTAAGGTAGCTATTTTGACAAAATTTGAGGTTATATTAAAGTGGACATTGGTGGACTGGTCCCCTGCTAATGAGGAACACTAATGACGTAAAATTCACCTGAGTTGTAGTTTAATATACATTTATGGGTGGAGTATAACAATGGCTATAACAGTATTCAACTAAATTTTATAATGGATAATGGCAGACATTGAAATATTATTTAAGGATTAACTACAAAAAATATTTTCTCCATCGAAGGATAACAAAATTTCCGTTTTGCACATTGTATAATCCGCGTAGTTTCCCGTGGAGTAATATATGACGTAAAATGGCGCGTCTCTCCATGACGATCAAATTTGTTTTCCATCCTCTGATAGAAAATATTTTCCAGCCAATCAAAGTCAGTATTCTCGCAAAATTTATTTATATTCTAATGCAGCAGTTAAAATATTAAAAATTGAATTTGTCTAAAAACAATTTGTTTTTTTTTTAATGGTGTTTAAGACCACTTTCAGCAATTTTTCGGCTATGTAGTGGCTCCCAGTTTTTATTGGGAGAGAAACTGGAGTACCAGAAGAAACCCAGACCTGCGGTAGAAAAACTAGCCATCCTTGTCAACTAAGATTGGAGTTGAGTACACAGTGCCCACAGGGAGATGCTAACCCGCAATCAGACCATGTGATCAATAGTAAATGACTAACTATCTTAAACTTTGGCTGCTGACGCTCCAAATGATTATTTAAATGATTGCTGTTCAGTCCCTCAATATAACATTATGTTTTATATTGTAACAAAAAGTCAAGTTGATCGATAACTTAATTTTGTTTATTTAGATGAATTGTACTCAACTCATTAGTTTTTTGTATCTATGGTCGTCATAGCATCAAGTTTTTATTAGAGTAGTTAGCCTGTGAGAACCCATGACCCCCTAGCAGTGATATTCTCAGTTCCTGCCCCAATAAAAATGTATGATATTTGAAAAATTGCTGAAGGTGACCATTAAAACGAACAAATGAGATTAACTTGTCTTACATTAACATACAAACATGTACAAACAGCACGAGAGCATCTAAATGTAAAAGATGCAAAGTTGTTAGATGGCATAGAGTTTCAACTGCAAATAAACCTTTAAATATGAGGTCTGAGACCATGCTACAGATTAAAACTTTATGTTCTAAATTCTCTATGTTCAACATGTGTTCAAACGAACATAAATTATTTATGTGCTAAACACTTGAAATATCTGATTTATGCACAAAACTCAGCACATTTCAGTTTTGTGTAATAAATGCAATAACTGAAACACTGAAGACTAATATATGATACTGTAAGGCGCAGTGACCATTTTATTTATTAAATAAACAAAAAAACTCTTTAAATGATCCAGCGACATCATGCAGTCTACAAAATATAATAAAAAATACTTCATAACAAAACAATTTATAAACAGTTACAATATATCACAGTCTTTAATGTCAATATTTAAAATTAAACTTCAAGCATGTAAATCGGTCACTGCCCAAACCTCGATAACCTATCAAACACAACTCACTACTTTATATAGTACCTGCCAAACCGGTTCACTAATCATATTAATGATATATTACTACGCATAACGCAAATAAATATATTTAATTTTTCCAGACCCATTTGTTTTCCTCTATACCATGACATACAAACTAGTGGTGATGGTAATTTGTAACGGTTAAAGACCTCAGGAAAATTTGTGAACTGAGTATTATTATTATTATTATTATTATTTATTATTATTATTATTATTATTATTATTTTAATATTATTATTATTATTATTATTATTATTATTATTATTATTATTATTACTATTATTATTATTATTAATTTTTATAATAATAATAATAATTATTATTATTTTTATTATTATTATAAATAATTTTTAATTTATTCATTTACAGCACTCGGGTATAGAGAAAGCATTTCTTTTTGATGTTGTCAGTAAGATTTACATTGCCACTGATATTTCACCAGTTGATATGCAATCTTATGAACTATGCTGTGATATGATAGACGTAGTCAATGACGTTTCATATATTTATGGGTAAGTATACAGATATCTACCATGGTAGGCTTTCAATTTGTCGTGGTTCTGATTGGTCAAGTCTGACCACATGACCATCTGTAAAAGAGTTACATGTATCATATAAATAATAGGTTCTGATTTATCCATGCCTGATCACATGTCCATCTGTAAAAGAATGTTACAGTGTATATCATTAAATTAGTAATGGGTTCTGATTGGTCTCAGCATGATCACATGTCCATCTGTAAAAGAATGTTACAGTGTATATCATTAAATTAGTAATGGGTTCTGATTGGTCCCAGCATGATCACATGAGCATCTGTAAAAACATTATATAATGTTATGATATTATGGTAGTCATGGTAACAAACATTCTAACTGGTGAAATCACTTTTGTTATTAAATATATGTAGGGTAAAATATACATATGTAGTTAGATTACTATATTTTTATTTGTGGTGGGGTGAAACATGGAATTTTCTGGAACAGCCCGACTACAATTCTTGACCTAAATTGGTTGAAGAACAATTAACTACAAAACTACAATTCATTGAAGGACCTGTTAACGCACAATGACCAAAACAACTTTTTTTCAGCCATTTTTTATTGTAATTTGTACAGTGAAATCTTGGCTATAAATTTTCTTGCAATTCCTGGTACCAATTACACTACGGCTTGGTCAGGTAGATTTTGCTTTCACCACTCACCTGCAGTTAGGCAGGTTTCTGACGCAATATGAAGTATGCCTTCCAAATATACAAATATCATGTCATTCAATGATATGATCGGTACCTGTCTAATTTGCACTTTCATATTTTGTTAAAGTAGTCAACAGATGCATTTATAATTGTTTCTATCGATTTTACTTGTAATGTTACGATAAAGAAACAGAATTTTACTTGCAATGTTACAGTACAGAAATAAGAGGGTAGTATGGACATTTGCCGACCTCTGTCATGCCAACTCCCAGCGTAGACTGGTGAATACGAGCGAAATCTAGCTTAGCAGTAGTGTATAACACAAATAATATCTTAATGCTGTTATTAAAAATAAAAATTTCGTGATGAATTTATGACCAAGTAGAATTTCTCTTACACCAAAACAATTGTTTGCTAAGGTATTAACTATGTAGTCTGAGCAGAGTTGTCTTTCCTAATTCATGTTTTACTTCCATTCAGTAAGAATCTTCACTAATTTTACCTTATTATAGATGAAAACTAAATAAAATTCAATTTGGTTCACTTTAAATTCCTTCTGATGAAAGCAGGTGTTAGGTAAATACACTGCTTCTTAAATAATCAATCTGTATAAACAGTGCAAAGAAAACATACCAAACCATGGACAAGTAGCAATAAAGTCTTCTGTGCTACGAAATAGCAGAAAACATGTCTTCAGCTATAAACAACATACATTAACCACAAGTTCTTACAAGGGAGGTAAGTCTTGTGTTAGGGGAGACAACTCAGTAATGGGACTATTCCATTAGAAAGTCTCAGTTGGTGTGTGTAAGGATTTTTTTATACCAATATATGTATAATATGGGTCATCAATGGTTTGATTAACCAAAAATTTTCTTGTTAAAGATCTATATTGTTATTTAAATCTTCAGTCCTACCAACCCCTACACTTTTTAATGGAATTGCCCATAATAAAAGAACAATGAAGATGGTGATAGAATAACATTTATAAAATCAACATTTTTACAAAAATAGAAAAAATATTGTATCTTTTATGACAGTAAATCAATGCTTACATATTTGTTTTGTTTTTAAAGGAAGGAATCCACTTGCGGTGGTATGCTATCTCGTCAGGACTCGACAACGTTTGTATCATTCTTTTGGGGAAGGGGAATCCAGTGTGTAATGGGGGAAACTCTTATTTTTTATTTGAAATTTTCAGTTGGGAATATTGGGAATGGGAATTTCAAGAAAGGGAGAATCAGTTGTAATTCTTGGGTTGGTTGTCTAAAGCAAATGATAATTGGTAGCTGAGGGATAGAGGTGTTAGAATGATTGCTTTGCAATGCCATGAAAATCCTTTGGTTTTTGGTGTTTTCCTTATATGTAGCACATCTTATTTTAGTGTATTGCCTTTTAAACAGATGTTATATTAGCTTTGTATAGTTTTACTGAAAATATATATGTTTCTATGGTTACTATAGTAACGAATAAAATGTTGTGTTTCAGTCTGGATATAAGGCATGTGCCTCATAAGCTAACTACAGTAACTAATGTATTAAAGGAAAAAATGTCAAGGTTCCGAGTTAATATTTTGGAGATAATTTCTGATGAGGGTCAGAATTGCTCTTTATTTACTCCCACTGTCAGGAAATTTGATGTGGTTCAAAGTCATTCTGATATTTATTTAGGCTAAAAAGATTTTATAAAAAAACTGTAAAAATAATATCTATTCTACAGGGAAGATAAATAGGCACATAGTGCAAATGTCCTGTTTATGTATGGTTCTGGGAACAAGCACATAAAAGGGTACCTGTCCAAGGCAGGTTGTCAGCACCTTGGAAGCCTAAATATGCAGGATTCTTTGCATGCCTAAATTGTATCACACTTTGCTTTCAGTACATAGCATTATAACCTGTTTGCTTTGACATTTAATTGACAGCAAAGTAAAAATTTAACTCCTCCTTTTATAAAGCATCGGTAATGTTCCATGTACAGAAGTTTACTAAGTTATGTAATGTTGCTGTGTAAACAGGCTAACGATATCTCTCCGTTTGGACAGATTTTGGGCCTATTTTCATACACGCACCTCGAGCTCACTTATCAATGGTAAAGGAAATATCCAAGGATGATGCGATTTAATGACAGCAACTCTTTATATTTAGAAAGAGTTAATTTAGCTAATGTAAGGAGTTTATCATCTGTTCATATGTCCTTTTCCAATATTTGATAATTAACTGAAAAAATATGCTTCTCTTAAACACGGCAGTGTTCTTCCAGTTCTGTTAACCCTGTATTGCAGGGCACCTGCTATGAAAGACCACCATTTTCGTTATCCACATAAAATCTCATGAACTGCATCATCCATTTTATGCTTTTTCTGCTAGGAGACTATCTTTCTAAAAAACACTCAATATGTAATTAGTGTTTTACTGAAATATTGCATTTATTAATGTATAGTGTATACGGCACATTTTAAGGCAAATACCATAAATAATCATGTATAATGCACATTTCATACAAAGTGCCATAAATGATCATGTATAATGCACATTTTAAGGCAACTACCATAAATGATCATGTATAATGCACATTTTAAGGCAAGTACTGTAAATGATTACATATAATGCACATTTTACCGTAAGTACCGTAAATAATCATGTATAATTCACATTGTACATTGTAAGTGCCATAAATGATCATGTATAATGCACATTGTACATTGTAAGTGCCATAAATGATCATGTATAATGCACATTGTACAGTAAGTGCCATAAATGATCATGTATAATTCACATTGTACATTGTAAGTGCCATAAATGATCATGTATAATGCACATTGTACAGTAAGTGCCATAAATGATCATGTATAATTCACATTGTACATTGTAAGTGCCATAAATGATCATGTATAATGCACATTGTACAGTAAGTGCCATAAATGATCATGTATAATGCACATTGTACAGTAAGTGCCATAAATGATCATGTATAATGCACATTGTACAGTAAGTGCCATAAATGATCATGTATAATTCACATTGTACATTGTAAGTGCCATAAATGATCATGTATAATGCACATTGTACAGTAAGTGCAATAAATGATCATGTGTAATGCACATTGTACAGTAAGTGCCATAAATGATCATGTGTAATGCACATTGTACAGTAAGTGCCATAAATGATCATGTATAATGCACATTGTACAGTAAGTGCCATAAATAATCATGTATAATGCACATTGTACAGTAAGTGCCATAAATGATCATGTATAATGCACATTGTACAGTAAGTGCCATAAATGATCATGTGTAATGCACATTGTACAGTAAGTGCCATAAATAATCATGTATAATGCACATTGTACAGTAAGTGCCATAAATGATCATGTGTAATGCACATTGTACAGTAAGTGCCATAAATAATCATGTATAATGCACATTGTACAGTAAGTGCCATAAATGATCATGTGTAATGCACATTGTACAGTAAGTGCCATAAATGATCATGTGTAATGCACATTGTACAGTAAGTGCCATAAATGATTATGTATAATGCACATTGTACAGTAAGTGCCATAAATAATCATGTATCATGCACATTGTACAGTAAGTGCCATAAATGATCATGTATAATGCACATTGTACAGTAAGTGCCATAAATGATCATGTGTAATGCACATTGTACAGTAAGTGCCATAAATAATCATGTATAATGCACATTGTACAGTAAGTGCCATAAATGATCATGTGTAATGCACATTGTACAGTAAGTGCCATAAATGATCATGTGTAATGCACATTGTACAGTAAGTGCCATAAATAATCATGTATAATGCACATTGTACAGTAAGTGCCATAAATGATCACGTGTAACGCACATTGTACAGTAAGTGCCATAAATGATCATGTGTAATGCACATTGTACAGTAAGTGCCATAAATGATCATGTATAATGCACATTGTACAGTAAGTGCCATAAATAATCATGTATAATGCACATTGTACAGTAAGTGCCATAAATGATCATGTGTAATGCACATTGTACAGTAAGTGCCATAAATGATCATGTGTAATGCACATTGTACAGTAAGTGCCATAAATGATCATGTGTAATGCACATTGTACAGTAAGTGCCATAAATGATCATGTGTAATGCACATTGTACAGTAAGTGCCATAAATGATCATGTGTAATGCACATTGTACAGTAAGTGCCATAAATGATCATGTGTAATGCATATTTTACAGTAAGTGCCATAAATGATCATGTGTAATGCACATTGTACAGTAAGTGCCATAAATGATCATGTGTAATGCACATTTTACAGTAAGTGCCATAAATGATCATGTGTAATGCACATTGTACAGTAAGTGCCATAAATAATCATGTATAATGCACATTGTACAGTAAGTGCCATAAATGATCATGTATAATGCACATTGTACAGTAAGTGCCATAAATAATGATGTATAATGCACATTGTACAGTAAGTGCCATAAATGATCATGTGTAATGCACATTGTACAGTAAGTGCCATAAATGATCATGTGTAATGCACATTGTACAGTAAGTGCCATAAATGATCATGTGTAATGCACATTGTACAGTAAGTGCCATAAATGATCATGTGTAATGCACATTGTACAGTAAGTGCCATAAATGATCATGTGTAATGCATATTTTACAGTAAGTGCCATAAATGATCATGTGTAATGCACATTGTACAGTAAGTGCCATAAATGATCATGTGTAATGCACATTTTACAGTAAGTGCCATAAATGATCATGTGTAATGCACATTGTACAGTAAGTGCCATAAATGATCATGTGTAATGCACATTGTACAGTAAGTGCCATAAATGATCATGTATAATGCACATTGTACAGTAAGTGCCATAAATAATGATGTATAATTCACATTGTACAGTAAGTGCCATAAATGATCATGTGTAATGCATATTTTACAGTAAGTGCCATAAATAATGATGTATAATTCATATTGTACAGTAAGTGCCATAAATGATCATGTGTAATGCATATTTTACAGTAAGTGCCATAAATGATCATGTGTAATGCACATTGTACAGTAAGTGCCATAAATGATCATGTGTAATGCACATTGTACAGTAAGTCCCATAAATGATCATGTGCAATGCACATTGTACAGTAAGTCCCATAAATGATCATGTGTAATGCATATTTTACACTAAGAATAATATATAATCATGTATGATGCATATTTATCTAGATATACTTACAATCTCTCCTATACATGTACCCTTATTGGGAGGTCACACAGAAAATGTTCTTAAACTGTGTTATGACACATTTATCCAGATTTCCAGATCTGGATTATAAAATGCATGATACAAAGTCAAAACTGGAGACACAGAAAAGTACTGAGAGCTGTTTTATTGAAATTTACCCTAAGGGATGGAATAGCTCCCTGTCCTGTCCCAACTGCATTGTCCAGGGAATTAAAAATTTACTGTCAAGTAAATGTAGATGTTAGATTCAACAATCCCGAACTCAACCCCATTCATTTAAAAAACATTGCTATTACATGTATGTCAACTGGATATATATTCAATGGAGGATAGCTTTGATAATATGCTTATTAAATCATGTACATTGATAATATGTATTTCTGTATAGATTGGTAAGTATTTCTGTTATCTGTTTGATAATGCCCTGTATTGTACTCAACTGTTCAGGTGGACTTATCTTTCTCCACCGGTCCACAGTGGGAAGTCCAACAAATTCCACTCTTAGGTTGTCCTCCTAACATGCTTCAAACACATTGATCAATAATATTTATCAAGAGTTTTCCAATGCATTATACTTTCATATCTTATGATCATAATGCAAAAGAAATACATGTAAAGTTCAAAGGATGGGCTAGTCCACTCCAAAGGGTGACCAGGTCAGACCAGCTAGACCACTAAAGGTTGGGCATGGTAGACCAATTACATGTAGTTCACTCCAAAGGTTGGACAGGGTAGATCAGCTAGTCCATTCCAAAGGGTGGCCAGGGCAGACCAGCTAATCCACTCAAAAGGGTTCCAGGGCAGACCAGCTAATCCACTCAAAAGGGTTCCAGGGCAGACCAGCTAATCCACTCAAAAGGGTTCCAGGGCAGACCAGCTAATCCACTCAAAAGGGTTCCGGGGCAGACCAGCTAATCCACTCAAAAGGGTTCCAGGGCAGACCAGCTAATCCACTCCAAAGGGTGACCAGGGCAGACCAGCTAATCCACTCAAAAGGGTGGCCAGGGCAGACCAGCTAATCCACTCCAAAGGGTGACCAGGGCAGACCAGCTAGTCCACTCCAAAGGGTGACCAGGGCAGACCAGCTAGTTCACTCCAAAGGGTGGCCAGGGCAGACCATCTAGTCCACTCCAAATGGTGGTCAGGGCAGACCAGCTAGTTCACTCCAAAGGGTGGCCTGGGCAGACCAGCTAGTTCACTCAAAAGGGTGGCCAGGGCAGACCAGCTAATCCACTCAAAAGGGTGCCAGGGCAGACCAGCTAGTCCACTCCAAAGGGTGGCCTGGGCAGACCAGCTAGTTCACTCAAAAGGGTGGCCAGGGCAGACCAGCTAATCCACTCCAAAGGGTGGGCAGGGTAGACCAGCTAGTTCCCTCCAAAGGGTGACCAGGGCAGACCAGCTAATCCACTCCAAAGGGTGGCCAGGGCAGACCAGCTAATCCACTCCAAAGGGTGCCAGGGCAGACCAGCTAGTTCACTCCAAAGGGTGGCCAGGGCAGACCAGTTAGTTCACTCCAAAGGGTGCCAGGGCAGACCAGCTAGTCCACTCCAAAGGGTGGCCTGGGCAGACCAGCTAGTTCACTCAAAAGGGTGGCCAGGGCAGACCAGCTAATCCACTCAAAAGGGTGCCAGGGCAGACCAGCTAGTCCACTCCAAAGGTTGGACAGGGTAGATCAGCTAGTCCATTCCAAAGGGTGGCCAGGGCAGACCAGCTAGTTCACTCAAAAGGGTGCCAGGGCAGACCAGCTAGTTCCCTCCAAAGGGTGGCCAGGGCAGACCAGCTAGTCCACTCCAAAGGGTGGCCAGGGCAGACCAGCTAGTTCACTCCAAAGGGTGGGCAGGGCAGACCAGCTAGTCCACTCCAAAGGGTTCCAGGGCAGACCAACTACTAGTAGTTCACTCCAAAGGGTGACCAGGGCAGACCAGCTAGTCCACTCCAAAGGGTGGGCAGGGTAGACCAGCTAGTCCACTCCAAAGGGTGACCAGGGCAGACCAGCTAGTCCACTCCAAAGGTTGGACAGGGTAGACCAGCTAGTCCACTCCAAAGGTTGGACAGGGTAGACCAGCTAATCCACTCCAAAGGGTGACCAGGGCAGACCAGCTAGACCACTCCAAAGGTTGGACAGGGTAGACCAGTTAGTCCACTCCAAACTTGGACAGGGTAGATCAGCTAGTCCACTCCAAAGGTTGGACAGGGTAGCTCAGCTAGTCCACTCCAAAGGTTGGACAGGGTAGCTCAGCTAGTCCACTCCAAGGGGTGGCCAGGGCAGACCAACTGGTCCACTCCAAAGGGTGGCCAGGGCAGACCAGCTAGTCCACTCCAAAGGGTGGGCAGGGTAGACCAGCTAATCCACTCCAAAGGGTGGCCAGGGCAGACCAGCTAGTCCACTCCAAAGGGTGGGCAGGGTAGACCAGTAAGTCCACTCCAAAGGTTGGACAGGGTAGACCAGCTACTCTACTCCAAAGGGTGGCCAGGGCAGACCAGCTAGTCCACTTCAAAGGTTAAACAGGGTAGATATTCTCCTACCCATGTTGTGCCCACTTTCACTGGTGACAGGTGGAAAAGGTAAAATACACCTGTATAAAGCACTTCTGTACACATATATTATGTATATATTCAAGATATGTCATTTACTTTGTGCCTTATTTAAGATATGTTGTTTTGTCTTTATTAACTTCAGTTTGTGTTTGGTTTATCCCAAGTTGTAATATATATGTATATATACAGTACAGCTCAGGTGGATTTAGTTTTTCCCACCTGTCCATGGTGGATAGCTGACCCATGTCCTCGGTGGATAGCTGACCCATGTTCACGGTGGACAGCTGACCCATGTCCTCAATGGACAGCTGACCCATGTCCACGGTGGACAGCTGACCCATGTCCACGGTGGACAGCTGACCCATGTCCTTGCTGGACAGCTGACCCATGTCCACAGTGGACAACTGACCCATGTACACGGTGGACAGCTGACCCATGTCCTCGGTGGATAGCTGACCCATGTCCTTGCTGGACAGCTGACCCATGTATTTGCTGGACAGCTGACCCCTGTCCACGGTAGACAGCTGACCCATTTCCATGGTGGACAACTGACCCATGTCCACTCTAATTTGACTTCTTAGTAAAAACAGTGAACATAAATCTTTATATTCTTACTTTGGTAGGTTGTACATTCAAGTCTTATAACAACAATCATTTGAGTTGAGAAACAGGTCCATTTCAGTTAATGCTTAGTGCCACTACAACTGCATGTTTAATACATGTATACCTATTATCTTTACAATATGTCTTTACTCAATTTCATTTTATATTATGTTCTCAAGTTGTGTTTATGTTAATATTGCCTTCTGGGTGTTATTTTGCAGTAAAGATTATTATTATAATCAATTAAAAGAAAGAGAGGTGGTCCGATCAAACAAGCTACATGTTTTGCCCACCTTATGTCCACACCTAGTAAGGACAGGTGGACAATCCATCTTACCTGTACTGTCCATAATGGCTTTAATAGTAAGGGTCAACTCAGCATATTTTGACCAATAAGAATATGGACCCAGTCATAGTTTGAATATTTCCAATGAAAAGTATATTGAACTCAGTTCAACTTTTTGTTTCTGTCAATATTAAGAACAATCTCCATATTAGATAATAAATTTTGGACAAAATAAATTTTGTTACATGGTGAGAATAAATAGAAGCCGTAGGTTGCCGGTCCATGATATCTTTATGTTATTTTGGGGTTTTGTGTTGTGTGTCTATTTATTTTGTTGTTGTTCACTCTTTTGTTTTACCATTGTATCGTTTGTCCTTAACTTATCATTTCTTGATAACTCCTTGGTTCATTCTGTTCTTTTTTTAAAACTGAATATATATTAAGTCTTAACAGACCTCGTTGAAATCAACAATGTAAGGGTTAGCACTCAGATGGTTAAGTAAGGGTATGTGGGTTAATAGTTACAATAATGTAGCTCCTTTCTTTTTTTTTTCTTTTTTTTTTTTATGAGCGTCCATAAAAAAAAAAAAAGGAGCTACATTATTGTAGCTAGTGGGTTAAATATAACAACAGGCACATGACATATAGATTAATGTTGGTTTTTATTTCCAAGATGGAGGAAATATAACAACAGTACACTGTATCACTGTTTTGTAACATTGTAATGACATGTTGTCAAAACTGACCACAATATATCATGATAGTAGAGTGATGTGTGATTTTTTTCGGCTTGCATGATCAAAGGAAAATAACAAAATAGCGATAAAATAAAAAAAAAAAAAAACAGTAAATTTATTTAAAAATTACTCAAACCCCAATGGAACCACTCATATTTTATTTTGTCTTGCATATTGTAAGCATTTTGCAAAGGAACTACAAACTAATGTACAGTTGTACATGTAGTACCTAAACATCTATGCTGTTTATGCAATTAAGCATCTTTAATAATTATTTATTGTTAACATAACCCAAACCAATACAGTCTGTTCTAGATTTTATATACTGATATTTTATTTCAGAACAAAGGAAGATGGAGCATTTGACAGCCAGTCAGCGTCAACAATCAAACTAAACAACGGAACGATTTTATACTTACGGGAGGTCAACCGATACTTGGCATTAGTCTGTATTTTGAGAGAAGACAGTTTTGATAAACAAGGTAAGCTACATGCAGATGTCTGTTTCTGACCAGTTAGAAGAGAACTGCAATCTGTTGCCAGCGCACTGGACTCTAGTTCAGTGAATATGGTATTGTTTATTACCATAAACATATCCTTGTCTGAGAATTGGAACTCAATTTCATCCCATCAAAACTCAATTTCCTTTGTTGCCATGGTAACTGAGAAGATTCTCAAGCTGAGCAGACTATTTTTACTCATAGCCTTCTAATACTTTGGTTTTGAGCAGCACTGACAAGTCTTAGTTACGTAGTCTATGTTGTCAACTTGACAACCTCAGTATCTTTGATGACATTTATGTTGTATTTTTCAGGTGTTATAGATTATAATTTCCTGTGTTTTAGACAAGCGATACAGGAAGTGTTTGACGTAAAACAAAAAGGACAGTTAGTTATGTCAGGTGACTTTCAACAACTGAATGGAATTATAAAGTGAAATTTGCATACTTATAGGTTTATTCAAATATGTTTCTTGAGTATTAATGGGCTCTAAGTGTGCATGGTAAGAGTGTCAGATTATTTAGGCTGTGTTTAGGTATATGCAGTGTTAACAGTTCATTATTTAGCTTTAATCATACTAACGTCAAGTTTTCTGTTAAAAGATAAAACTTAATCACAAGATGGTTGAAAGTTTTCAAAAGCATTTTTTTTAATGAAGTCTGAATAGAACATTAATTTTCCCGAATTTTTCTTAGTTAATGGATCATCTTCAAGTTTTAACAGTGTTCATTATGAAAAAATGGTACCTATTTAATCAATCAGTAAAGAAATTTTCAGTTCAGTACTAGAGTACTTAATAACCCTCTGGAATGTTTCATACCGTAGATGCTCACTTAAAAGTCGGTCCGCATATAAGTCGGGGGGTCTTTTTGGGCCTAAAAATCTGGTATTTTGCTGTTGACCCTCGTATAAGTCGGTCGGAAGACAGACGTGTTGACATGAGGTCAGAATCAAATAAAAATTCCAAATTTGTGAATAAAAATCATTATATCAGTAAGACTTCTTGTTTATTATTTGTTTCTCATGTTTTATGAGTTAAATATCGCTTGTCATTTATCCTAAATGGTTTGTTTATAGTGTACACATGTTTTGAAAATGTAAACGTAATTATCTCCCTGAATTTGCTATGACTAAAAACCATAAAAAAGACAAACACAAGTAAATATACAAATATTGATTTTCGTAATTATTTAATAGTTAAAGTAGAGTTTTTAAAATAAATGAAAGTTAAAATACAAAATATAAAGGAATATGGTTTGTAAATTAAAATAATAATTGATGAAAAAAACGAATTCTGTAGCATATATTTATTTGTTAGTTTATCTTGATTTTCGGTTTTAAGTTGTATCATGACATCACCGGATGTATTATGCAATACATACAAATAAATTGATACTTGTGTAAACAGTGGTAAATACGAATGGAAATATGGAAACTGGATAAAATAAACAATACACAAGTAAAAACAATCTTTATTAATGTCTTAAATATACTTTATTTAGCATAGCTAATCAAGTATCTGTCTATTTTCGTCTTTATAGTTGGCGATCTATGAATGGCCTTCAAACTTCGACCGGAATTCTTTCCTCTTGTGGTATGACTCGCTTAAAAGTCGGAACCCTTCTCTAAAACCAAATTTTAACTCCCAATTTCTCGACTTATGTGCGAGTATGTACGGTAATTGTGAAGAAAATGATGGGCAGGTGATACCACTTAGGTTTGGAGGAGGGAAGGCAGGTGATACCACTTGGGGGTGGACGAGGGGAAGGCATGTTAATTGATAAGAGTTGTCTGGTAGTCCCAACATTCAAAGAATAGAAAAAAAATTACTAATTATAAAATGCTCATTTATTCCAAATAAAGCATCACTATTTTATTCAGTAAAAAACATCATCGTAACAATTTTCACAGGATCAACATTGCAGCCTCCTGAATTTGAACCAAAGTTTCACAGCTTGTAATTATTTCCATTACTGTTGTGTGGATGTATATTTTTCTTAAGTTTGAAATAAGAACTTGTCTTTTGTAAGTATTTTTGTGAAGTAAGTTGTGTGATATTTATTATATCCATGCATTATGCTAGGATATAATTTGTTTTCACAATTGTCTTGTGGAATTTTTTAGGGTTATATCCCTTTTCTCAAAAATGTACAGAGTTGTCCTTCCTTGGTAGGTAACAGTAGTAAACACAGCAATGAAAGATAATTACAGACTTGAAATTCTAAGTATCATTGGAGGAACTATTGAAATGAGAAAACAAACATTTTTTCTGATGCTACTGCAAAAAACCTTCTGAAAAGGGACATAACTCTCACACAACTAACTCTTGAAAAATTCCTACCCAAAAGTGAAATTACTGTCATACAACTTACTTGTAAAATACCTACCCAAAAGAGACCTAACTCTCATATAACTAACTGTTGTTAAATACCTCTCAAAAAGTACTAAACTCTCAGATAACAAAAATCTAAAATAATCAACCAAAAGGGACATAACTCTACCATAACTAACTGTTGTTAAATACCTCTCTAAAAGTACTAAACTCTCAGATAACAAATATCTAAAATAATCAACCAAAAGGGACATAACTCTATCATAACTAACTGTTGTTAAATACATCTCAAAAAGTACTAAACTCTCACATAACAAAAATCTAAAATAATCAACCTAAAGGGACATAACTCTAACATAACTGTGTATAAATACCTACCATCACATAACTTAATGTACATAAGTGAGGAAAGTAATACTAAGTGGTAACAAGTTTAACTTAAATTTGAAAAATGACTGCAGTTTTAAGTATGATTTGAATATATTGTGCATAATTATTGTTGAGCTTGATTAAATAAATTATGAATATTAACTGTCGAGCTTGATTTGATAAATTATGAATATTTATTGTCGAGCTTGTTTGGATAAATTGTGAATATTCATTGTCGAGCATGATTGAATAAATTATGGATATTCATTGTTGAGCTTGATTGAATAAATTATGAATATTCATTTTCGAGCTTGATTGAATAAATTATGAATATTCATTGTCGAGCTTGATTGAATAAATTATGGATATTCATTGTCGAGCATGATTGAATAAATTATGGATATTCATTGTCTAGCTTGATTGAATAAATATGAATATTCATTTTTAAATATATTGAATAAACTATGTATATTCATTTATAAATTATGAATTTTAATTTCACCTTGTTGTATCGGAATGTTATATAATGATTGTTGTTGAAATATTCTCTTTCAAGAATTCTATAAATGAATTATATATGCATGATCATGTAAGTTGTTTATCCTCAATATTTATGTATTATGTATTATAATTTGATGAATATTTATACAAACCATTACATATAGGTCATGTGACCATTTTTCAGGTATTGTTATTGAATTGACATAGTGACATAGTCTTGTAGTCATAGTATTTATCCATAATTAACTGCCCTTTGGTTGCCAGTAGTTACAATAGTCTAATTGTGAGTAGTTACTGATTTTTTTTTTAATTATTAAACAGCCATTTGTTCTTACTAGTGGTTATTATGGCTGTTTTGGGATTATCATAGACTTAGTGTACAAATTATGATAGGATTGTTTGAATCAAAAGAACTTTCCTATGGTAGGAGGGACTTTGTTTGAATGAAAACTATATTACCAGAATGTCAGCATCTCCTATGTTCTTTACCCAACATTGTCACAAATACTGTATGTTTCAAATTATAGTTTGATGACACATTGCCATTATAAATGGAAGCAGTTTCCAGTTAAGCACACCTAAGTGGTTTCAGGAGGAGATAATTCTCGTTAGAAGTATAAAACCCAAAAATGTTAAAATAGAACACTACAGTCAGAGATGCACTGATTTTTTTTTATTAAATGTTTGCTGTTGTGTTCCAGGTGTTATCAGATAGCAGACATATTTTTATTGTCTGTTACTCACCTTAACTAAAGGTCAACCGAGTAAAGGACAACCATCACTTGTCATCTATCATCATCTGCTGTCCACCTGTTGTCCATTGTGTCCATCATAAACTTAAAAAAACAATCTTCTCCTTTAAAACCACTGTGCCAATTTTTTTCAAACTTGGAACATCATCCTTATGGTACCTAGTTTCAAATTTGTACCCAGGGTGTTGATCAATGGACAAAGATGGTCACTGTAACTAAAAATATAACATAGATGTCAACACTTTTTTTTGGTCAATATCTAAAAAAATTATAATAGCTATAGAGAAAACCGTTACCTCAAATTGATCATCCCATTAAGCTGTACAAAAACCCTAATTGTCCGATGTTGTATAACTTCCTGTAGGAGTTAATGCCCTTTTTATTAGCTCACCTGACCCAAAGGGTCATGTGAGCTATTTTTAACAATTTGCGTCTGTCGGCGTCATCATCGGCGGCGGCGTCTGTAAACTTTTTACATTTTAATCTTCTTCTCTGAAAGGGGCCTCGGTGGCCAAGTGGTCAAGGTAGTTCGTCTACTATTGATCACGTGGTGTGTCAACACTGAGATTGCGGGTTCGATTCTCATTGCAGGCAGGGTGTACTCGACTCCAATCTTAATTGACAAGGATTGCCAGTTTTCCTACCGTAGGTCGGGGGTTCTCTCCGGGTACTCCGGCTTCCTCCCCCAATAAAAACTGGACGCCATGAAATAGCTGAAAAATTGCTGAAAGTGGCGTTAAAACAACATTCAAACAATCAAACAAATCTTCTCTGAAACCACTTGTCCAGTTGAAACCAAACTTGGCCAGAATGTTCATTGGATGGACCTTTACAAAGTTTGTGTTTTTTATTTGGATTGGAAAACCAATATGGCCGCCACCGCAGGACTTAGTTTAACATAGGACCCTATGGGAAAAAAGTTAAAAATGGCTTCTTCTCTGAAACCGGTTAACCAATCAAAACAAAACTTACTAGCAATATTGTTTGGATGGTCCTCTATAAAGTTTGTGTTTTTTATGACAATTGAAAATTTAAAATGGCCGCCAACACAGGACTTAGTTTAACATAGGACCCTATGGGAAAAAGTTTTAAAGGCTTCTTCTCCGAAACCGGTGAACCAATGGAAACAAAAACTTACTAGCAATATTGTTTGGATGGTCCTCTATAAAGTTTGTGTTTTTTATGACAATTGGAAATTCAAAATGGCCGCCAACACATGACTTAGTTTAACATTGGACCCTATGGGAAAAAAGTTTAAAAGGGCTTCTTCTCTGAAACCGGTTAACCAATCAAATCAAAACTTACTACCAATATTGTTTTAATGGTCCTTTATAAAGTTTATGTTTTTTTATGCCAATTGGAAATTTTAAATGGCCGCCACCGCAGGACTTAGTTTAACATAGGACCCTATGGGGAAAAGTTAAAAAAAGATGTCTTCTCTGAAACTGGTTAACCAATGTAAACAAAACTTACTAGCAATATTGTTAGGATGGTCCTTTATAAAGTTTATGTTTTTTATGCCAATTGGAAATTCAAAATGGCCACCAATGCAGGAAGTAGTTTAACATAGGACCCTATGGGAAAAAAGTTAAAAAGGCTTCTTCTCTGAAATCGGTTAACCAATCAAAGCAACACTTTCCAGCAATATTGTTTGGATAGTCCTCTATAAAGTTCATGTTTTTTATTCCAATCGGAAATTCAAAATGTCCGCCACCGCAAGACTTGGTTTAACATTACACCGTATGGGAAAAAAAGTTAAAAAAAGGTTTCTTCTCTGAAACTGATTAACCAATGGAAACAAAACTTACTACCAATATTATTTTAGAGACTTTATAAAGTTTGTATTTTTTATGCCAATTGGAAAATCAAAAGGCCACCACCGCAAGACTTAATTTAACATAGGACCATATGGGAAAATTTTTTCAAAGGCTTCTTCTCTAAAACTGGTTAACCAATGGAAACCAAAACTTACTAGCAATATTGCTTGGATGTCCTCTGTGAAGTTTATGTTTTTTATGCCAATAGGAAAATCAAAATGGCCACCACAGCATTACATAGATTACTTAGTTTAATATAGGACCCTATTGGCAAATTAAAAAAATTTCTTCTTCTCTATAAAACCAGTTAACCAATGGAAACAAAACTTTCTAGCAATATTGTTTGGATGGTCCTCTTTAAAGATTATTGAAAATTACAGGACTTCGTTTAACATCAGGGAAATTTCAACCTTTATTGCCTATAAAATCAGGTGAGCGATACAGGCTCTTAAGAGCCTCTGGTTATGATTTTGGTGAAATTTGTTTTTTTTTTGCCTGTAATGATGCCATAACAGCTAGAGTGAAACTAAATTGCAAAAATGATTTAATTTTAGAATAAATAAACTGTTCATAGACTTCCATATAGTCTAAATGCATGTTTACACTTCTAACAGAAGGTTATCTGTCCCTTTATTCTATCAGGACCGTTAACTCTGGAAACTGGAAGTGGGTCAAATATACTATAAAAATACTGTAAAACTCATTTATAAAAAATTGACCTGGAAATATGACTTTGTGTCTTAATATTATTTGTATTATGTTTAAATGTGTAATTGGTGCCTGCACATGTGTAGTTTTTTTTAATGATGTGTAAATATTGTAAATAAGTTCCAGTCCAATGAAATGTTAAGATAAAAAAATCTTTATGTGTAGTATTTGAATATCTGATGAGGGAAATCTGTGATTTTCTGTTGGAAATTAAGTTTTACTGGTGACATTACATAGAGCCAAACATTCCATAGTCTTTGATCATTTTTTAATGGTAAAACAACACTTAATTTTAGCAGAATTTTTATTGTGCATGGTCATGTTTCAACCATTCACATGTTCTTTGTAAACAAAATTCCAGTCTCAGCAATACTTTGTCTGCTTTGCCTCAAAAATGTAGTACATCTTTGTGTATAGGGTATTAAACTAATGTTTGCGATCAAGGTTTTGTCAATTTTGAAATCTTTTTGGGCTTTCTATTTTCAGGTTCTTTTTTTTTTGCTTACTGACTTAACTTTCTGTTTAGAATTTAACTACAAACATCTTTTGTCACTTAAAACTATAAGTGACAAAATAACATCTCTGAGTCTTCAGGGTTTTTTTAAGATGAAAAATCCTGGCAGACCCTTTTCCAATCTCCAAGCAAAGGATTCTGGGTATCCTAAGTCAACCACAATCACCTCTGCCATACCATTGGTTGACATTGTGAGAGACATCTTTATGGATGATAAGCTTCGCGTACAAACACAGTAATTTCAATGTAAAACTGTATCAAAAGTGTATTAAAAGACTATATAAAAATAAATAAGATTTCGTGTATTATTTTACAAACATCGTTCTTTCTTTACAAACGTCACGAGCAGACGACAAATGTAGTTCGGCAGTAAATGGAGGATGAGGTGTGGCAGAGGTTATATCTGGGAACCAGTTATGTTCTCTGTGCCGGAGAGTGACCCTTTTCCTGCAAAACTTTTGATGGCTTTATCTCAAAAACAGTTAATTGACTTATAATTATATTTTGCCTATTTCGATCTTGCCCAATTCCTACAAAACTATTACATCCATCTAAGAAACCATGTTATTTTAAAACTGTTCAGTGAACAGCCTTCCTATACAATGTCGTTTTATCTAGGTCAAGACTTTTTCAAAACTGCAAATGCTTTAAGTAGTATTCTACCTAAGGGTCAGGCAGTGGGCGGCACATCAAAAATTTTGTTTTTAGCTTTTTTGGCTTAGATGCATTCATTTTGATATAAAAACAAATTCTAACACGATTTTACATAAGAAAAAGTGTCAATTGCTTATATAATTTTTGACTGGTTACATAGAGAAAAATTTGGCAGGAAAATTTCCCGGCATTTTTCACTGTACAATTCAACTAAATTTCAAATGATTATATCTTAAAAAGGCAAAATAATTCAGAACTTTAATAAATTAGAATGTTTTTATATTGGAAAGTTTTATCAAATTCCATGCTCAAAAGTTTGTGTTTTTTTCCTTCATGTGCCATCACATGTATGCATTTTGCCTGATTCTTACGTGGACTGATACTTAACTTCCTATTATAATCCTATGGAAAAAATACCATTTAGACTGGCTCTCCATATAGTCTCATCGACCAGGTAATATAATATCATTTAATTGAACATAAAGTGTAAATTTTTATGAAAATTTATCATTATATTAAAACTAATTATATGCACTGATTGTAGGGTCTTTGTTTGTTTGTTAATTTAAATTTGTTGATGTATATCTGTATTTGATGTCATGAATTCTTGTACAGTGAACACTTCTTATAATTGTTGTGTGCATTAAACCTATGGTTTTTGTTTATTATATTGAGATGCAAGTTATTGAAATATTTCTTTTTTTTTCTATAATTCATGTATTATGATAATTGAATGCATGTTATGTAAAGAGTCATCAGAATATGAATTTTTTTTTTAGAAATAAAGTGTAAATATAATTCTTCATCCATTTTGTCAAGAAAATATCTACAAGGTTATAAAAACTGGAGTGTTTAGACAATTTTTTCTGAATGATGTCCTATTAATGGCCTTAAAAGGGAGATACTGACTAGTCAACTCTGAAATGTTTAATTCAACCCTTACTGCAACTCTGACGAGTCAACACTGAAAAATTAATTCGAGCCTTACTGCGACTCAGACATGTCAACACTGAAATGGTTAATTCGAGCCTGACTGCGACTCAGACAAGTCAACACTGAAATGGTTAATTCGAGCCTGACTGCGACTCTGACGAGTCAACACTGAAATAGTTAATTCAAGCCTTACTGCGACTCAGACATGTCAACACTGAAATGGTTAATTCGAGCCTGACTGCGACTCTGACAAGTCAAAACTGAAATGGTTAATTTGAGCTGGACTGCGACTCTGACAAGTCAACACTGAAATGGTTAATTCGAGCCTGACTGCGACTCTGACAAGTCAACACTGAGATTGTTGTTTCGAGCCTGACTGTGACTCTGACAAGTCAACACTTAAATGGTTAATTCGATCCTGACTGCAACTCTGACAAGTCAACATGGAGATTGTTGTTTCGAGCCTGACTGCGACTCTAACAAGTCAACACTGAGATTGTTGTTTTGAGCCTGACTACGACTCTGACAAGTAAACACTGAGATTATTGTTTGGAGCCTGACTGTGACTGACAACTCAACACCGAGATTGTTGTTTCGAGCCCAACTGTGACTCTAACACGTCAACACTGAGATTGTTTTTTCGAGCCTGACTTCTTGCAGGACTTTTCAAACTGGGACTAGGTAACTGGAATGTTGTTGTAACCGATTTAAAACAGCTGAGGTAACTGGAATGTTGTTGTAACTGATTTGAAACAGCTGAGGTAACTGGAATGGTTTTGTAACTGATTTGAAACAGCTGTGTTAACTGGAATGTTTTGTAACTGAGTTGAAACAGCTGAGGTAACTGGAATGGTTTTGTAACTGATTTAAAACAACTGAGGTTACAGGAATGTTTTTGTAACTGATTTGAAACAGCTGAGATAACTGAAATGTTGTTACTGATTTGAAACAGCTGAGCTAACTGGAATGTTGTTGTAACTGATATGAAACAGCTGAGGTAACTGGAATGTTTGTAACCGATTTAAAACAGCTGAAGTAACTTGAATGTTTTGTAACTGATTTAAAACAGCTGGAATAACTGGAATTTTGTTGTAACTGATTTGAAACAGCTGAGGTAACTGGAATATTTGTAACTGATTTAAAACAGCTGAGGTAACTGGAATGTTGTTGTAACTGATTTAAAACAGCTGAGGTAACTTGAATCTTTTGTAACTGATTTAAAACAGCGGAAATTACTGGAATGTTTTGTAACTGATTTAAAACAGCTGAGGTAACTTCAATGTTTTGTAACTTATTTAAAACAGCTGAAATAACTGGAATGTTTTGTAACTGATTTAAAACAGCTGAAATAACTGGAATATTGTTGTAACTGATAACAAACAGCTGAGGTAATTAGAATGTTGTTGTAACTGATTTGAAACCGCTGAGGTAAATGGAATGTTTTGTAACTGATTTAAAACAGCTGAGGTAACTGGAATGTTTTTGTAACTGATTTAAAACAGCTGAGGTAATTGGAATGTTGTTGTAACTGATTTTAAAGAGTTGAGATATTTATTACAACCCATTCTATTTTAATTTGGTTGCCACCTGTTGCCATTGTTATGTAATCACAGGTGTGATGAACAAATGGTGCAATAAACAATGATGTCTGAGGGTACAACCCTACGTAGATAATGCCTGTGTCATCATATAATTTGTCTTATTGGTAAAAGCCATAAACTTCAAAGAAAACCATACAAGGCGGCTTTGATTTTAACTCACTGGGACTAGTACAACTATCTAAATTTAGAAATAATAAAAACTTATGTTTTTGTTTGTTTGTTTATTTTATTTATATTATTGACGATTGTCGTCTTACTGAAGCCGTAAATACGATCATATCCCTGTTGACACTTGTTCGCTAATTAGAGTAGTGGACGACAATGAAATGTATACGATATTGTTAGATTCAAGTCCAGTTGATTTATAGGTTCCTGTTTAAAATCAGTTACAACAACATTTCAGTTAACTCAGCTGTTTCAAATTAAGGTATCCGGACCATAATTGACCACGTGATCATATTTGGGGTCCCGGATGTCCATTGTTTTTCAATGGAGCAGACCTCGGTAATGTTCGGCAAACATCGGAAATACTATTTGAGTAACTAAATTTTTTTCCTCAAAATTGTGAACGTTGACTCAAGTTATATAATATATATTTTAACATAAATTATCATAAATTAGCAATACATTGATTTAATAAAGCTGTATTTCTAGGTCGACAAATAAAATTAAACGGTAACTTCAATTGTGGGTCGGATAAATTAACAAGTTTAGCCTTTGAACAGGCTATAAAAAGTTGCAATTGAATGACCCTAATTTAAGATAAAAACAAAAACTACAATGGATCACAATGGGATGGCAAATCATTTTGATCCACAGGTTTATATACCCATAATCCTTTGCGTGGTTTGCATAAGGAACTAATGACATTTGCAACTGGTTGTCAACGAATGTAGTTGACCATAAAATAGACGTGTATTTCTTTGTAATTTTTTTTCTGTGGCTTTTTTTTGTTTTGGTTCTACTTTTTGGGCTTATTGGAAACAAGGATCTTAGATAAAAAAATTTAAATTAAACATTTGATAAAATATAATGGATTAGGAGTTTTTAGAGTATCTCGGACTTCAGCCATGAAGATAGGGATGCTTCCGAGCTTTAAAAAGAGTTAGAAGTGATCATTTTAGATATAGTTTGGAAGTGGTATGGTTCTTTCAGACCACCAAATGGCATGCCAGAAACATAGTTGGAATGTATTATTGACTTTATGCCATAATAAACAAAGAGGTAAAAAAGAAGTCTCGATCATTAATTGTGTTCGTACCATAGGAGTCATCATCTGTATCGGTATCTGTTTCACCTTTTACGTACATGAATTAAGGTATCCGGACCACAACTGACCACGTGATCATATTTGGTGTCCCGGATGTCCATTGATTTTTTAGAGCAGACCTCGGTAATGTTCGGCAAACATCGCCAAAACTACTTGAGTAACTAACTTATTTTGCTCAAAATTGTTAACATTGACTCAAAGTTAAATATTATATTTAATTTAAATCATTAATAAGAAAAATATTGATGTAATAAAGCTATATTATTTGTCGAAAAATAAAATTTAACGGTGACTTCTATTACGGGTAGCATACCTTAATTCTAATTTACTATATATTTACGTAGAATTCTTTCAGAAAACGTATCTTCAAAATAAGAGATCTAGATTCTACTACAATATCTCATTGACTACTCAATGCTATTAGGTGGTACCATATGTTTCTCCGAAGATCTAATGGAAAAAATGAATGCTATTTCCGAATAGATTTGACAGAAAACTTAAAGAGAAAGTTTGACCAACGTGTTGCTTTTAAAAAAAGATAAACACTGCTAACAAACGATTTCAATGCATGCAGGCAGTTAAATTTGTAAATACACATCAACTATCAATAACGGTAGTCAGTATAACAATATCAGTATTTAATTATCTTGATCATAATTGTGGTTGCAGCAAAAATTCTTATCTAAAGTAAAAGTACTGTAATGAAACGCGAAGTGTCTAAATACTACTGATATTTATTCAATACCAACGGATACATTATGTACTTGTACATTTCATATTGCGGCGCCGTCGTACGTCAGATCACTTAATTAAAGAGGATAGCCGGTGCTGAATTATATTTGAGTGTAATACTTTGTAATACTTAGCGTTATTTCTTCTATACTGTACAATAAAGAAAGGCGCCCTTATTTTGATTAGAGCAAAATCAGCTTCTTCAGATTTATCCAAGATTACTTTTACACTTAAATGATCCAATAGATATATTTCTTTTCTCGTTGACAAAAGAAATATGTACGACGCCCTTTTATAGTCAAATAGTTGCTTAAATATTCAAACAAGAAACACATCAGGCAGATTTTTTCTGATATTTAATTAATAAATCTACATAATTGTTTACAATGAAACATAAATATTTAAACAACAATAGTGTTATACAAATTAGTGCTGTTTTTTTTCAAAGTAGAACAAGACATTTAATAATGGAATTCATTGTAATATCTTTTTATTTTTACATAATGCCACAGTTCTCCATAGAAATTGCCATATCTATGTACGTATAAAATACAGGAATATAGGAGAGAAGGAGGGAACAAAGATTAACTTTCTTCTTTAGGATCCTCAACGACCTGGTGGCCGTCCCCGCCGACTCATTGAACATTGAATTCAACCAAAGACAACAAGGAAAGTTTGATTCCAAAAACAATTAAAGTTATACCAATCTATACAGACGCTTACAAATACTCATTTGCTCAAAGAACCATCGGAGATTTGAACATTCTACCAGAGCCAACAGTTAACAGCAAAGGAATAGAAAGTTTCAAGACAGCTTTAAGAGACCGTCTGACGTGCGTCTAATAACAACTACCTGGTGCGCGATAGTATTTGCTCATTAAGTGAGATATTTTCGCGCAACTATACAGATACAGAATTAAGACGAAATTTGTGTTTGCATTTGTGACGTTCATTTAATATTTATTTCAATAATAATGAAATTACAACTAAAAAAGAAAGAAACGAACGAAGATTACAAAGGTTTATAACAATAAGCGAATATTGAATTAGCGTTGCATATGCCAGGTTCATTAGATCAAAAACCTCTGCGTCTGGAATCGCATAGCTAATTACCAGCTTACAGAAAGTGTGACATCTGATATCTGAATTAGATATGATTAATTAACGCGCTAAGGAAAATGGATTGGAATTTAAGATCACAAGTCAGGTGTCGTCATTTATTTAGGATGAATTGACCGATAATAACTCACGATACTATCGATTTATTAAAAGGTAATGTCGAAAGTGAAAAGAACAAATGTGTCGCCTAATGCTTCTGAAATGAGTTTTTACTATTTCTTACCAGAGAAGCAAATTAAGTAAACGTTTGCCAGATGATGCAGCAGACGATCGATATTGTGTTTGATATTGATGACAAGTCAAGACAAGGTTTGTGGTATTTTGTTCTCTAAAATTATACCAAATTTGCAGTTAACTTTCATTTTTCAATAGAATTTTTGCGTGAACCGACCTTTGTCTTTAATATTTAACTTTGTAGAGTTAACTGTCGAATGGCATTATTACTATATCATAAGGGCATAGCTCTAACTATAATATCTAAAGGCGAAATGGTCACTTTAAGATTGTAGTTTTAAATTATCCAAAAGTTGTGCAATTTCGCACTTAGCTTTCATTTTCCAAAATGAACACATATGGATATTGTTTTTGAACAGTAATGTCTTTCCTTCTTTCTTTGTTTGTTTGTTTCTTTGTTTCTTTGTTTCTTTCTTTCTTATCCCCATGACGATGATACAGTCTGAAACTAGTCAAAGTCGCACTAGCGATCACCGATGCAGCGTTAAATGCTTAAGAGGCTGTCCATGAAAAAAAACCAGGCAATCGCTGGCACATTACACGACTCAGATTTCAATGAAACTTTATATATGGTCTTTATATGTTATAAAGGGAAGAGAATATTTAAAAAATATTTACCCATTTGATACGTAATAATAGCCTAAAATTTCGCTGAATATTGTGCACCCTTTTTGAGTTATTGCAAGGAAACGTCTTTTTCGTTCAAATTTCTAGCATATTTTGTCAAGTGTAACTTTGAAATTTAAAAAGGTCACAAAAATCGATCTACTTCATATGTAACTGTATCTCAAGGTTTCACGGAAATAAAAAAACCCCACTCTTTTGAGTTATTGTCTGTAAAAATCTTTGTGTAAAATTGTGGCAACTATAACCTTGAAATTTGAATTTAACCAAAAATTGATAGGCATTTGATCCACCTAATATAAAACTATCCCAAAATTTCATTGACATTAAATGCAAACTTTTTAAGTGATATTGTCCGGAAACATCTGTTTTGAAAAAATTCCAAAGTTTTTTTGTCTACTGTTACCCTGAATTGTTATCGAAAATCGATTGGCTTCGTACCAACCCAATATGAAACTTTATCCGAAAGTTTCACAGAAATGAAATTTAAACCTTTTTGTGTTATTGTCCGGAAACATCTTTTTTTTGTAAAAAAAATCCAAACTGTTTTGTCAACTGTGACCTTAACCTTTGACGGAATTACTTCAACATCAATAGGTTTCTTACTCACATGATATGTAACAATATCCAAACGTTTCATTGAAATCGGGTGCAATCGTTTTGAAATATCATTTGCAAACCAAGCTTGGACTGACGAACGGATGACTTAAGGTCATGAGGACCACTATATACCCCAACTTTAAATTCAAAGGCTATCATTGCTTTTCACACTACAATAAAAAAAATACGTCTGACTGGAAAACCGACCTAATGTGTCTGTTCTTTTAATATTTATAGAAGAAATATTACAAACTATTTAAATTGATCCAGATATTAAATTGCAGAAAGTGTGTTAAAGTCCGGACTAGTTATTACCTCTTCGTCGGCTTGTTTTAGTTTGTTGCAGCTTTTCCTGCCATTTGCAAAAGAATGTCATGTTTTTTATATTTTCCTCCTTGATGTAAAAAGATGTACCGAAGACATCGACCTCTTACTACAATATCAATATAGAAATATTTAGTATTCACAATGACGACATTACTGAAAAACTTGAGTATTATAATTATGTAAAGAAAACTGCTTTGCATATCGTTTTTACGATTCCTAAAAAGCATATAATATAAATAAATATAACAGAATTTTAAAAATTAAATGAAACGTACATGCCTTAAAATGAAGGGTGTGCCGGACTCAAAACTAACTGATAAGGATTGCAAGTTTTTCTGTTACTAAAATTTAAATCTCAATAGATACGACACGCCATGATAGAGCTGAAAAATATACAAAAAGGAAAAGAAGAGGTAAACTGCATGTAAACAAACTGGCAAACAAAAGGCTTAATTCTCCCTACTTTCTTGTTTTTGTCCTTAAATTCCAAATATAGTGTAGGTGAAATGCTGCTTTTTCCATGTATATTGGGCTGTCAATTACGATTATTTAACAACATTTTGGTAATAAAGAGCGTCTGAGAATATTATAAATTAAAAATAGAAGTTCATTTCTTATCATACTTTTCCCAGAACGTTTTATTTCTTTAAATTGAAAGTTTTTTGTGCTTGTATAATCTGATATAAATTTTATGACATGAAAATGCATTCTATAAGCTTAGTTTCGAATTTTATTAAATGAATTAAAGAATGTTGCTGGGTGTACATACACCATTCTAGAGTCGAGAATACATTCACATTTGACATTACTAGTACGTTTTAATACTATTCTAGCTCTTTGTTAGAAGATTGCTAATAATCACAAAAGTCATGGGAATCATGACATGATCGAACAAGCTCTTTTGAACCAGGAATCCAGAGAGAGAGAGAGAGAGAGAGAGAGAGAGAGAGAGAGAGAGAGAGAGAGAGAGAGAGAGAGAGCACAAAGACAGATACAATGAGAAATAATTTCTATTCATTTCGAGCTACCAGTAAAAAGTTTGTTTCGTTTTGTAGATATTCCTAAATTTTGAATTAGTGGTGTATGATATCAAAGTAGCACAGCAACTCATACAATACAGTAATTGAATCGGAAGGTTTGGCATGTTATAAAACCTGGTTTAACCCACCATTACATTTGAAATGATTGTACAAAATCAGGACTAGTTGCTACTTTTTTGTTGTTGGTTCTAAATTTTGCCGGATATTTTTACTTTTGTTTGTGGATTGTCTTTATGACAGTTTCCATGCTGTTCACTTATTTTGTTGATTTTCCTTTTGACAGTTTGGTATTTTCTGGATTACATTTTTGACAGTTTCCTTGATGTTCGATATTTTATTACTTATTTCTATTATGAAATGAAATATAATTCAACGTTAATTCAATGTAATTAAATTAAGTATTTAAGTTGCCCCCTCCATTTGTGTAGTTAGGACATGAATGTGTGAAAAAACATTTTTTTCCCTGAAACAGTATTATGTTCTTTTACGCAGCGACAGCAGAAAAGAGAGGGGGCACGTGGAAGATTCAAGTTTTGACCTATATTAAGAGACAACTAAAGGGAGACAACAAAAAGTAGTTTCATAAGACAGGTGGAGTTATAAGACAGGTTCAGTTAATTTTAAAGACCACGGTTTAAGAACACATTCAGCTGTTTATCTCTTGTACAGGTTTAAGTATGTTTGTCCTTATCTAAGATAACTTCCAACTTCTAACGTCTGTACTATTTTTTGTTTATAGAATGCAATTTTGAAGATACAAATACATGATAACATAAGAAATTGTTCAACAGTATGTGAGGAAACAGTGTTTATTTTTGGAAATAGGCCTTGGAATAAACATAATGTTCATGTTGATACCACGTGTAATTTTCGGTATTGTTATGTTTAATACTTCGCCTGTGTTATCCATTCCTCAAAGAGTTTTTTTGTGTGTTTCTTTGTGACTATGTTTTCCTAAAAGTTACGCGCTTTTTGAAAGTTTAAACTGGAATATAAAATTTATTCTCTGATAAATATCATCTGTATTGATAGATAAATTTATTTCATGCGCTTACAATAAATGAAAGTTCAGTGTCATATCATCTATTTTTATCGTTCTTAAAAGGAATTCTCAGGATTCTATTAGTTAAATCTATTTAGAATTAAATTTACGGGTTTCCATTGATACGCAACTCGAGAGCTTGTGGTGAATACCACAATTTTCTGATTGACGTTTAAACTGCAAATTCAAAGTTGTTGCTCAACGATTGTTGGCGTCATTAATGCTATTTTATGGACATCATTTACAGTCTCTCGAATAGATAGTTAAGTAAGTTTGTCATAAAGTTTGTGAAGTAGTGTCCGTTACCGAACTTTATTTATTCGGGATTAACTGATATATATATACGAGTGTTGCAACAGGCAAGAACTGATTTCTTGCACTTAAGTTCACTCTCCTCTTCAGAAGTTTTTGTCGTTGGTTGTGTGTGGCATTTTTTGTATAAGTGCATTTGGAGATTTGATTGCGGTTTTAGTATTTCTTTGATACCTTATAGAAACAAAATATTATAAATACACAGCATATTTGAGTATTTAAGTTCGCCAGTCATGAATATTATTATTATGCATTATTTATTGGTTATTTAACTTTTCTTGGGTTCAAACATTATAAATAAATTATCTTCTATTTTTTTTAAATGGGTGCAATTTAAGATTAAATAAATTTACGCATGTTTAATTTGCCATTTGACAATGAATGATTATATGTTGTCTTCAATAATTTTCTCTTTAATTGTAAGGCATGTTTTGTTTCGAATTCAATTAATAGGGAAACTATTTTAGCTCTATTTTAGGAAGTACGGTTGCCCTTTCGAAGCACCTGGACTCACTGCTAGTTTTTTGGTGTTAGTCACTCAGTGTTAGATTTTTGTAATGTGTGTTTGTTTTTTTTTTGTCTCTTCTATTGCTTAACCATGGTTTTTATCTTTCCATAACTTCTCTAATAGGCTATAATAAATACTTCTCAAAAATATTTGATTGCTTTTCTCTGGCATTACATTGAAGTGTTTATTCATATCCTTATTTTGAATAAGATTATTGTGAAATGATATTACTTTGCACAGAAAAGTCAAGTGAATCAATTTTGAACACGTACAATAAAATTTTAATTTAAGGTTGGTTTATTAACCCTTTATCAACTCGAAATGTAATGATTAAGTGTTTGTTTTCCATAAAGACATGATATATTTATCCTTGTCACAGAAAAATTCACATCAGTGTTTCAATTTTATATGTATAATGCAATCTTACGAACCCAAATGCAATAAACATCTTTAATTTAAGTCTTTCAATGTGATGATGAAACATTCCTTTTCATTTCCATGGAAAATTGCACTTCCTGCGACATTACCGTCGGGTGTGTTAATGCAGACAAGAAAGTAGTAACTCTTCGATAGCCAGTGAGTTTACTTTAACTTTCTTGTCAGTTTGTGTCGCTTGCGTTTGTTTCTGTTTTGTTTTGCTCTGTGTTTCTACTTTTTTGTCCCATGGTTTTGTATACGTGTTTTCAGACATGAAATTGGATTGCATAATTGGTGTTTTTTCCCTTCTTGATAGAATCACAACATTACAGATAGATCATGCTTCTATACTATATTAATTTTCTAGTCATGTATATTATTATTATTGTGTTTAATTAATTGGTTATAACAATTAATCCATTTGGCATTGAAAACACTGGAAATAAAGTATCTTGTATATTTGGTAAATGGATATTATCTGAGATGCAAAATGAATGAAACCCTTTGGATTTCACATTTAACATTGAATGAAGGTATGTTCATTAATTTTCTCTAAAATTTAAAGCCTCTTGTTGTGGAATCAATTAATATGTAAAATTTGTGAACAATATTCCAGGGAGTTCAATTGACATTACCTATTCTTCATTCATACTCAACTCCTAAATGCGATTATTGTGCATAGTTACCACAGACGAAAACATTATGCTGATCACGGCAGTTTAAAATTTTTCGTTTTGAAGAAGACATACAATAATTCAAAGTCGGTTTTTTAATTCAAATGTAATGAACAAATGTTTCCTTGCCTTTGAGAGATGATATGAGATTTTTATTCGCAGAATTAGGAATGCAGATAGAAATATGTTATGATTTAAAAGATTTCAAGTCAATGTCAAGAGGAATATTCCGTTCCGTTTCTATTTTTTTTTTCAAAAATAAATAATTTAAGTTGCTTTGTAAGCTGAGATCTGTTTGGTCAATTCAAATCGAGCAACCCATATTATAAGAAATAACGTGCATGACCTATGACCTATTCTTAAGCCGTTAAAATTCAAATAGTTCCATGACGTAATCGACGTTTTTACTATAAAAATTGTTAAGATTTATAGTTAAAATTAAATTATAAGGAATATTTCAAATTTCTGAACAGGTTATACGATATAATATGGTTTATGTCGTTTACACCATTCATAAAACGCTTCGCGGTTTATTAGGCGTAAACAGACCCAAACCATATTATATCGTATAACCTGTTCAGAAATTTGAAGTATTCCTTAAGTAGATATTGACATTAAAACATTGTAACATTTAATTATAAATAAATTTTGCGAAAATACTGACTTTTGATTGGCTGGAAATTATTTTCTATCAGAGGATGGAAAACAAATTTGATCGTCATGGAGACAGGCGCCATTTGACGTCATATATTACTCCACGGAAAACTAACAGTTTTTGTGTTTTTTTCAAAAATGTCCAATTAAAAAAATAAAATTGTTGAGCTGATTCTATTGTTTGAATTTATTTATAAGTATTAACTACAAAAAATATTTTCTCCATCGAGGGATAACAAAATTTTCGTTGTGCACATTTAATATAATCCGCTACGCGAATTATACAATGTGCAAAACGGAAATTTTGTCATCCCTCGATGAAAAAAATTTTTTTGTAGTTAATACTTAAATCTTAAATAATAGTGATAAATGGTAAAAATAGGGATGTTTGGCATGCCATAAAACCTGGTTTAACCCAACATTACTTTCGAAATTTTATGAAATGGGTATTCGTTTACTAAAAATATATTTTCCTGTCACTGAACAGTTAAAACATGTTTTTCATATCCAGAGTTTTATATTTTAAGTAGAAGCAATATTATGGATTGAAACATGACATAAATAATTTATAATGCAAGATATTGTTCATTTGTCTTTATCGACTGAGTATTTGCGATTGTCATATCGATGCAGCATTATGTCTTTTATTCCCATAAAAGAGGAAATAATCTCGACCGTAAGGCAGTTTAACGTTAATTAATCTTAATTAATACCGATTTATTGGAGTACACAAAAGGCCGACTGAACAGACAAGGTTACACGAAGTTTTATTACAATGATCTCGACAATAAAACAGTTAAATGATCATAATTATTGCAGTCAAACGTTTCACCATAGTGCATGTCGGCCTGTGTAAGAAAAATCTTTATTTGTTCCAATAAGTTTGTGCTACTAATTGAATATATTTGTTCGGATAACAAGGTTTTGTGCTGTCTGGTGATAAAAAAACAAAAACACTTGTTTGAATGATGATTTTGTCATAGCTTTTAATCGAGATGTAAGCAAAGACTAACCTAAACAATTACATTATATCAATCACTGAAAGATGCTGATTGAAAGAATATTTATCTTGGCTGTTTGGTTGATCCAAAGCAACTATAATGAACAGAAATCGATAAATTACGCGATACTTAAAGTTCGAAGTAAAGGTGTAAACTTAATAATCCATGTATTGACCAAACATCTTGTTCTCGTGTTTTTTTGAAGGTAACTTGTTAAAAAAATCAATGTGCAGGATAACTATCAGGATATACTGAATCACCAACTTCTAATATATCTGCTTGTACATGTAGCTATTAAGTTTTGACATTGTACATGTAAGCACACGTTGTGGTTAAAATCAACTTGTTGGGTTGATTCATAGCAAGCAGCATAAATGAAAGTTTGAAATAAAGGTGTTCAAGTAAAAAGCAACAGAAATTTGACCCCATATCATTCCAATCTAAATATCGATGAATAAAGCGAAAATGTCTCGAACAAGTGTATTAAAAAACATCTTGCTCTCGGTTCGGGAACAACGGGTCAGGTCAAGAGTCGAAAATATGGGATAACTTTAATGTTGCTTCATCGCAAAACTGTATACTGTATTTGATTAATGACCAATTTATATTGCGTATTTTTTTTTATCAAACTTAAAGCCAATGTTGCACGGACATATCATGAATTAATACAGAACAAAACGAACAAATCGAAACGGAAGTAGATTAATATGTAAAAGTTTAAATGGAACAAATTTACTTTATATATCTTAAACAAGGAAATGTTACCAACAAACTATGTGTTTAATTCAACATTGATTTGTGGGTAAAAATTGATCTTTCAAACAAATATCAGGATAAGGAATATCATCAACTTGTGTTGATCACCTCGCATCAATTACACCTGTCATGGCATATTTGTCAAATGCCCTAGTCTTTGGGTTGCTTCATAATATTGCATTTAGTCTAGGATTACGAGAGGATGCATATTTTAATGCATATGGGAAAAATCCCCTTTCAGTTAAACATGAATTACTAACTTCATGTAGATATTGATTTTTTTTGTTTAACTGGTGTTTTTCGCCACTTTCATCAAATTTTCATCTATGTCATTGATCCATTTTTTTGGTGGAGAAAGTCTGAGTGCCGATGAGAACCCTGAACTAGGAAAACTAATAATCTTGTCAAATACTGTTGTAGTCGAGCACACCCTGTCCGAAGTCAGATTCCACAGTCGCAACCCCATTGACTAAATAACGAGATCACTCGACTATCAATGCTCCGTTAGATATTGAAAGAGACACATTTTATATCTTATGTATTATTCAAAAAATCGATCTGAAATGGAGTGAATAATAAATATAAAATGTCAGATTGAACAATGGTCAATTCCCATGACAAACTAAGAGCAATACAACTGTTGTGTCAAAGGTACAAGCTTGTTTGATGATTAAATAAGCCATCTCGTTAAAGGAAACAAAACATGTTGATTTAAAAAGGCAGTTACTGGTTCCATCATTACAGACCATTAGTACAGGGGAATGACCAATCTACATTAAATGTACACATATAATATTTATTTCTTAGAGAATAAACGAAAGCGAAGTAATAATTCTAGCCACAGGCCATTTAGGTGATATATAAACGCGCTGCTTCATACGCTTAACAATATAAAACATTCTTCTTTTCATATGGCTATACTTTTATTTGTAAAATATGATTTTACGAATATATAAAAAACGAAGCAATCCGTTTTTGAAATAAAATGTAATAACGGTTAGTTCAACTTACGTTTCGAATATAATTTGTTTCTGAATAGTAAAACATTATAACATTTAATGATCACATTATTATGGGAAAAGAAAAAGGTCACTACAAACCAACAACTGCATATAAATTTTTACCGTGTTAGTCTCAAAAACCTCATTAAAAACAATGACACAATTTCCTGATAACATGTATCTTACAGTTTGCGAGAAAAAGATGATGCAACAAATTTAGTATTCTCTGTAAAGAAATATCGTAAGTATATGTTGAAAGAGCTATAATCTGACAGATTTATCTATTGCGTCTAGAAGTAAAAAAAATGTTTTTACCAAATAGTCATGACAACAAAAAGGAAACAAGTAATTAAAAATGTCTGTTTTAAATGTCCTTTCGATTAGTTATTAAACCATTAGATAAATTTGGCTAAAATGTTATAAAAGAAACTTCATCAATATATTTAAGTAACTTCCACTACAAACAATTTAATATGTTGAGATATGTTTATATCTATTGGTATTGTTTCTGATAGCTTTACACGCTATTTGGTAATCAATAATTTAAAATGTATGAACGATATACTCCTAAATATGCATACATTGTCGAAATAATTTTCCTGTTTGCAATCGTACGTTTTCAATCTAATGAATTGTATATGAATGTTCTATTAATAAACGTGATTTAGTTTTAGGAAAACATGATTTACAGAAGCAAATTAAAACAAACACAACTGCATTTTTCTAATTCTCCATAAAAGTCGTTTTACGAACACATATGCCTATTTAAATAAATGTTTTTAGAACTAAATTGAATTTTTACATAGTAACTACAATACAACCTTAACGAATACATACTTTTATGGATTATTTTTATTTTTACATTTCATTTACCGTTTGGTGTAGCCTTGATAAAGATTGTAACAGATTACTGGCATGAAACCACTGAAAATACAGAATTTTTTTATAGCTACTTTACGTATCAAGTTCGAACTTTGGCTTCAACTAATACCAGCCGGTGAATATTCTGCTTCAAAAATAAAATGTATATATGAAAAAGAACAGACATATTATTCACCCGTGTATATAAATGCACATGTGTACTGTTGGTTATATTAATGTTTCGTTTATATTCCATGTTTAATTTAGTTGAACCCTTTTAACATTTTCTGTACATATGGAATATGCAAAATCGATTATATCAATGAATTAATATTGTAACCATTATTTTGATATTGACCAAAATACAGAAATAGACAAGTAATGATTTAATGCACTAAGTCTAGAATGTTGTGTAGTTATCTTTTTAGTAGCGAGTATTAATTTCAAGTATTTCTTTTAATCTAAGTCAACGAGGTGCAATGCTTAACATAAATTATTATTTATTTCAAACATATTATTTCTGATAAACAATGCGTCAGTAAGAAATAAACGAAATGTGTGTTTAATCATCCTACGGGATTTATAGTAAGGTTTTACACAACCGCAGTTTTTGTTTTGGTTCTTGTGTAAACAACAGAAATGTTAAAATAAAAATTGCTTGCTATTTCAACTCTTTGAAAAAAAAAATCAAATTCACAGTTTAAAAGTAATTGAAAAAGTCCACATAAGAGATACATGTCAAGTCTTATCTGTAATAAGATAAACATATATACACCATGGAATTAATTACTAGTATACTATTGCATGTTTTTGCGTTCAACGTGACCTACCTGTAATTCAATATATAATTATATTGTTAACTATTTTGGGATTTGTGTCAGAACTAGAAGTTCTTTTATACAATCATATGGTAACTTGGATGTCTAAATATTCTGTCATGTCCTGTATGTGCATATGCAGGCTTCCTTTTACGTGTTGTCTATATGTTTGAATGTTGTATGTCTGCCCTTTTTCTTGTCCTTTGTAAGTTTGTTTGTATCTGTAATGTCTGATTGGTTGTATCATATTGAACCAACTTTGCTGGATTACTTTAGATGGTCAGATTTCAAAATATTATGTCCGTATACAGAACCACCGTACATAGATCGGAATTTTGAATTATGCTATATAGCAAATTATCTTTTTATAGCTGATTCTGATTGCCTAATATAGTGCTGATATTCCATTACCATGTACATGGAATATATCTCTGCAATGTTTAAAACTATCATGAAAAGCTTGATACATACTACTGTTCTTACGTCTTTGGCTATAAATGACATTTACTCAAGTGTAAAAAGTACTTTCTTACTTCGAAATAATAATTGGCAGTGTTCTATTGCCACCAAATTCTAATATGATTTGCATATTTAGAAATACGTTTATTTGAATGGTCTAGATTACTTCCGGTTGAGGTTTTTAACGAAATTTATTTTTTGCTAAATGAAGTTGACTCAATTTATTGTAGGATAAATGACGTTGACCGAACTATTTTTAGCGTAACCAATGTAAACAGAGATGGCGGCATTCAATATCGATGGCAATGACAAATTATTTGTATTATAAATTGACGTTAATGATTCATTAAATTTAAAACTATTCTTGTGTTTCATAAAGAAAATAAAGTTATAGATTTAATTTAAAACTTAGTTGTATTTATTAAAATCAAAAGATGTTTATGAATAACATTTGGTACCTAAAAATCAACAAAATATTCATACGTTAGGTCGACGATCCCTGCTACCAAAATACGCAAGAAACATGGAATTGAGAATACCTTAACAGGAAAATTGATTACTTAATGCAATTTTAAAGAATTATAAGGATTGAACACCGTTTTCAATGGATTTATCGGTATATCAACAAGACCAACTCACTCACAAACATATCATAAAAGTCCTTCGGCCTTTTATTTGTTTGTGAGTGAGTTGGTCTTGTTGATATACCGATAAATCCATTGAAAATGGTGTTCAATCCAATAATTCCTTATAAGTATTTCGATGTCGGATGTGTGTTTGACAGTAATAAGATAATATGATATTTATATGGAATATTATTATATGAGGTATTCAATGTTCTAATATTTCAAATCAATCAGAGAGTGATGTTTGTTAACTTTATGTTATCGCAAATTCCTTGACAACTGTAAATCAATGAACTGTGCGATTATTGTTTTTTCCAAGATAATTAAAAATAAATACTAGCAGAGGATTTATTTGTTTAAATAAAGAATGATATAGAAGTTTTAATAGAATTAATGTTTGCACGGTAATAAAACATCTAGTTATATTTAATTTACGTAACCCATTGTTTTAATATTAAAACTGAAACACACTAAACATAAACATGAAATCGGAGGGAGCATAAAATACAGGTGGTTTAATAAAGATTAACTTTGTGTTTGCATTTGTGACGTTCATTTAATATTTATTTCAATAATAATGCAATTACAACTAAAATATAAAGAAACGAACGATGATTATAAAGGTTTATGACGATATGCGAATATTGAATTAGCGTTGCAGCTGCAAACCCGATTGCATATGCCATGTTCATTAGTTCAAAATCTCTGCGACTGGAAAGGCATTGCTTATTACCTGCTTAAAGAAATTGTATCATCTGATATCTGAATAAGATATGATTAATTATATCGTTAAAAAAAAATGGAGTGCAATTTAAGAGCACAAGCCAGGTGTCGTCATTTATTTAGGATGAAGTGATCGATAGGAATTCACGATACTATCGATTTATTTAAAGATAATGTCGAAAGTGAATATAAAAAATGTGTCTCCTAATGCTTCTGAAATGAGTTTTTACTATTCCTCGCCAGAGAAGGAAATTAAGTAACGTTTACCAGATGATGCAGCAGACGATCGACCTCATGTTTCTTTGATATTGATAACAAGTCCAGACAAGGTTTTTGGTATTTTGTTCTCTAAAATTAGACCATAATATAGAAATTGCAGTAAACTTTCATTTTTCAATGCAACTTTTGCGTTAACCAAACTTTGTCTTTAATATTTAACTTGTAGGTTTAAGTGTAGAGTGGCTTTCACTACATTATTACTATATCATGGTGCATAGCTATGACTATAATATCTAAAGACGAAATAGTCACTTTAAGATTGTAGTTTTAAGGTATTCAAAAGTTGTGAAATTTCGCTCTTTCTTTCTTTCTAGCGATCACGGATACACTGTTAAATATTTAAATTTTAAAAAAATTTTGTAAAAATTTCTAACGCTGTCGACTGGTGACCTTGACTTTGATGGAATTCTGCATCAATAGACGTTTTACCCACTTGATGCAATAATATCCTAAAATGCAATAATATCCTAAAATTTCACTTTTTGTGTTATTGTCAGAAATGTCTTGTTTTGCAAACTTTTCTATCATATTTTGGCAACTATGACATTGAAATTTGAATTACCCCAAAAATTGATAGGCCTTTGATCCACCTTATATGAAAACTATATTCCAAAGTTTTATTGACATTAAATGCTAACTTTTTAAGTTATTGTCCGGAGACGACTTTTTTGTTAATATTTCTAACATGTTTTGGACAACTGTTACCCTAAAATGTGATGGATTTCCCCCAAAATCGATAGGCTTCGCGTCCACCTAATATGAAACTGTACCCCAAAGTTTCACAGAAATGAAATGCAAACCTTTTTGTGTTATTGTCCGAAAACATTTTTTTTTGTAAAAATTTCCAAAGTTTTTTTGTCGACTGTGACATTCACCTTAGACAAAATTACTCCAGCATCAATAGGCTCTTGCCCACATGATATGTAACAATATCCAAACGTTTCATTGAAATCGGATGCAAGCTTTTTGAAATATCATTTGGAAACCAAACTTAGATTGACGAACGGACAGACATGAGGACTTGAAGACCACTATATACCCACATACCCCCAACTCTAGTCGATTGGGGGTACACATATTTAAAAGGATATCAGTGCTTTTTACACTTTAGTAAGAAAATACGCCTGTCAGGGAAAACTACCTAATATTTCTGTTCCTTTAATATTTGTAGAAGAAATATTACAAACTATTTAAAATGACATAGATATTAAATAGCAGAAAGTGTGTCAAAGTCCGAATTAGTTATTACCTCTTCTTCTGCTTGTTTTTGTCAGTTAGTTTGTTGCAGCTTTTCCTGCCATTGCCAAAAGAAGGTCATGTTTTTGTATTTTCCTCCTTTGATTTCAAAGTAATGTACCGAAGACCTCGACCTTTTACTACAATATTAATATAAAAATATTTAGCATTGACAATAGTAGCATCGCCCACATTACTAAAAATTATTAAAATTTTGTAAAGAAAACTGTATTGTGTATCGTTTTTATAAGAAACTTCAATTTGTTAGATGAACTGAAGCAGGTGTATGTTTCTATGTTACGTATCATTGATTGTTCAAATACATTTTATCTTTTTAAATACTTTTTCCCTCACTTGTGGCTAAGTATTTAAATATTTGACATATTTTTTTTTCTAATTCCTAAAATTTAATGCATGTAATAAGAGAAATGTAACAGAATTATGAAAATTAAATGAAACGTTCATGCCTTAAAATGAAGGGTGTACCCGGCTCCAAAATAACTGATAAGGATTGGAAGTTTTTCTGGGTACTAAAATCTCCACCTCGATAGATATTACACGCCATGATAGAGCTGAAAAAATACTAAAAGAATAAATTGAGTTAAACTACATGTAAACAAACAGACAAACAAAATGCTAAATTATCCGTGCCTATTAAACTTTTTTACGAAAAGTAGAAATTTCGTGTCGATTGGTAAACCACGTTTCCGAAATCGATTTATTGATTTATTGGTTTTTGCCCTGAAATCACAAATATAGTGTAGGTGAAATAATGCTTAAAAGATGTCGAACAATCAATCTAATCAAGCTACTCCAGTTCGAACCTCTCATTTATAGTATATGGGGTATTGACGTTGTCCCGGTTGAAAAGTTCCTCTATAAAACAGTAAATACTTAGTACCATAAAAAGGTTTTTCTGTGTATATTGAGCTGTCAGTTACGATCATTTAACCATTTAACACAACTTTGGTGATAAAGAGCGTCTGAAAATATTACAAATGAGAAGGATTTGTGGAAAAGAACAGAAGTTCATTTCTTATCATACTTTTCCCAGAACGTTTTCGCTTTCGTTGTTTGTTTTAATGTTTTTGAAAATTGAAAGGTTTTTTGTGCTTGTGTAATCTGATATATATTTTATTCCATGAAAATGGAATGAAAAAAGTGGAATTCTTTCAACTTAGTTTCAAATTTTATTAAATCAATTAACGAATGTTGTTGGGTGTACATACAAATATTCTCGAATGGAGAATACATTCACATTCCAGTAAAAAGATTGTTTCGTTTTGCAGATAGATTTCATAATTTTTTAATTTTGTACATAGTGATTGTGATGCGATTATCATTTGATACACCAATTACTGACTAGTGTTGTATGATATTCAACCACCAGAACAACTCACACACTACAGTAATTGAAGCGGAAGGTTTGGCATGCTATAAAATCTGGTTTAACCCAACATTTCATTTGAAATGTCTGTACAAAGTCAGGACTAGTTGCATTTTTGTTGTTGGTTCCCAATTTTGCCGGTTTCTGGTCTTGTTTGTGGATTGTCTTTTTGACATTTTCATGCTTTTGAATATTTTGTTGATTTTCCTTTTGCCAGTTTTCTTGCTGTTCGGTATTTTGTGGATTACCCTTTTGACAGTTTCCTTGCTGCTCGGTATTATATTACCTTTTTTCCATTTTGAAATGAAATACAATTCAACCTTTATTAAATCCAATTAAATTAAGTATCTCACTTGCCCCCTCCATTTCTGTAGTTGGGACATGGAAGATTTTTAAAAAAAGTTCTTTTCCAAGAAACAGTATTATGTTAGATCTTTTACGCAGCGGCAATAGAAAAGGGAGGGGGCATGTGGAAGATTCAACTTTAATAAGATTGACCTATATTAAGAGACAACTCAAGGGAGACAAAAAAAGTAGTTTCATAAGACAGGTGGTGTTATAAGACAGGTTCAGTTAATTTTAAATAGACCACGGTTTAAGAACACATTCAGTTGTTTGCCTCTTGTACAAGTTTGGGTATGTTTGTCCTTATCTAAGATAACGTCCAACTTCTAACGTCTGTACTATTTTTTGTTTGTAGAATGCAATTTTGCAAATAAAAATACACGATAACGTTATAGATTGTTCAACAGTTTGTGAGGAAACAGTGTTTATTTCACAGAATGTTCATGTTGTAATCAAGTGTAATTTACGGCATTGTTATGTTTAATATTTCTCCTGTGTAATCCATTCCTCAAAGAGTTTCTTTGTAACTATGTTTGCTGTAAATGGTCGTGTTTTGATGAAGTGTCCGAAACCATTCTGATACCAGAAAATGGCATAAAATGCTTGTATTTGTGCTGAAGTTTTTCCAAAAAGTTACGCGCTTTTTGAAAGTTTAAACTGGAATATGAAATTTATTCTCTGATAAATATCCTGTGTATTGATAGCTTAAATTATTTCATGCGCTGACAATAAATAAAGTTCAGTGTCATATCATCTATTTTCATCGTTCCTAAAACGAATTCTCAGGATTCTATTAGTCAATCTTCATTAACCAACAATCAATGTCCATTTGTTTAGAAATTTTGTGTGCAAAAACCTTTGTCATATATTGACTTTAACTTGTAGTTGTAGTTGGAGTGTTGAAGCAGGCAAGAACTGATTTCTTGCACTTAAGTTCACTCTCCTCTTCAGATTTTTTTGTCGCTGGTTGTGTGTGGCATGGTTTTGTAGAAGTGTTTTTGGAGATTTGATTGTGTGTGGCATGCTTTTGTATAAGTGTTTTTGGAGATTTGATTGTGTTTAGCATGGTTTTGTATATATAATAATAAGTGCTTTTGGAGATTTGATTGTGTGTGGCATGGTTTTGTATAAGTGTTTTTGGAGATTTGATTGCGGTTTTAGTATTTCTTTGATACTTGATAGAAACAAAATATTACAAATACACAGCATATCTTTAGTATTTTAGTTCGCCAGTCATGAATATTATTATTATGCACTATTTATTGGTTATTTAACCTTTCTTGAGTTCAAAGAAAAATAGCAAAGAAAACCGACCGAACAACAAGAGCCAAAAGTCAAGGGACAGTTACAAATCCGGATTTAGACAAAACGCAACACAAAAACCAAAAACACAAAAAACAGAAAGAGAGTAACCCGAACCCAATAAAAACCATGGGTGCACTCAGGTGCTCCGGACGAGTAAGCAGTGCCTGCCTCTAATTAGACACCCGTCGAGTTACTCATTGTCATGTCTAGGGAAAAGTCAAATCCAGGAATAGGAATCACTACCTATGACTAAGCAAACATGTCAGATCGTATTTGAGACACTGATTTCACATAACGATCAATTAAGTCATGTGACGACAATAGAACTTCTGGAGAGATAACATCAACCTAGGTGCAACAAACCCTTGTTTGAGTAGTTTAGCAGTCAATAGCAGGGATCGGTCTAGAAAATCGGAATACCGATCGCAGGATCTAGAATAACGTATAAGTTGTGAAATGTACACACCATACTCTGGAGCTGCTGGAATGTTGCTGTCGATGAACGGGAAGTTGACAATTGGAAAGTTGAAGTCATCACGTTTGTCGTAGAGTCTAGTTTGTAGTTTTCCTGAGTCTATTTCTAGAAGTAGGTCTACGTAAGAGGCTGAGCTTAGTGTATTGGTGGTGTCTTTAATTTCAAGCTCGCTATGGTAAATTGAATGTAAATAGTCACCAAATTTAGCATTGTTGAGGGACAAAACATCATTAATATAGCGGAATGTTAAATTAAAGGTCTGGGCCAGTGTCTTTTCTTTCTTCTTCAGCAGGTCTTCTAGGAACTCAGCCTCATAAGAGTACAAAAACAGGTCGGCAAGGAGAGGAGCACAATTAGTACCCATCGGAATACCAACAGTCTGTTGAAAAACATGTCCTCCAAACATTACGAATATGTTGTCAATCAGAAAATCTAACATATGACAGATTTGGTCTTCAGTATATTTAGTATTAGATTTAGAGTCATTAATGTCGAAGTAAGTTCTGTCATAACTAATTACTAGGTATTTATATCGTCTCTTTCCGTTTTTCTTGAAAAAGCAGCGTTTTATAAGATCTTTAAGCCTAGTTTTAAGCTGCATATGAGGGATGGCCGTATAGAGTGTCGAAAAATCAAATGTTTTAATGCTGTTACAACGGGAAAGAGATCCAGACCTCAAGATGTTTATCAGGTCTTTTGAATTTTTTATCCACATTTCATTTATTCCACTCCTGGAGTATGAATATATAAATAAATTATCTTGTATTTATAAATAAATTATCTTGTATTTATTTTAAAATGGTGCAATTTAAAATTAAATAAATTTACGCATATTTAATTTGTCATTTGACAATGAATGAATATATGTTGTCTTCAACAATTTCTCTTTAATTGTAAGGCATGTTTTGTTTCGAATTCAATTAAAAGGGAAACTATTTTAGCTCTATTTTAGGAAGTACGGTTGCCCTTCCGAAGAACCTGGATTCACTACCAGTTCTTTGGTGTTCGTCACACAGTGTTTGATTTTTGTAATGTGTGTCTGTTTTGTTTTTGTAACTTCTATTGTTAAACCATGGTTTTGTCTGTCCGTAAGTTCTCTAATAGACTATAATAAATACTTCTCTAAAATCTTTGACTGTCTTTCTCTGACATTACATTGAAGTTTTATTCATATCCTTATTCTGAATAAGATCATTGTGAAATGATATTAGTTTGCACAGAAAAGTCAAGTGAATCAGTTTCGAAGAATTACATTTGAATAAAGCATTCACACGTACAATAAAATTTAATTTGAGGTCTGTTTATTAACCCTTTATCAACTCGAAATGTAATGATTAAGTGTTTGTTTTCCATAAAGACATGATATATTTGTCCTTGTCACAGAAAAATTCACATCAGTGTTTCAATTTTATATGTATAATGCAATCTTACGAACCTAAATGCAATAACAAATTTTTTATTTAAGTCTTTCAATGTGATGATGAAACATTCCTTTTCATTTCCATGGAAAATTGTTTCTGTTATCTTTAAAAGAATGAAATAAATATCGACAGTAAAAGTTTTAACATTTAAAAATCTTAATAACAGTGATTAATGAAAAAACCCAATTAATTAATAAAACAGCGACTAAACTTTGTTTGAGGTGTAATAGATTCATTTTGAAATTACTTTTTTTTCCAAGAAGCAAAACATTACAGAAGCATAACATATCAATGCATTAACGTCAAATGAATATGTTGTAGAAGATGATAGCAGTTTCTGGTTTATTTATCTTACAATGTTGGAGAAGATGATATCCCTATTTTATAGTACAGGGATAAACCAAAAACGTAAATATTAAAAAAAATTAATATTTGTAAATGCCCAGTCTGATATGTCTGGAGCAAGAAATAAAATATTAGTTCAAACAAAATACGGTTAAATTGTAAATATCCAAAAAATATAGCATGAATGCTTTTACTCTGAAGATGGTAACAGCGTTTTTTTTTATGTGTATGTGTGGTGGCCATGGCGAATCCATCATTACGTTATAAGGTAACCATCATTACGTTATAAGGTAACCCAGGTCTGCGATTTATTCCTCATGTGGACAGATATATTTTTGTTTTATGACATGGCAGGTGTTATCCTTTACATTAATTTCTTGTCATTGCAGTTACATTTTATTACTGTAAATGTTTCAGTCTTATTCTTAACCCTCCATGCGAGAATAGTAAAACTTATACACAATTTATTTATAGCAGAGAAATCTTATTAATCAATAAAGTTTTGAACATTTCATTTGAACTAGCAATTTTAACAATGCAAATTTGGAATTGATTTCTTTACACGCAATTGTATAAGAGGGTTTTCGGTTCTGTTTTATAAAAAAAAGTATTCTGGTCACCAAACAGGTAAAACATGCTTTTTTCCAAAATCGTATTTTACATGGAATGCAATATTATGGATGAATATATGAGATAAATAATTAATTATGCATTATAGTGTTCACGTGATTCTTATGACATGTATCAGTTTTTCATTGCATTATTTCTCTCATTCCCATAAAAGAGGAAAGCAGTTTAACGTTAAATAATCTCAATTTATACTGATTTATCAGCATATATAAAAAGCCACTCGAACAAACAAGGTTATACGGACTTTTATTACAATAATCGACAATAAATCAGTTAGACTTTAAATTATCTAAAATAATATTTATTTGCAGGTAAAAACTGGTCCACCAAACATATAACAGATTATGAACTATTACGATCTTGAGTTTAAGAGTACAAAAAGAGCAGTAACCCCTGACATGGTATATCTGTCAAATGCCTGATCCCCTGAGTAGATCAAAGATTTGCTTAATGATATCTGCTTACAATTTAGGATGAGGACATATTACACAATGTTAAGGCATTTGAGACAAATCTCTTTACTTTAGACACTGATTTCTTACGTACTTTACACAGTGCTGTTTTGTTTGAAGGGTGTTTCAGCAATTGAATCTTTGTTATGACATCCAGTTCTTATTGGTGGAAGAGCCAGATTGCCGGTGACGCCCTACGAACTTCGACAGGAAAAAGGGAATCTTCTGATTAATGTTAAAGTCGAACACACCTTGTTCGAAGTCAGATTTAAATTCGCAGCCCCAGTGATCATTAGTAGATGAGTATCTATCAAGATCACTTGGCCACCAAGGCTCCGTTAGATATTGAAAAAGGCACATGTTTGGCTAATGCATTATTTGAAAAGTGATGTTGATTTTGAAAGACAATACCTGATGCCGTAATTATACCTCCCCGTTAGTAAATGAACAATCTGCAGTTAATGTATACAGATAATATTTATTTCTTAGAAATGAGGAACATACGGACTAAACAAATTGTTATTTATATGACCATATTAAGAAGCGATGAAGTCAATCTTTGCCACGGGCAATGTAGGTGATGTGTCAGCCTTTGGTTCATAAACGTCAGCATATGTCTGCTAACCTGCATGTATTATTCGTTAAACGCTGTACATTTTAGGGATGTAGTATTTCTCAAATTACACCATTTGTTACTTTTCTTTGTTCTACTATTGGATATAATATGAAAATTGATTTCTTTTCAAAAATTGCACATTTTTTTCAAAATTCGTAAACATTATACAAATCTGGCTTGGGCTATGAACGTAATAACAATATACCGAACACTGAGGAAACTGTCAAAACGACAATCCACAAATCAAAGTCCGAGAAATAGGCAAACTCAAAATATAGTAACTACAGCAATGGTCCTGACCTGGTATAGGCATTTAAAAAGAAATGTTGGGTTAAACAGATTTTATGGCATTTTAAACATCCTGCTTACATTACCGCAGTATGTGAGTGGGTTTGTTGATATAAACCTTGCGAATTGAAACAAATACTTTTTCAACGAATGATATTTGTACCAGCACCTGGTAGTAACTTAGGGGGATTAACAATCCACCGCTCGTAAAAGACTGCATACAAACAAAGCCACATGTAATGGGACTTTTGCCAAATAGCCTGTACCAAGAATAACAAACATGTTTTTGCTGCAGAAACATTATATATAGTGTTTAATAAATGCATAAGGCAATCCTACTTACACTCACAACACATTTTTAAAAGAGGAGATTCTTTAAGATCATAAATAAGTTGAGAATCCGTTGGACTACACACTAAAAATTCAAAGGACCTGATAAACATCTCTTTCTAAATAGTAACAGCATAAACACTTTTGATTTTTCGACCTTTCACCATACGAAGCTTCAAACTCGTATTAAAGATGTTAAAAATATGCCTTTTCAAGAAAAAAAACGGAATAAGACTATATATATTCACGATAATTAGCAGTGACGGAAGTTACTTAGTCATCCATAACTCTAAATCAGATTGTAAATACACTGACAATGATGAAATCTGTCAAATGTGGGATTTTCATATTATGATTGACAACAAATGTGTAATGTTTGGTGGTTATGTTTTGCATTAGGAATGGAATTAAAATGTAGAATCTTCTACAATATTCAAACTATTGAAATAAGGCAATGGTAACAGCTATATATAGCATATATTTTTTCTAAATGTTGACTTATTGATTATTAATCATAATTACCGGTAAGAAGTGGTTTGGGCAAGGTTTTTTTGGAGAGGAGGGGATTATATTGCTATACAAAATGTTATTACCCGCCAAGTAGTCACACTATAAAACACAATTAAATTTTAGTAATTAAATCTCTTCAATATTGTTGGTTTGAACGCCACTGATGAGTAGAGATATATAAAGCTAACGGTGGAATAAAGTTTAGAACCTTGGTGTTTTAAATGACATTTTTCTGAAACATCGCTAAAAAACAAAGTTTGTTCCTAAACTAGCTTTCCGTCTTCTTCCACATGTTTATTATACCAAATTAACATGTATAAATGTTCTTTAGTTTCTATTATTTAACCGATTTATTTGTACATTAATATTTTAAACCAGCTTTATACTTTGTCCACATGTTTATTATTGATTATTATAAATGTCCTCTCGATCAGTTATTTAAACCATTAAATGCAATTTGTCTCCAATTTTATTAAAGTAGTCAAATTACATTTTAATCTCTGTCACTATAAAGGAGTAGAATATTGTAATGAATTTCGAAGTTTTAATATTGTTTCTTGTAGCTTTAAAGCACTCTTTGACAGCAAAGTCAATAATGTCAAATAAATGAATGCTCAACTCTGAAATGTGCATTTACTGGTTAAATTATTTTTAAGTTTGCAATTGTCTATCTAAATCAGGACTGTTTTATATGAATGAGCTATTGAATTTACAAGAGTCAAAAGTCCAATTTATAATATAACGAGTTTTAAATGGAATTGCTACCTGGCAGCGATATGGCTGAATTTCCGTTTTACATCTCAAAATGAAATACCGTTTTTATCGCACAAAGAGTTTTCACAATGTAATAATTTGTAGTTCTGTAATCCAATACCAAAAAAACAGAGAATGCTAAAGAATTGAAAATCGCAGTGCTCTGATAAAGTTTTCCATTTCATTGTTACATTTTTATAGAGTTATTGAAAAGAAAAAAAGGAAACCGACCGAAAACGAGAGCCGAGAGTCAAGGATCAATTTCAAATCCTGATTTAGATAATTATATAGAGAAAAAAACACACACACACAAAACAAATAAACAATAAACAAAAAAATAATAATAAAAGAACATAAAACTAAAAAAATAGAAGTTGAGTTCACACTAAGTGTCATGACAGAATCATTTTACACATTATTTACTGGTCTTACTAAAAGTGATTAAGTTTTGGGTAAATTTGATTAACAGGAAAACATTACAACAAACAGAACTGTCTTTTTTCTAATTATCCGTCAAATTCGTTTAACAACACATTTGCCTATTTAAATAATGTTTTAGGAAAACCAGATAGGCAACAGAATTTTATTATTTCATTAACCGAACTTTAACAGTTATCAAAATACAAGTTAAATATAGAGAGAAAGGGCGGATGTATTGTTCGGCAGTGTATATAAACACAAATCTATACAAGTTGTAACAGTAATTTTCAGTTTATAATTTTAGGTTTTAAATAATGAAACGATTTTTAACACTTTCTACACACATGGCGAATGCAGAATCAATTACATTATGAAAATTAAATCACAAATGTTAAGAACTGCAGTTTATTTGTTTGCTTGTTTGAATCGTGTTTAACGCCACTTTCAGCAATTTCTTCTAGTTATATCATGGCGTCCAGTTTTTATGTGGGAGGGTCGGAGTACCAGGGGAAAATCCCGACCTTCGGTAGGAAAACTGGCAATCCGAAAGATTGGATTCGTCGAATGCGCCTTGCCTGCAGTGAGACCCGAACCCGCAATCTCATTGTTGACAGACCACGTGATCAATAGTAGACGCACCACCTTAATCATGTGGCTACCGAGGCCGCCTACAAGAGAGCGAATGCAAGTCAATTCATTCAGAAATCTGTAGGTTTATCTTTTAACTTTTACAGCATTGAAAACATGTTGTATATTACAATGTGAAATGTTTTTACCAATATTATGGGGAAAACAAGTCAAGTGGGGTTTCATCTACATTGTACTACAAAGAAACGTACTGCGCATGATTTTGAAAGCGACCATACACCAGAGATGGACATGTACTGATTTCTTGCTCAGTGTCTAGAATGCTGAATAGTTAGCACGTGAAGCAGCGAGTGCCAATTTTAAGTAATCGCTTGGATCTGAGTGAAACGAGGTTTAGTTTTGAAGAAAAATACAATAAAAAATAAAAGTCGTGTACAATCTCCCATGCAGTAGTTACACACTTAGTTAAATTTTCAAACGCATATTAGTTTTAATTGTAACATGTCGTGTCGAAAGCGTTATGAATGAAGATAATAACAAAATACCGAACACCGATGAAACTGTCAAAACAGACAATCCACAAATCAAAGTCCGAGAAACCTGCAACTCCAGATCCAACAACCAAAAACTACAGAAAGGGTCCTGACTTTGTACAGGCATTTCAAAAGAAATGGTGGATTAAACCAGGTTTTGTGGCATGCCAAACCTCTCGCTTCCATTGCTGTAGCATTTGAGTTGGTTAGTTGATTAAAATGGGTAGGTAGGTATCATATACCATTAGTCAATAATAGTGAATCGTGAATCCACACTTGTGGTAAAACGAGTATATACTTTTTATAAACATCATAAATGATTAATACTTTGGCGACGTCATAGCAAGATTTTTCAAATTTTATGACGCTACAATCATGTTTTTATCCTAAATTGACGACTAGTCCTTCAACTCAAAGGTTACATTGTTGATAGAAAAAGTTAATATATGTCATGTTAGAATCGCAATCAATCATTGGGGCGAAAGATATACTGATTTTACCACGGGTGGCCTTTTATGCCCAGATTTTATATATTTAGCATGCAGGGCCAACCAATGGTAATTAATTAACAAGGTGTTTGGAGAAACAAAGAGTGTGAGAAAATTGTAGGTTCAATCATTTTTAGTGTATAAATAAGGAGGTTTTTGTAAATGTGGTTACAACATAATTTGATGATAGGTGTTCTTTTCCTTTTTTGATGATTTAATGAAATAAAAGCAGACACAAATTTGCACTGAAGATACATCGACTGTTCACATGTAATTGAAAAAGTCTGTATAATTTATACATGTCATGTCTCATGAAACAAGATAAACATATACACCATGGAATAAATTATACTGTTGCATGTTTTTGCTTCAAAGTGACAAACGGTATATATAATTATTATCATTGTAAACTATTTTGAGATTTATTTAAGAACTTGAGATCGTTTTGTGGGAGTAAATACGACGGTAAGGTAGATGCATAGAAATAAGTAAAAGAAGGATTGTTAGTTTCACAGTGTAATATATACCTGCTTTGCTTTTCAGAATAAAAGCTTCTTGTTTAAGATTGAATACAGTAACATAATTTAAACGAATTAACTAGTCCTTTTATTACTGTTAATATTAAAATCTTATATATTCTCACCTTTTGTAATTTTTAAGGTTTAAAATGTTTTCAAGCGTCATATAAATGGCATTCATTGAGCATATTAAACATATTAAACTCTTTGGCCCTCCTATATTTTAGCATGGGCGTCACAGATGAGTGCAGATTAGATAATAAGCGCATCCGGTACTACAAAAATCGTCACTAATGAATATGTTGTCCTCATCTGTTGATTGGTTTACATTAATAACGTCATAAACAAAAAAATCAAACTATCTCGATTAGAGAAATCCGATAATTCACTCGTACTCGATCCTATATGCATCTAATATTTTTGATGCAGATTAAGAGATTGAATGATATTTTCCTTGCCGCTAATGGTAATATTGTGTGTTTTTTCTTAGAGCTGATGTTCCATGATCCTATATGATGGTTCAATACCCTGTACAGGTATAATGCATGTATATAATCCTATATACAGATATTGTATATCCTAGATTATCCTAGAAGAAATAATATATCAGTTATCTTTTTATAGCTAATGGCATGGTTCAATACCCTGTACAGATATAATGCATGTATATAATTTATCTGTTTTGAGCTAATGTTCCATGATCCTATATACATATATTGTATATCCTAGATTATCCTATAAGAAAAGATATATCAGTCATCTTTTTATAGCTAATGGCTGATGCTAATTGCCATATGTATTGATGATGGTTCAATACCCTGTACAGATATAATGCATGTATATAAGTTATCTGTTTAGAGCTGATATATCAATATCTATATTTAGATCTGGTGTTTCAATTATTCCATAAATGCAGGAAATAAAAGACCGAACACCAATGAAGCTGTCGAAAAAGACAATCCACAAAGAAACTCCAGAACTAACAACCAAAAACAAAGTAACTACGTCCTCGGTCAATATACATCTCTCAGTCGATATAAACTTGTATTGACGAAGGGAAAGATTTGTATATTAATATATGAGGTATTAAATTTTCTAATATTTCCTATCAATCAAACTTAATGCTATCGCAAATTCCTTGATAACAACTGTACATCAATGAACTGCTAGATTATTGGTTTTCCAAGGATATAATAAAAAATAAATATTGACAGATTTATTTTATTAGATAAAGAATGATGTGGAAGTTTTAATATAATTGACATTTGCACGGTAATAAAATTATGTGTTACATTTAGTAGTAATCCAATCCTAGTTCAGAAGTTAAATAATAAATGCATATGAGCTCCTCATACAAGGCCACTATTTTAAAATGTTAAATCTTAATAATATGGGATAAATTTACGAAACAGTCCACATACTCTCCAAATTGTGTAATAATCGACAATTCCACAGAGCACCTTATATTATTATATTTGTAATTGTTAATATTGCAATTTGTTGGTTGCAAACTTAAGAGAAAGTCGGAAGTAAATTTAGCATATAGTTGTTAAACTGGATATCAGAAATGGAAATGACTTTTCTTCTATGTAATTGGAATGTTTTTATATTCCCGGACATGGTTAGGTTTGTCAATTTAAATATTTTCTTTACTAGAGCATCATTCGCATGTAACTTAAATTTGTTGGTGTTTTATTGTACGTTATGGTTACTTCTACATGTCACGTGTTTCAATCTGGCTTTTGTTTTTGATTATTTTTAGAAGTTTTTCTTGTCTTACATTTTAGTTTTTATTCAAGCAACATTTCGTTTATTTCGTTTTCAATGTTTGCTATTGTTGTAACCTGTCTAAATGCTGAAATCATTAAATTTGCTGTGGTAGACGAAAACCTGAGCCAAATAAAAACTTTGAGTTCATACAAATGCATTCCGGTGTCTCTTATCGTACACCCGTCGTCATACGAATACTTGTCCTTAACAAAATTCACTTGTTTTTTTTAACTTGTATATGGCGTTTTTAATAGACTAAGACAACGTCAAAGAATCAGACGCATGGATAATAATGATTGTCTATTATTTAACTATTAAGCAAAAATCTCATTTGCCAAGTAGTAGTTTCAAACAGAAACAAAGAATCATCTCGATGCCTTACAAGATTATATTTATTCTTAAATAATTACCTTCTATGTCGTACAGGCTTAACAAAAGGGAAAAATAATCGTAAGTCTATAACAATGCCTAAATGGAAGCATTATGTAGAACATTAGCAATAACTTATAAATTTTCTATAACTGAGTGCATCTAAATGATACAAAATCATAAGCGATGGCAAATATTATGTTTAAGGCAAATATTTTAAGATAGACCTAATTGCAATAAAATAATCAGAACACTGTAATTATACATTTGCCAAGCGTGCCTGGGGGATAAACAATATTATTTTAATCCGAAATTCATGTATTATAGATTGGATCAAGAGTAAACCTTGAAACCAATCATCAAAACCCAAACATAAGCTGAATATATTAATTCGCCTTGACAACAAATCTTTATAACAATTTCCTTTATTGACCTTTGACCTCTTTGTTTTGCTGGTTTGTTTATTTCCTTTATTGACCCTTAACCTCTTCGTTTTTCTGGTTTGTTGATTTCCTTTATTGACCCTTGACCTCTTCGTTTTGCTGGTCTTTTGATTTCCTTTATTGACCCGTGACCTCTTCGTTTTGCTGGTCTGTTGATTTCCTTTATTGACCCTTGACCTCTTTGTTTTGCTGGTATGTTGATTTCCTTTATTGAACCTTGACCTCTTCGTTTTGCTGGTCTGTTGATTTTCTTTATTGACCCTTGACCTCTTAGTTTTGCTGGTCTTTTGATTTCCTTTATTGACCTTTGACCTCTTCGTTTTGCTGGTCTGTTGATTTCCTTTATTGACCCTTGACCTCTTCGTTTTGCTGGTCTGTTGATTTTCTTTATTGACCCTTGACCTCTTCGTTTTGCTGGTCTTTCGATTTCCTTTATTGACCCTTGACCTCTTCGTTTTGCTGGTCTGTTGATTTTCTTTATTGACCCTTGACCTCTTCGTTTTGCTGGTCTTTCTTTCGATTTCCTTTATTGACCCTTGACCTCTTCGTTTTGTTGGTCTGTTGATTTTCTTTATTGACCCTTGACCTCTTCGTTTTGCTGGTATTTTGATTTTCTTTATTGACATTTGACCTCTTTGTTTTGCTGGTCTGTTGATTTCCTTGCTACTTTGTTTCACTTTTGTCACTTCGTGTCCTTGATCCATAACTTTCTCTTGCTGTTAATCGTTTAATTTCCTGGCAATTTTTTCACTTGGAGTTTGATGCAAGTTATGGTTAATTTCAAAGTATATTAATAAAAGGTTCCTCGTTGACCCTATGGTTGAGGTTGTGTTAAACTACAACCTTAATTGGCAAGGCGTGCCAGTTTTTCTGCTGTTAGTTAGGTGGTTTACACTAGATACTTCGGAAGCCTCCACTAAAAATTAAGCTAACCCATATTCAAACAAACAAAATTTATCCTAAAAATATTGGCAAATCATTGATAACACATTTTGTAAAGTCTTTTACCGGATAGTTCTATTAAAATCATCCAATACTCTTTTTGCTCTCAAAACACGTACTCTCTGACGAAAAAATTATCACAAAACCCATATCTGTTGTAAAGCGTTGTCTTTTGCAGACATTTTATAAATAACGATTGCTTCATAGACACAATTTACTATAAATCTGGCATTCAGTGGTAGAAATAATTTCTTCAACAACATTTTAATTAAAAATAAATCCCTCGGGATTTGTTCTCGGAATTTCATGTTGTCAATCTATAAACCTTCCATTAGAGTACTTCAAAGATAAACATTTAGTAATAACCAATATATACAAAAGCCGGTTTTGGAGAAAGAAATGGTTGTATAATTATGCAAACAAAAAGTCAAATAATATGTGACTACCTGTAACTTTTTCGACAACTTTGCCAGTGTCAGTATAACGGTGGTACTTTGAAGATTTCAACAGTTGGTATGTCCCTAACAAAAACAATTGTCACATCACGGTCCTATTCTAATATTAACAATAGATGCCAGTTATATATAACACACACTATGATATTATAAAGTGATGATTTCTGTATTGGCCTAATTATTGATCAAATTCATTCTATATTTGCCTGAAGCTCATCCACGCCAATACATTTGGCCGAGGATCAATGACTAGGCCAATACAAAAATCATAAAGTAATAACATCTTTATTAAAATTAACGAGTACAAACAATCAGGCCAATATTGGTCGGAATCGAACCAATACAAGATAAAACGATGTTGGTCTAGTAAATTCCTTATTGAACAGGTTCGGCAATGTATAGACAATTTTACTGTTTTCCACGCAATTATCATAGTAGTTAATTGATTAATATAAATATAATAAAAAATAATTTATATACATGTACTATCGTCTAAAATACAAGCAATTTTAACTTTTAAAAGATTTAAGTAGTATTCTAGCTAAGGGTCAGGCACTGGGCGGCACATCAAAAATTTTGTTTTTAACTTTTTTGGCTTAGATGCATTCATTTTGATATAAAAACAAATTCTAACAAGATTTTACATTTGAAAAAGTGTCAATTGCCTAGACAATTTTTGACTGGTTATATAGAGAAAAATTTGGCGGGAAAAATTCCCGGCATTTTTCACTGTACAATTCAACTAAATTTCAAATGATTTTATCTTAAAAAGGCAAAATAATTCAGAACTTGAATAAATTAGAATGTTGTTATATTGGATTAGTTTAATCAAATTCCATGATCAAAAGTTTGCGTTTTTTCCTTCATGTGCCATAACATGTATGCATTTTGCCTGATTCTTACGTGGACTGATACTTAACAGTTTATCAGGTCTACGTGGCGTCTGACTTTCTTATTAAGGAAGAAAAAACCTGACATTTGGCAGAAAAACTGACTCTTGTCAACAAGGGGTTTCGTTAAGCAGTAAGGCTTGAATCCGCATATGCTGTGTTGACAGAAGTATCATCAATTGTAGACTACAAGTTACTCGAACCAATCTACCACCGAGAACCATCTAAAATATTAAAGTGGATGTTCATTTTCCTTAGGATATGTATTTCAAATTGATCATTGATCATTCTTACATGAGATGTGTATGACACTCTTTTTGACTTACAAGATCATCTGATCAGCAGGGTGTGTATTATACACAAGAAGTCAAATATATTGAAGATAAATTAATTGAATCAATACATAAATACGCCAGCTTATTAGATTAGACCTCTATAAGGAGGCCGTTTGTCTTGTGTAACCATATATCAATGCTCATTTCCAATATCATGGTTTGACTTTTCATTTTTCCCGAATAATTTTAACTAAATTCCCCATTGATATAGTCTTATTATATGACTTCATATGTTTATGAAACTTGGTACACTGTAGGACTTCAGCCAATACTTTACGCTTGAGTGAATATTAAGAAGGGTGTTTTACAAATATGTGCCAATCAGGACATCAGTGTCCACGTGACACATTTTCTTGTTTTATATGATGTCATACTACAGGCCTTAAAAGGGAGAACCTGGAGTGTTAATACTAAATTTGTGGATTGAAGGCTTACTGCATGCAGGTGATGCCAATCTTAACTATGACTGCCAGTTTTCCTGCAGAAATGTGAATGTTTTCAACGGTACTTTGGTTTCCTTCCCCCAATACAAATGGACACCATAATACAGCTTAAATGTAAATTGAAAAGTGGCATTAAACACACAAATTAACTAATACAAAAAAAAAAGAAAATACGGAAACGTAATAAAAAGGAAAAATCTAGTGGCGAAGAGTTTTAAAGTCATGGCTCAAAGAAAACTTACACAAACACAGCAACATTAAACCAAAATGCAAAAAAACAATAAACAAATAACACTATATAGGTATTGTTATGTCTGTAATTAAAAAATAGGGGGAAGGAAAATGTTCACATGGTAATGACAAAACCATGGTTTTAGTTTTATGCTCTGAATAAAAAACCACATTCAACATTCCATGAAACTACTGGATTTGATTTTATTTATTTTAATAAATGTTATTGCCACTATAAGCTATTGTCAGCTAAACTATCAGGGAAAGTCTTAATTATCAAGGTTGTCGGAGTACTAGCTAAAAGTTCCAAGCTTTACTGGTAATCCTTGTCAAGTATGGTTGGTGACAAGGTTAGCTTTAAAATATGTGGATATGTCAAGATTTTTTAAAGCAGTTTATTTGTTTTAGTGACAAATTATTTACAATCGAGGACGCGTTTTTCTGTTTCTTTGTTTAAACTAAGTTTCTTCATTCATTAGTGACCACGCTTCAATTGTACTATGGTCTGTAGTCATGGTAGTTAATTAATTAGTTTTATTGAAAAATTAGAAAATATTTTGATAAACACGAAAAGTTATCCTACGCATTGTAAGTTCACTTTTAAATTTGAAATTCTATTGTACATCAACTCTTATTAAAAGGTGGCTTGTCAACACCGAGGTTGCGAGTTTGAGTATGACTAAGTAAACGTTGTGCTCGACTCCAACATTAATCTACAGTGATCGTTAGTTTGACAACCAAAGGTCACGGGGTTTCACCTTCTACTTCAGTTTCATCTACCAGTAAAAACAGGAGCAGGAGATTCGGGGCTTGATACTTGTTTTACCCTCTGTAGTTTATCGAAACACAATACAAATTTTAAAAGCATACTCCAGCATCGTTCCCTGTTGTGATGAATACTTGATGCCACTAACACGGTATCATCATTACATCTATATCTATTTCACCTTTGACGTACATAAATTTGTTGTAACTGACCATTTGTATATAGATTTCCTTTAGGAAAAGTATCTTGAAAGAAGAACAAAGAATGATAAAGATTCTACATCTATACTTCATTGATTAGTCAATGCGGTTAAGTGGTACCTTATGTCTCTTTAAATATCTGATGGAAAGTGACGATTGCAATTTCCGATTTGATAGAAGACTAAACGAGAAAGTTTAAGCAATGCTTGGCTTTTAAATGTTTACAATAATGCTAAGCATGCATGCATGCATGCACATTTAAAAACTTATCTAAAAGTTAGTAAATGTTATTATATTTACATTCCACATATCAATAGCAGCATCGAGTTAGATTTATCATTATTTAATTATCCTTATCAAAACTGGGATTTGCGTTAAAAAATGTTATCTAATCCACAAGTGAAACTTATAGTGTCTGAGCATCTATAAATACTAAATTTTAGTCATAAAAATCGGATGTTTTATTTACCAAAACATTTCGGATTACGGCGCTATCGTCCGATCCCTAAATTAATAAGAATAAAAGGCGCGGAACTATTCAGGCATAATAATTGGCGTAATTTAACGTATACACGACTTAAAGAAGGGCGCCCTTATTTTTGATAAAATAAAAAACCCTTTACACATAGAAATTAAATATAAGCCGGAATATTGCAGATTACATACCTTCAAGTGCGGCAATGTATAGCTCTTTTCAAACTTGGGGTCGGTGGTTTCCTCGAATCTGCCATGGTTAATGTACAAGAGCAGAGGATTGAGGGCTTGATATAACTTTTACCCTCTGTAGTTTAGGTACTTCTATGGAAACACAATAAAAATGTTATGCTCATACTCCTGCACCGTTCCCAGTTGTGATGAAAACTTGATCCCCACTAACCCCTTAACATAATTACATCTATATCTGTTTCACCTTTGACGTACATAAATTAGTTCTGATTGACCATTTTTATATAGATTTCCTTTAGAAAAAGTATCTTGAATGAAGAACTAAGTATGATAAAGATTCTACATCTGTACTTCATTAATTAGTAAATGCAGCTAAGTGGTACCTTATGTCTGATGGAAAGTGAGGAGTGCAATTTCCGCTTCGACAGGAAACTAAATGAGAAAGTTTAAGCAACGCTTGGCTTTTAACTGTTTACAGTACTACTAAGCATGCATGCATGCACAATTAAACACTTATCTAAAAGTTAGTGAATGTTATATTTACATTCCCCGTGTCAATAACCGTATTGAGTTAGACTTATCATTATTTAATTGTCTTTATCAAAACTGTGATTTAGGGTAAAAATTGTTATCTACTTCACAAGTGAAATTTGAAGTGTCTGAGCACCTATAAATACTAAATTGTAATCGGATATTTTATTTACTAGAAAATTTCAGATTACGGTGCGAGCGTCCGATTCCTAAATTATTTAGAATAGAAGGAGTTGAATTATTCAGGCATAATAATTGGCGTCATTTCACGTATACACAACTTAAAGAAGGGCGCCATTATTTTTATGATAAAATAACAAAAACAAACCTTACAAGGTATATAGAGATAAAATATAAGCCAGGATACTTGGTGCGCATATAATACAGGTGGTGCAATAAAGATTAACTTTGTGTTTGCATTTGTGACGTCAATGCTATATATTTATTTCAATATGTAATAGAATTGCAAAGAAGAAAATGATGAATCGAATATTGTTTGTTTGTTTGTTTGAATATTGTTTAACGCCACTTTCAGCAAATTTCCAGCTACATTTTGTATATCATGGCGTCCAGTTTTTATTGGGAGAGAAAGCCGGAGTACCCGGAGAAAACCCCCGACCTTTGGTAGTCCAATATTGTAATGGTTAATAACGATATGCGGATATTGAGTTGCAGCTGTATATGCCAAATTTATTAGTAAAACAACCTATTGCTATTTACCAGATTGCGGAAAATAAATTATCCGAATTAGTTAATATTGATTAATGCTTTAACAAAAGATAACGATTTGAGGGTAGCAGCCGCGTGTCATTATTTGTTTAGTAGTTATAATAGACCCACGATACTATCGATTTATAAAACGTTAAAGCCAAACGTGAATATAAAAAATGTGTCCCTTAATGCTTCTGAAATAAATATTTGCTATTCCTTAAAAAGGAAGCAAATTAAGTAACGTTTCATCTCTTGATAAACCAGTTGATGTAACAAACGATCGGTCGATCTCATATACTGTGATAATAATGGCAAGTCCAAACAAAGGTTTGTGGGTATTTGTTCTCTAAAATAAAATCAGAACATATTATAAAGTTGCAGCAATCTTTCGATGCATTATGCGAACTTTTTTTCCCCAAATCCCCACTGTATTTTTCATTTCAAGGACTGTAATCGAATGTTTATATATTGCCAGCATGAAATTCCGAGAACAAAATCCCGAGATCTCGAGAGATTTCGTTTTAATTAAAATGTTGTTGTAGAAATCAGTCCTATCACTGAATGCGAGATTGATAGTAAATTGTGTCCGTAGAAACAATCGTAATTTATAACATTTCTTAAAAAGGCAACCCTTTACAACAGAACTCGTTTTTTTTTATATTTATTTTGTCAGAGAGTACGTAATTGAAAAAAAAAACATTGAATGTTGGTGAAAAGAGCAATAAAACGATACAGTAACAGTTACAAAAAAACGTAAATATCACTTCAAACCAAATCAACTCAAAATTTCTAAAAAAGCAATGAAAATTATTATTAAAAGTACGCTGTGAAAACCCATGACCTTAGACAGGAAAACGGACAATCCGCTTCAGTTATGGTATTATTGAAGCACCTTCTGTAAGGGCTCGAAATTGCATCCTCAGTTTTGACACGCCAGTGATCAATTGTAAATGACTAACTTCCTTAGCCACTGATCAACCAATTCATGATGCGTCTGTAGAACTTTTAAATTGAAGACTTTAATATAAATATTATCAAATAAAAAATAAAATATTGCCATCCATTAACGAGAACGCTTCTGACAATAGGTGGAACATCTATACTGTTTCAGATGAAAATATTGTTGAATTGAACGAGATATGACCAATTACATCTCTGAAAATCTAGATACAACTGTAATGAAAAGGTATTTGTGTAAAATAAACGTGGTTATATACTGTTAAATATGCTTTTATTGATAGAACGCAGGATGTTCATTAAGTACTACTGTACCTCTACGTTATGCGGTCAATATAATCTTGCTATCAAGTAAAATTGATTTCCTTAAAATATCTTAGAAGTATTTATTATTGACAATAATTGCAAAGTCCCCATTACTAGAGAAACCGGTCATAAATGTAGCTGTTACTAGAAAATTCAATTTGTTAGTTTTGCTGAAGCAGCAGGTGTCTGTTTACATCTTCATGTAAAGTAGAGATTGAACTCTGCTAAAATAGATTTCATCTTTTTATGGTGCAAAGTCCAAACACCAGTGCCCTCACCCGTGCCTAAGTATTAATAATTGAATAAAATGTTAAATTCCTGAAAAATACAATACTCTTGCAAGCATGCAATAAGATGAATGTTATAGAATTTTCCAAAGAAAGTAAGAGGTTCAGGTTTTTAATTGATAAAGCAAACGGAGTTAAAAGTCAGAAAAAGTCACAGGAGTTACACGTGGGAAAAAATATATACAAGCCACTGTCCCTATTAAACGCTCTGTATTATACTGTATACTGGCAGTCAAAAAAATGTCTGTTTGTTTATTCCCTTTCGTAATTAATTTATTCTAGAACATGCTTTCAATCAGTCCAAATACATGTGGCGGCCTCAGATTACTCGGCTCCCATCTTAATTAACAAGGATCGCCAGGTTTCATGGTCTGTCAACTCTGAGGTTGCTGGTTCGAGTCTCACCGTGGGCAGGGTGTACTCGGCTCCAGTCTTAATTAACAAGGATTGCCAGGTTTCATGGTCTGTCAACTCTGAGGTTGCTGGTTCGAGTCTTACTGCGGGCAGGGTGTAAAAAACAGTAAAAATATAAAGTAGACGATATTTTCTTTGTATATTGGGTTATTAGTTACATATTAGCACTCACAACTTTTTCCATATAAAACAGGGGCCTCGGTGGCCGAGTGGTCAAGGTAGTTCGTCTACTATTGATCACGTGGTCTGTCAACACTGAGATTGTGGGTTCGATTCTCACTGCAGGCAGGGTGTACTCGACTCCAATCTTAATTGACAAGGATTGCCAGTTTTCCTACCGCAGGTCGGGGGTTCTCTCCGGGTACTCCGGCTTCCTCCCCCAATAAAAACTGGACGCCATGAAATAGCTCAAAAATTGCTGAAAGTGCCATTAAAACACCATTCAAACAAACAAAAAACATCATATAAAATAATTTCTAAGCGGTTAAACCTCATCAATGATACCAATTAATGCTGTATTTGTCCCAACAAGATAAAACACAATGAAGTATGGTTATAAATAAATGATGAACAGGATATGATTGGGCGTTTCCCTCAGCAGATATCAAGGTTTAATATGCGGTGAGATAAGATATGCCATATTTATAAACAAACACAAAGTAACTGAGAGTCAATAGAACATTATAAATCAGAACGATTTGCATTATTGATTTGTAGGAAAATATAGCTGTTCTATCCTACTTATTCCTGTAGGTTATGGGAATTACATTTTTATTCAAACCTTCAAACAAATTTTTTTGCTCATTTTGGGATAAAATATATTCTTAGGAAATGGAATAAAAAGGTTAAATTCCAGAATCTATTTTTATATGCAATAAATTAAATATTGAAGTATTGGCCTTGGATATATATGCACGCTACTATCGAGAGTGCATTTTAAGCTAAAACTACTGCTACGTTTTAAGTAATATTGAGCTAATAATCACAGAAAAGTCGCGTTAACAGGTTTCAACATTTTTTTAAATCTAGCCCCCCAAGAGAGATAGAAATGACGAATACAGATACAGTAATTTTTTTAAAACTCTCGATCTTCCAGTATAACGATTATTTCGTTTTCTATTGTGAAATAAAATACATTCCAAGTTTTAATAGGCCCTCCCTGTCTGTGTGTTGTCGTTGCATAGACGAGATAGTTAACGGAACCCAGTTCATGTAAAAGAAACGGAATTATGTTAGGTCTTTTTCGCAGCGACAATAGAAAAGACGGAGCAAGTGACAAAATATAATTATCCTTAGAATAACCTTTATAAAGTGACCACACAGTGACGAAAACAAAAGTGGTCTTATTAGACAGGTAGTGGGATTCTAATACAAGTTAATATAAGAATGCACAATAGACAACGGTCTAACGAGACAATCAGTTGTTTCCTTATTACAAATGGTCACTTGTGCAGTTTAAAGTTTATAATTGTCAGATCACAGAAAACATCTGACGTCATATGTTTGCTGCGGAGTGGCAACAAGGAAAAGCAAATAGTGGATTATGTAAGATTCTTTTTAACACCGAACAGCATGTCACGATGTTGCGTTTGTTTTCCGTTTCTATGCGACGTTATTACTCTTATCTTATGAAGGATGAAATAAATCTCGACACTAAAACATTTTTATGTTTAATGATGCAAAATAATAGTGAGGAATAGGGATAAGAGCTTATAAGAATACACCCAATTTAAGTTTCTAGTTTTCTCCAGTGTTGAGTGTAATTCGTGTGTTTCTGTGTCTATATCTACATAAAATGGTGTCCGCAACACTTAAAATAGCCGAAAACAAAATGCTTATATGCATGTAGAATCCGCATGTTGTCTTAAAGTTTGTGTAGTAACTATATTTACCGACTGTGTTTACACTGGATTGACTTCTAGCGATACGTTCTAGACAGTTTGTGTCGCTAGCTTTTGTTTTCGTTTTGTTTGATCTGTGTTTCCTCTTGTGTGTTCCATAGTTTCGTATAAGTGTTTTTGAACATAAGATTGGATTGCATTATTGGTATTTCTTCACTTCTTGATAGAAACAAATATATTAAATTAATTTGGTAGTTATGTATATTATTATTGTGTATAGTTAATTAAGTATAAAAAATTATGTTGTATTGGAACACTTGAAATAAAGTATTTTGTATATTTGGTAAATGGATGCTATAGTATATGCAAAATATATGAAACCTTTGGGATCAACATTTAACATTGAATGAATTTATGTTGTTTTCACTAATTTTCTCTGAAATTTTAAGCCTTTAATTGTGTAGTTAATTAATATGTAAAATCTGTGAACAATATTGCAGGGAACAACTGACATTACGTAGTCTTTATTCTTACTCTAATCCTAAATGCGATCATTGTGGAATGTTATTAGTTACAACAGACAGAAACAATCAAGCTGATCACAGCAGTTTGAAATGTTTCATTTAAAGAAGGCATACAGTAATTCAAAGTCGGGTTTCTTTAACCCAAAATGTAATGATCAAATGTTTCTTTGCCGTTGAGAGATGATATGATATGATGCCTCAAAATTTATTCGCAGAATGCAGAATTAAGAGTGCAGATATAAATATTTTATGATTTAATTTTTTTTCAAAACAATATGATGAGGAACATTCCTTTCCGTTTCCGTACTGTTATTTTTCCAACAATAAGTAAATATTGACAGTAAAACATTTTAATATTTAATTATCTGAACTAATAAGGATTAACATTTAAAAAAATCGGGATGTTTTGTCATGCAAAAAACCTGGTTTGACCCACTATTACTTTAAAACAAAATGCCTGTACCAAGTCAGGACCATTGCTGTATTTGCTATATTTTTGGTTGTTGGTTCTGGAGTTCCAGACTGATTTGTGGAATGTTTTTTGACAGTTTCCTCGGAGTTTGGTATTTTGTTATTACCTTTGTCATTAACGACTTATACACCAGCATATGGACTGCGTATGAGATGTAATAGATTCATTTTGGTATTTCCTATTAAAAAAAATAAAAGATAGTACAAAAGCATAACGGATCATTACATGCACGTCTAATGACTAGGCATTATAAAAGGATAGCAATTTCTTGTTACATATCTCAGGGTTGGAAAATATTTGTAGAGTAAAAAGAAAATCCTGAACAAAAAGGAAGGAAGAAGTAAAATATTATTGTAGACAAAATAACGGATAGACTTTAAGATAAGATGTCAACAAATAAAATGACATTAAAGTATCCAAGGTTAATAAAATTTAATACGCCTGACGCGCGTTTCGTCTAATTAAGACTAATCAGTGGCGCTCACACCCAAACAATGTTTAAAATCAAAATTATTAAGACGTTGTAGAGCTTTTATTACCAACATTCCAAAACGTTATACATATTCTGGCTAAGGTTATTTACACCTTTAAAATAGAGTTATAATAATTTTCGAAATTTTAGGCAATGAGTATATCACAGAAAGAATCAATAATATTCCTGTCAGCAACGTAGTTGACTACAGGGCTAGTGATATTCTCAGGGACAAACAGTCAACTAGCAGAAGCATCAACCTACACAGTACAGCTATAATGCAAGACAATCATTTCAAAGAGCGTTTGTTTGTTTATGTAAGGGCGATCGCCCATTAAGTTAAATGGGACCGGTAAACATTATTCTACCTCGTTTATAGTATACAGCGGGTCTGTAATTTATCTCTTTTGTGGGTGGATACTTTTATATTGGATATATCACGATTGCTTTATTTTATTCAATTATTTCCTATTATATTTATTTTTTTTTGCCATTGCACTGAGAAGGCTTCAATGATATTCTTAACTCTCCGTGTTAGAATAGTTAAATTCTATTTATAATAACAGACAAATGTAAATAATCAGTTTTGTTTTGAACATTTCATTTGACCCAGCAATTTTAACAATGCGAGGTTCGTATCAATTTCGTTTCTAGACAAAACTGAGTTTTCGTTTCTGATTTATGAAATGGATATTCTTTTATTAAAAACTAATTTTTCTAGTCACTGATTAGTTAAAACATGTTTTTCTTATCAAGAGTTTTAAATTTTACGTAGAAGCAATATTATGGATTAAAAAACATAAATAATTTATAATGCAATATATTGTTCAATGGTCTGTATTGACGGAGTATTTACGATTTTCATATCGATGTAACAATATGTCTTTTATTCCCATTAAAAAGAAATAATTTCGACCGTAAGGCAGTTTAACGTTAATTAATCTCAATTAATACTGATTTATTGGAGTACACAAAAGGCAGACGCACTGAAAACGCCCGAAACTACCGGCAAGTAAGACGAGTATAATAGTAGCGAGATCGGTTCGGCATAATGTAAAAATAGGTACTGATATCAATTTTTGTCTACTAAGTAAACACGATAAAACATTTATCACAACTGTTTTCAACTACAAATAAAAAGTATTTTAAGAAAGCGAAAATAATCATCGAAAACTAACTGCATTTTTTAAAAGTCGGATACGATATACGAGGAGGAGGACAAGGTATTGGGAGATAGGGAGAAAGGAGCAAAGGGGAGGGAGAAAAGGGCAACGGGGATGGGGAGATGAGAAAGGGGGGGGAGAAAGAGAAAGGTAACAGACAAGGTTACACGAACTTTTATTATGATGATCTCTAAAAACAAAAAAAAAATAAGAGATCATAATTATTGCGGTCAAATGTTTCCACATCTTGCTTGTCGACCTTGTTCCAATAAGTTTATACTACTAATTGAATGAGTAAATATATTTGTTCGGATGACAATGTTTTGTGCTGTCTGATGATAAAAAAGCAATAAACCCAAAAAACTTAGGATAATGATTTTGACATAGCTTTTAATCAATATGTAAGCAAAGACTAACCAAAACAATTGCATTATATCAATCAAGGAATGATGCTGATTGAATGAATGTTTAGCTTGGCTGTTTGGTTGATCCTAAGCAACTATACTGAACAGTAATAAATTACGCAATACTTAAAGTTCGAAGTATGCAATGGAAAAAACTTCATTCAATTAACATTCTATAAAACTACTGGATTTGATTTTATTTATTTTAATAAATTTTATTTCCCCTTCAAGCTATTGTCAGCTAAACTATATAGTAAAGTTTTAATTATTGAGGTTCCCGGAGTATTAACTATAAGTTCCAACATTTACTACTAATCTTTGTCAAGTATAGTTTGTGACAAGGTTGGCATAAAATATGTGGATATGTCAAGACATTTAAAGCACTTTATTTGTTTTAAGTGACAAATTATTTACCTTCTAGGACGCGTTTTTCTGTTTCTTTCTTTAAACAAAGTTTCTTGATTTAAAAGTAACTACGCTTCAATTGTAGTATGGTCTGCAGTTATAGCAGTTAGTTTTGCTGAAAATAAAAAAAAAATGTTTTATTTTGATGAACACGAAACGTTATCCTACAGCATCGTAATTTAACTTTTTAAATTTGAAATTCTATTGCCGTTGCACGTCATCTAATATTAACTAGGGGCTGGTCAAGTTCGAGTATGACTTCTTAAAAGTTGTGATCGACTCTAACATTAACTCACATGTTAACGGGGTTTTACCTTCTCTTCCAGTTTATTCTACCAGTTAAAACCACGCCACAAAAATAGCTAAAAGTGGTGTAAAACTATTCCTGCAAAACATCCAAAATATCTATTTCTAATGAACGTAGAACACTCTTTGAATATTGCAGATTACATACCTTCAAATGCGGCAATGTATAGCTCTTTTCAAACTTGGGGTCGGTGGTTTCCTCGAATCTGCCATAGTTAATGTACAAGAGCAGAGGATTGAGGGCTTGATATAACTTTTACCCTCTGTAGTTTAGGTATTTCTATGGAAACACCGTTCCCAGTTGTGATGAAAACTTGATCCCACTAACCCCTTATCATAATTACATCTATATCTGTTTCACCTTTGACGTACATAAATTAGTTCTAATTGACCATTTTTATATAGATTTCCTTTAGAAAAAGTATCTTGAATGAAGAACTAAGTATGATAAAGATTCTACATCTGTACTTCATTGATTAGTAAATGCAGTTACGTGATACCTTATGTCTGATGGAAAGTGAGGAGTGCAATTTCCGCTTCGACAGGAAACTAAATGAGAAAGTTTAAGCAACGCTTGGCTTTTAACTGTTTACAGTACTACTAAGCATGCATGCATGCACAATTAAACACTTATCTAAAAGTTAGTGAATGTTATATTTACATTCCCCGTGTCAATAACCGTATTGAGTTAGACTTATCATTATTTAATTGTCTTTATCAAAACTGTGATTTAGGGTAAAAATTGTTATCTACTTCACAAGTGAAACTTGAAGTGTCTGAGCACCTATAAATACTAAATTGTAATCGGATATTTAATTTACTAGAAAATTTCGGATTACGGTGCGAGCGTCCGATTCCTTAATTATTTAGAATAGAAGGAGTTGAATTATTCAGGCATAATAATTGGCGTCATTTAACGTATACACAACTTAAAGAAGGGCGCCATTATTTTTATGATAAAATAACAAAAACAAACCTTACATATAGAGATGAAATATAAGCCAGGATACTTGGTGCGCATATAATACAGGTGGTGCAATAAAGATTAACTTTGTGTTTGCATTTGTGACGTCAATTGTGTATATTTATTTCAATATGTAATAGAATTACAAAGAAGAAAATGATGAGTTCAATATTGTTATGGTAAATAACGATATGCGGATATTGAGTTGCAGCTGTATATGTCAGGTTCATTAGTAATAAACATATTGCTATTTCCCAGACTACGGAAAGTTAATAATCTGAATTATATAGGATTAATTACTGCATTAACAAACAGATTGCAATTGAGGGCAGCAGAAACGTTTCATCACTTATTATCGGCCCACAATACTATCGATTTTTAATTAAAAATTAAAGCTAAACACGAGTATAAAAAATGTGTCCTCTAATGCTTCTGAGATGATTATTTACTATTCTTCACCGAGGGGCAAATTAAGTAACGTTTCATTTGATGCAGCAGACGATCGATCTTATTTTATTGTGATATAAATGTCAAATCCAGACAAAGGTTTGCGGATCTTTTTTCTCTAAAGTTTGACCATAAATCATTATAAAGTTGTAACAAACTTTCAATTTTCAATGCGTTATGCGATTTTTTTAGTTAGCCTTAATAGATTTGACTATTGTGCAGAAATGTAAATGGGATATCATTGCGCTTCAAAATACATGTAGACGCTGTCTGGCAAAAACAGACATAGGTTTAGGTTTTCTATACCTTGAATATTGTATAAGAATATAAACAACTATGTGAATTTTATTGCGGAATGTTTGTCTAAATCCGAATATGTAATTGACCCCTGAATTTAGTCTCTTGTTACTTTGTCGGTTTCTTTGCAGTTTATCTTATCAATGATCAAGTCCAACGACGTTTATGTGTACTTTCTATTTGTTTTCAAAGAAATGCAATACCGCGAAAATCTCCCCTATGCCGTCGTTTTACTTACGTTGATAAAGTTGCACGGAACAAATATTATTTTACTTTTCGTTTGAATAATATTACAAACATTTTTTTCTCCAATCCCCGCTGTTGTATTGGTCATTATAAAATTTTTACATTTGAAGCACTTTAATCGAATGTTTATATATTGCCAACATGAAATTCCGTGAACATAATCCCGAAATCCCGTGAGAATTCATTTTAATTAAAATGTTGCAGAAATCAGTTCTATCACTGAATGCGAGATTTATAGTTAATTGTTTTGTGTCTGTTCCATAAAAAAACAATCGTTATTTATAACATGTCAGAAAACAACCCTTTACAAAAGAACTCGTTTTTTATATTTATTTGGTCAGAGAGTACGTAATCGAGCGATAAAAAGGATTGGATGGGTTCATAAGAGCTATATACTGTAACCACAAACAGTTACAAAACAACCGTAAATATCACTGCAAACCAAAGCAACTCAAACTGTCTAAAAAAAGCAATGAAAATTATTATTGAAAGTGCTCTGTGAAAACCCATGACCCTAGACAGGAAAACGGACAATCCGCTTCAGTTATGGTGTTCTTGAAGCACCGTCTGTAAGGGCTCGAAATTGCATCCTCATTGTTGACACGCCAGTGTTCAATTGTAGATGACTAAATACCTTAGCCATTGATCCACCAATGCATGATGCGTCTGTAGAACTTTTGAAATTAGACTTTAATATAAATATTATCAAATAAAACAATAAAATATTGTCATCAATGAACGATAACACTTCTGATAATAGGTGGAACATCTATACTGTTTCAGTTCTAAATATTGTTGTTTTGAAATTTGTACAATTACATCTATGAAAATCTAGATACAACTGTAATGCAAGGTATCCATTTAAAAGAAACGTAGTTATATAGTAGAAAATATGATTTATTGATAGAGCGCTGGATGTTCATTAAGTGGAAGGGCGACATTACGTCTACTGTACCTCTACGGTATGCGGTCAATATATCTTTCTATTAACTAAAGATTTTTTCTTCAAAATATGTTAGAAGTATTTATTATTGACAATAATAGCAGTGTCCCCATTACTAGAGAAACCCGATTAGTATATTTAAAGCAACCGTCTTGCATATAGCTGTTACTAGAAAATTAAATTTGTTAGTTGAGCTGAAGCAGCAGGTGTCTGTTTACATTTTCATGTAAAGTATTGATTGAACTCTGTTAAAATAGATTTCATCTTTTTATGGTGCGAAATCCAACACCAGTGCCCTCACACGTGCCCGAGTATTAATAATTTGATATTTGAAAATGTAAAATTTCTAAAGACTACAATGCTCTTGCAAGCATGTAATAAGATAAACGTAATAGAAATCTGAATGGTTAAAGTTAAAAGTCAGAAAAAGTCACAGGAGTTACACGTGGGAAAAAAACTTTAAAACCATGACCAGAAAATATATTTTATTTTGACAAATAGCTTATAAATCATTTTTAAGCATTTCAATTAAAATTAAATTTAATGTACTAGTCAAACATAAGATACACTGTAAGGTAGTTATATAGTTAAATAGCTTATAACTCATTTTTACGCATTTCAATTAAAATTAAATTAAATGTACTAATCAAACATAAGATACACTGTAAGGTAGTTATATAGTTAAATAGCTTATAACTCATTTTTACGCATTTCAATTAAAATTAAATTAAATGTACTAATCAAACATAAGATACACTGTAAGGTAGTTAATCTATGGCTGACTCATATGTGAGCAGAGTATGCATATTTTATGCTACAGGTTTAGAGTATTACAAGGTACTACGGTTATCTCCTCAATCTGCACGTCGTATTATTGCTGAAATTACTACATTCAAACAAACATACAGAATAAGACAGGTGGTCTCATAAGACAGGTGAGATTTTAATACAGGTAAATACGACAATCAGTTATTTCCTAATTACAATTATCTACTTGTGCAGTTTAAAGTGTTTTAAGCTTCCTTAAAACTTCTGACTTATTTTTGTTTGTTGAATAAAATAATGGATTATGTAAGAACCTTTTCATCACCGAACAACATGTACAGTAGTGTTTTTATATTCCGTTTCTATGCGATTTATTTACTCTTATCTCGATACTAAAACAGTTTTATGTTTATTGATCTGAAATAATAGGGATGAATGGGATAAGAGTTTACTAGAACTCATTCCATTCTAGTTTCTAGTTATCTTGTGTTGAGTGTTATATTTGTGTGTATATATTTAAAATAAAATGTCGCCTGAAACATTGTCCGCAGCCTTTTTTGTACCAGAAAATAGCCAAGATGCTTATATGCATGTAAAATCCGCTACAAACGTTTTTGCAAAATCGTTGAAATGTCAGGCTTTGCCGTGTCTTTTTTAAGTTATATATGGAAAATGTCATGTACTGAAATAGGAGCTTTTTGATTAACGACGAAACTGCAAACTTAAGGATTGTTCCATACAGGTTCTTTTAAGACAAAATGTACTTGTAGACAAATACGCGATATCTGTTTTACAATGAACAGAGATGTAGGTTGGTAGAAACTAAAATTACCCGACTTGGTTTACCCTGCATTCACTTCCTGCGACATGACCGTCGCGTGTGTTAAAGCAGACAAGAATGAGTAACTCTTGGATAGCACGTGAGTTTACTTTAACTTTCTTGTCAGTTTTATCGCTTGAGTTTGATTCTGTTTTGTTTTGCTCTGTGTTTCTACTTGTGTGTCCCATGGTTTTGTATACGTGTTTTCAGACACATAATTGGTGTTTTTTCCCTTCTTGATAGAAACAAAACATTACAGATACATCAGGCATCTATACTGTATTAATTTTCTAGTCATGTATATTATTATTATTGTGTTTAATTAATTGGTTATAACAATTAATCCATTTGGCATTGAAAACACTGGAAATAAAGTATCTTGTATATTTCGTAAATGGATATTATCTGAGATGCAAAATGAATGAAACCCTTTTGATTTCACATTTAACATTGAATGAAGGTATGTTCATTAATTTTCTCTAAAATTTAAAGCCTCTTGTGGAATCAATTAATATGTAAAATTTGTGAACAATATTCCAGAGAGTACAATTGACATTACCCAGTCTTCATTCATACTCGACTCCTAAATGCGATTATTGTGCATAGTTACCACAGACGAAAACATTACGCTGATCACGGCAGTTAAAAATTTTTCGTTTTTAAGAAGATTTACAATTCAAAGTCGGTTTTTGAATTCAAATGTAATGAACAAATGTTTCTTTGCCTTTGAGAGATCATTTGAGATTTTTAATCGCAGAATGCAGAATTAGGAATGCAAATAGAACTATGTTATGATTTAAAAGATTTCAAGTCAATGTCATGAGGAACATTCCGTTTCTGTTTTTTTTCAAAAAATAAGTAGATATTGACATTAAAATATTGTTACATTTAATTATCTTAAATAATAGTGATAAATGGTAAAAATACGGATGTTTGGCATGCCACAAAACCTGGTTTAACCCAAACATTACTTTCGAAATGCACGAACCAAGTCAGAACCATTGCTGTATTTACTATATTTTTTGTTGTTGGTTCTGGAGCTAGCGGATTTTAGACTGATGTATGGATTGTCTTTTTAGACAGTTTCCTTGGAGTTCAGTATTTTATTATTACCTTCATCACTAACGACTAATACACCGACATATTGACTGCGTATGAGATGTAATAGATTTATTTTGGTATTTCGTATTTCCAAAATGAAAAATATTACAAAAGCATAACTGATCTATGCATGCACGTCAAATGACTAGGCACTATAAGAGGATAGCAGTTTCTTGTTAATAGTGTTGGAAAATATTTGTGGAGTACGACGGAAAACCTATACAAAAAGGGAGGAGGAAAAAATAAAATATAATTGTAGACAAAATAACGGATATAATTTAATAATATAAACACTAGCATAAATGCTCTACGATAAAGACGATATCAACAAATAAAATGTCCATAAATGAAATGTCATCAAAGATACCAAGGTTAATAGAATTTACTACGCCAAACGCGAGTTTCGTCTAATCAAGACTCATCAGTGGCGCTCAAACCCAAACAATATTTAAAATCCAAATGATTAAGATGTTAAGCCAAAAAGTTATACCGGTTAAGGCTATTTACACCTTGATGATAGAAAAACCTTAGAATTATATATATATATATTCGAAATTTCAGGGAAGAAAATTTAGACAGTGACTATATTACAGAAAGAATCACTGATACTTCTGTCCACACCGAAGTGACACTGCTGGGCTGGTAATACCCTTGAGGACTTACAGTCCCCCAGCATCGACCCACAAATTACAGCTGTAATGCAAGACAATCATTTCAAGGATCGTTTGTTTGTTTGTGTATGGGCGTTCGATCATTTAGTTAAACAGGACTGGTAAACATTATTATACTTCGTTTAAAGAATACAGTGGGTCTGTATTTTATCCCTTTTGTTGGTGGCTACTTTTATATTAGATTTACAATGAAAGTTGCGAGTTCTTTTTAATTACAGTTACTTTCTATTATATTAATGTCTCGCCATCGCACTGAGAAGGCTTCGCTCGATTTGTTTTTTCTAGAAATGGTTTTACCGACTTTTCGTTTCTTTTTTACCAAATGGGTATTCTTTTACTAAAAATATATTTTCCTGACACTGAACAGTTTAAACAAGTTTTTCATATCCAGAGTTTTCTATTTTACGTAAAACAAAATATGTTGGATTGAAACATGACATGAATAATTTATAATGCAAGATATTGTTCAATTGTCTTTATTGACGGAGTATTTGCGATTTTCATATCGATGTAGCAATATGTCTTTTATTCCCATAAAAGAGGAAATAATCTCGACCGTAAGGCAGTTTAACGTTAATTAATCTTAATAAATACTGATTTATTGGAGTACAAAAAAGGCCGATCGAACAGACAAGGTTACACGAACTTTTATTACAATGATCTCGACAATAAAACAGTTAAATGATAATAATTATTGCAGTCAAACGTTTCTCCATAGTGCTTGTCGACCTGTGTAAGCAAAATCTGCATTTGTTTCAATAAGTTTGTGTACTAATTGAATGAGTGAATATATTTGTTCGGATGACAAAGTTTTGTGCTGTCTGATGATAAGAAAACAAAAAAACAAAGACTTGTTTGGATGATGATTTTTTTCAGAGCTTTTAATCGAGATGTAAGCAAAGACTAATCTAAACAAGTACAATCACTGAAGGATGCTGATTGAATGTATGTTTATCTTGGTTGTTTGGTTGATCCAAAGCAACTATAATGAACAGAAATCGATAAATTACGAAGTTCGAATTAAAGGTGTAAACTTAATAATCCCGGTTTTGACCAAACATCTTGTTCTCGTGTTTCTTTAAAAGTAGCTTATTAAAAAAATCTGTTATGTAGGATAACTATCAGGATATGCTTTATCACCAACTCCTAATATATCTGCTTTTAGCGGTGACGAAATTTTGACATTATACATGTAGGCACACGTTCTCGTAAAAATCGAGTTGACAATTTAAACATTGAAAGGTGACTATTCAATGAAAGTTTATCTCGCTGTTAGGTTGATCCAGAGCAAGCAGCATACAAAAAAGTAAACACATTTTGCTCTCTGGAAAAATCAGCTCAGCACAAGAGTAGAAAATATGGGATAATTTAAATGTTTCTTCCTCGCAAAACTGTATACTGTATTTGACTACAGACCAATTTATATTGCACATTTATATCAAACCTAAAGCCAAAGTTGCACGCACATATCACGGCCTCACAGAATGATACAGAACAAAACAAACAGATCGCAACGGAAGTAGATTACGATGTAAAAGTTTAAATGGAAAAAATGACTTGACAACAAGGAAACAAGGAAATATTACAAAAAAACTATATGTTTAATTCAATAAACGAATTTAATTGATATAATTTAAATTAAAAAAACCATTGATTTGTGGGTAAAAATTGATCTATCAAACAAATATCAGGATAGGGAATATTATCAACTTGCGTTAAACACCACACATAAGGAGCAATGATACCTGTCATTGCATATTTGTTAAATGCCCTAGTCTTTTGGAAAATAAAAAGGCTTCTTCATAATACTGCATTTAGTTAAAGATTAGGAGAGGATGCATATTTAAATGCATACCGGAAACATCACCTTTCAGAAACAGATCAATTACTAACGTCATTTAGATATTGATTTTTTGTTTTACTGGTGTTTTTCGCCACTTTCAGCAAATTTTCATCTGTGCCATTGATTCCAATTCTTTCTTTGTGGAGATCACTCGGCTATCGATGCTCCGTTAGATATTAAAAGAGACACATTTTACATCTAGTAAATTATTTAAAAGATGGATCTGAAATGGAAGGAATAATAATTATAAAATATCAGACTGAACAATGTTCAATTCCCATGACAGACTAAGAGCAATACAACTGTTGTGTCAAAGGTTCGATCATTAAATAAACCATATAGTTAGAGAAAACAAAACATGGTGATTTGCGAAGGCAGTTTTTGGTTCCGTCATTATAGACCATTGGTAGAAAATGACCCCAATCTACATTTAATGTACACATATAATATTTATTTCTTACATGGTCAGACCTTCTATTTATCAATATATTATACCGAGCGATAGCGATGTATAAAATGAAGACAAATATAAGGTCTGACCATGTTCTTATTTGCATAGAGCCCAACTGCAATTATATATTTCGATTCTAATATGTCTAACAAATGTTTTAAAATTTCGTAGCGGCTCTAAGAGGACACTTTCAATGTTAATATGTTTTTTTGAATTCATTGAATATACGTACCTTTTAACGAAAATATATTGAGAAATTGAGAATGAACAAAATTACATTCTTCCAGTTTAAAATTGTCAGTTGAGTGTATTTGACGTCGGAACACTAATTGTTACGACATAGTGGAATGTATGCTTATAAGAAGCCTAATGTGTTTTCAAAAGCGTATAAAGGACACCATATTAGAAAAAATAATATTTGTGTCATCACGAAATTGTGAGATAACGGCTGGTAATAACATTTATTGGGCCTAACAGCCCCCAGCGGAGTACAAGCAAGTAGCACAATGTCAAGTTACTCTTATTCTGTATATTTATTCGCTATCATTCAGCGTTTGTTTCCGTCGTTTTCAAACAATTAAAACATTCTTATCTTCATGTGTCAATACTTTTATTTGTAGAATGTGATTTTATGAATAAATAAAAAACGAGACAATCAGTTTTGGAATAAAATGTAACAACGGGGAGTTCAACTTACGTTTCGAATATAATTTGTTTTTGAATAGTAAAACATTAGTATGGGAAACGACAAAGGTCACTATAAACCAACAACTGCATATAAGACTGTACCGACTTAGTCTCAAAAACCTCATTAAGAAACAAGGACACAATTCTCTGATAACATGTATCTTACAGTTTGCGAGAAAAAGATGATGCAACATATTAAGCATTCGTTGTAAAGAAATAACGTAAGTACATGTTGAAAGACAGATTTCTCTATTGTGTCCAGAAGTAAAAATGTTTTTAAACAAATTGTCATGACGACTAAAAAGGAAAAAAATAATTAAAAAAATTAAAATGTCTGTTTTAAATGTCCTTTCGATCAGTTATTAAACCATTATATAAATTTGTCTAAAATTTTATAAAAAAATTAAACTTCATTAAAATATTTAAATAACTTCCACTAAAAACAAAATTGAATATTGGGATATGTTTCTAACTATTCATATTGTTTCTAATAGCTTTAAACGCTTTTTGGTAACACAATCAATAGTTGTATGAACGTAAACTCCGAAATATGCATACATTGTCAAATAATGTTCCTGTTTGCGATCGTACGTTTTTAATCTAATGACTTTTATATGAATGTTCTATTGTATTTACAAAACTCAAACGTCCAATTAATAATGTAACGAGTTTAAAATGAATTCGTAACCTGGCAGCGATAAGACTGAATGTCCGTTTTACATCTCAAAATGAAATGCTACTTTTATCACAAAACGAGCTTTCACTATAATTTATAGTTTTGTAATCCAATTTTAAAAACAGAAAGTGTTAGCTAGATGGAGGTTTCCATCTTAAAGTAACTTTTGTATTAACAAAACCAATTAGATTATTTGTTAAACATTTTTGTTCAATGAAACACATTATTTACTGGTCTTAATAAAAGTAATTTAGTTTAAGGAAAAATTGATTAAGATAAACAAATTAGAACAAACACAACTGCATGTTTCTAACTTTCCATAAAAGTCGTTTTACGGACACATGTACCTATTAAAAAAAAGTTTTATGAACTAAATTGTATTTGAACATAGTTACTACAACAAAACCTTAACGAATACATACTTTTATCGGTTATTTGTACATTTCATTTACCGTTTGATGTGTACCGCTGATAATGATTTAACAGATTACTGGCATGAAACCACTGAAAATAAAGAAATGTTATTATTGCGGCTTTACGTACAAAGTTCGCCCTGTGGGTTCAACTGATACTAGCCGTTGAATAGTCTGCTTCAAAAATAAAATGTCTAATAATCGATACATATATATAAACACAGAACGGACCCGTGTATATAAATGCACATGTGTACTGTAGGAAAATTAATGTTTCGTTTATATACAATTTATAAACCAAGGTTACAAGAAGAAAAAACGACTCGTCCGCCCCTTTAATAAGTTTTAATATAAATACAACTTCCTTGTCAAAAAATATTTCATCTTGTTTGAAAATATGGTTGCAGAAAGTTTTCCCAATTTTGAATTCCGTGTACAGTGAAAAGTGCTACGATGATTGTTTGACACACCTATTACTGACAAGTGGTATATAATGCCCATCTATTTTAATCAACTATCAAACTTACATTCTACAGTAATGGAAGCGGGAGGTTTGGTATGCCATAAAACCTGGTTAAACCCACCATTTCTTTTGAAATGCCTGTACCAAGTCAGAACCATTGCTATAGTAGGTTTATGTCGGTTGTTGGTTCTGGAGTTTGCCGGTTTATCTGAATTTGATTTGTTGATTGTCTTTTTTGACAGTTTTATCGGTGTTCGGTATTTTGTTATTACCTTCATTTATATATTTCATGTTTAATTTAGTTGAACCATTTTTAACATTTTCTGTACATTTGGAATACGCAAAATCGATTATATCATGAAATTTAATAATTCGAAATTGTACTGCATACATTTTGATTGTAAGAAGAACAGGAAAGAAAACCGACTGAACAACAAAAGCCAAAAGTCAAGGGATAGTTACCAATCCTGATATAGACAAAAACAACACTAAAAAAGCGAAAAACAGAAAGAAGGTAACTCGAACCCAATAAAAACCATGGGTGCACTCAGGTGCTCCGGATGAGTAAGCAGTGCCTCCTCTAATTAGATACCCGTCGAGTTACTCATTGTCATGTCTTGGGAAAAGTCAGATCCAGGAATAGAAAACACTACCTATGACTCAGCGAAAATGTCAGATCGTATTTGAGACACTGATTTCCCCATAACGATCAATTAAGACATGGTGACGACCATAAAACTTCTATAGTTACAAGGAAGTGAATGCAAGGTAGTTTTATTTTGATTAAATAGCATTATAACTAAGTTATATATTACTGTTTTTACCTGTATTACAGGTTGGTCAAAACTATTGTTGTTTCGTCCATATTGTAAGCAAAGAAACGTATTGTACATTATCTTGAGATTGACCACAGAAATAGACAAGTTATGATTTAATGATATAAGTCTACAATGTTGAGTAGTTACCTTTTTAGCAACGAGTATTTATCGAAAGCAATTGTTTCGATCTAAGTAAACGGTAATCGAGGTGCATTGCTTAACATAAATTATACAAGAAGTTACGTTCTGTTAGAATCTCCGATTAAACAATTACATATTTAGTTAACTTTCAAATATGTTATTTCTTATAAACAATGCGTCAGGAAGAAATAAACGATTTTTTTTTTTAAATCTTTGTGTTTAATCATCATATGGGATTTAGATGAAGGTTTACAACAGCTGCAGTTTTTGTTTCCATTTAAGTTTGTACACAACAGAAATTTTAAATACATATTTTCTGCTATTTCAACTCTTTGAAAGACAGGAAAACAAATTCACACTGACGATACGTTGACTTGTTCACGCGTAATTGAAAAAGTCCACAAAAACGATACATGTCACGTCTTATCTGTAATAAGATAAACATATATACACTATAGAATTTATTACTAGTATAGTTTTTCATGTTTGTGCGTTCAACGTGACCTAACTGTAATTCAATAAAATATAATTACATTGTAAACTATTTTGGGATTTGTTTCGGAACTAGATGATTGTTCGTAGATGTATAGAACTAAACTGTATGACAAAAAACAAGGATTTTAAGTTTTACACGTTTTATAAGCACGTACGTTTCGGATTTAAGGCTTTTTTGTTTATGACTCACAATTTAAACCAACAACTGAATTCAATTAAGGCTTCTGTTTATTAGGGTTATAATGTTTGAATGTAAAATATTCTGAGTCACTGCTTTTAAGGTTTCCAGACTACAATTGATCACGTGATTATAGCTGCTGTCAAAGATGTCCATTGTTTTTTTTAATGGAGCAGACCTCGGTAATATTCAGCAAACATCGGAAATGCTATTTGAGTGACTTTTTTGCTCCAACTGTTAACATTGACTCAAAGTAAAATATTATATTTAATACGTAATATCAATTAGCAATACATTGATGCAAGAAAGCTGTATTTATTGGTAAAATAATAAAATTAAACGGCGACATTAATTATAGGTCTGATACCTTATGTTAAAAGTTTTAAAGGATTATATAAATGTTATGCATTGACGCAAAATAACATGTTAAACTTTGAGCTTTTTATATCTTAGCTTGAGCGTCCCTTATAAGTCCAGATTAGGCGATATGAACGTCCGGCCATACATATTTCTACAATTTTTATTTATCTTATATTTTTATAAAGATGATGAAATTTTATTTAAACCTTTCAACTTTTAGAAATTGTATTTTGGACTTCCGCTTGTAATTCTTTTACTTTAAAGGTAATTATAGTCTATAAATGATTGTGCGTTTTATGCTGACTACATTCAAATGAATAATAACTGACTCAATGTCCTAATTTAATGAGAAAAACTAGTTATAATAACAGAAAAATCGATAAAATTATTAAGGATGGTATTGACCATATCCGTTTCATTTAATACTATGAATTATCATCCATAGAGCTTGTATGTCAATTACCTTACGCAAAGGTGATATGATACCCATCTATTTTAATAAACTAACCAACTCACATTCTACAGTAATGGAAGCGGCAGGTTTGGTATGCCACAAAACCTGGTTTAACCAACCATTTCTTTTAAAATGCCTGAACCAAGTCAGGACCATTGCTGTAGTTGCTTTATGTTGGTTGTTGGTTCTGTAGTTTGCCGGTTTCTCGGACTTTGATTTGTGGATTGTCTTTTTTGACAGTTTCATCGGTGTTCGGTAATTTGTTATTACCTTCACATATAGATCTGATATATCAGTTATTTTTTAAAGCTGATATGTCAATTACTCTATATATCTTAATCAAATCATCCTATATATATAGGATGATTTCATTATCGTGTCAGAAAGGGTAAACAATTTACGATATACTACCGTTTAGAAGTAACCATATCTCACACAATCAAGAAATATACACAGTATTACGACAACGTAAATGGCTCTACAATTTTTAAAACTCACCTGAATAGCAAAATAAGTCTTCATGACTGCCACGTTAATACTGTACTTACTTAACAGTGGTATAATTACTTTACTCTGTGTGTATCTCATATTATCAAAATAATGTAATTCGTGGTCAAATGTTTATTACGCTAATAAAAGGATTTAATATGTCTATGAAATATTAATATCTGATAAATTCAATGTTCTAGTATTTCAAATCAATCCGAGAGTAATGGTTTTTATGTAATTATAAATTCCGTGATATCATGAGTCAACGAACTGGGCGATAATTGGTTTTCTACAGACATAATCAAAAATAAATAAATACTTGCATATGATTTATTGTATTAGTTTCAATATAATTCATGTTTTGACTCTAATAAAAATATAATATATTTTATTAATCCATCCTTTGTAATAGTTTTTATAAGAACAAATGCATATCAATCTGTTCGGATTATGCTGTCATTTTAATTTATAAAGTCTTAATAATATAGCATAGCTTACTGTCCGACTCGCCTTAAAACACTTGATTTTTTAAATTTGTTTATGTCAAATTTGAATAGCGTGCACCAAGACACATCTTATACAATCAAACGTATGGATAAACAATTAGTATTTATAACTTTATTATTAAAAAGTCATATACTGAAAAAAAGTCATATTCTAAAAATGCAATTTGCCCATTAGTAGTTTCAGCAAAACAAAGGAAAAATTGCGATGCTGAATATAATTTATTTAATGTCAATGCAATATATATACAACAATGATGCCTAAAGCAAATACAAGGAAATGCAATAAATAAAAGACCTATAACATGAGAAATTTATGCCCTACAGGATATAATGTAAGAAAAACTATAAATTGTCTGTGACAATGCTTAAGTAGAAGTATTATATGGAATATTATTAACAAAGCTGATGAATATTCTAATAAAAGTATATGCGCATCACGTGATTCGTGACATTAGTTCTAAGCACCCTTGTTGTGCCCCTTCATTACAGTGGTTAGCTGTGTTTGTGACGTCACAGTAACGAAAAAGTACGAACGTCGAACTTCTTTGTAGAGGAGATTGGAATGTCGTAAGATTTTAAAATTTGCGTTTTCAAGATAGCAAAAATTATATGTAAAATTTTTGTTGTTAATTACAAAACGAACTTAATTTATGTCAATCTCTATTTTATACTTAAGTCTAATTTAAAATTATCGTTGCGCTCTTCTTTAATATTTCCTGGGGATAGCTCAGCTACCATCTAAAATGGGTTTGTTTATATGGATCGCTTGACTTTTATACTCCAGCATTATACCTTGTATTTGGCATCTGCGATGCTTGCTATTATTGAGTGCATCTAGTGATACAAAAATAGGGGGAAATACTCGGGATACATCGAAATGGCAAATATTATTGTTGATTGCAAATATTACAGATAAACATGCACTTAATTGCAATAAAACAATAATAAAATGACAATACATATGGCAGGGATGTTCATTATTATTTTGAATAAGAAATGCATGTATTCTTAATTGACATGCGTAAACCCTAATAACCAATCATCAGCCTAATATTTGAATTCATCTTTATAACAGACGCGAATAATAGTTTCATTTGTTGCATTTTGCCTTTCACTTTCTATTGGTCAGCTGATTTTCTTGATTTGTTCACCTATTACTTGGTGCAAATTAAGGTTTATTTTCAAAATCATATAAAATTCGATAAACAAAAGGGACCTTGGTGACAGAGTGGTTAAGGAATTTAGTCCTCCGAGCTTAACTGCCAACAGGGTGTCATCAACTACAATATTAAGGACTGCCAGTTTTTCTTACTTAAGGTTTGGCGGATTGCACTTCATACTATGGCTTCCCCAAAAAAATGGCGTTAAACCATATAACAGAAAATTAAATCAATCTATAAAAACTTTAGTCGAAGCATTGATTGCCATTTACCTGATAACTATATCATCAGTACTCAATAATCTCGTTTAACAATCAGATGTATGTCGGCCAAATTAAACAAATATGACAAATATAGAAATGTTGTAAATTACGATTGTTTCTTTAGAACAGATAAAATTTACTCGACCTGTGTATTCAGTGATATTACTGATTTAAACAAGAACATATTAATTAAGATAAAATCTCGTGGGATTTGTTCTCTGAATTTATATGTCATATTGTCAGTCTAAAATAATGACTTTACAGTACTTCAAAGATAACATTTTGTAATGACCACTCTTTTTCGGCACAGAAATGTTTGTATAATTATTCAAACAATAAGAAAATATTATGTGCGTCAACGTCAGTAAAACGACATCACGTGATCAGTAGTAGATAACTAAATTCCTGAACCAATCTACCATCAATGCCATTTAACAGATGGCAGTAGATGTCCAGATAAATTCAAAGTGCAATTAGACTATGCATTTTAAGTGCATGTTTTAAATTTTATATGCATTTTATTTGGTTTATAACAGGTTTAATAATAAAGGCGGTATTCTTTGTAATTGCAGTGTGTATGATCTAAAAAAGGAAGGATAGTATTCTTACGAAGTAATAATATATTTGGAAACTGCCTACCGATTAAAATACAACCGAACAGTTCACAAATACAGCTATATTATAAAGCAAAAAATAATGTTTGTTTAGCGCACAGTGATAAGACCTTGCCATGGTCTCAGAATAGTGCTGCAAATTACATTTAAATCTTAAATTACAGTGAAGATTTTACAATAACTTATTTGTTTAACGCTCAGTGATTAGGCCTTGTCATGGTCTCGGAATGGTGCTGCAAATTACATATAAATCTTAAATTACAGTGAAGATGTTACAATTAGACAGTTATAAATCTGCATCCAGATGGGAAACGTAGTATCTTAACAAATCGATTAACATAAATCTATTTAAATGTGTAGTGTTACTTGTTATTTTGTTTCTTGTATATAAAATGAGATTTTATTGTTCAAGGTCCAATGACAGTATTAAAAGATAGTAAGTTTACAGTCGGATTGTTATCACTGATAATTGCTTGTCTTTTATGAAGGTAACTGTGCATGGAAACTTACCAGTCACGTGATAACTGATAGATTTATTAAACATGATGCATAATGTATTAGATGAATATCGAAGTTAACTTTATTTCAGTAATGCAAAAGATTTCAGGATGAAAAGACAAAATGTCAGGACTCTTTCGTTGATAGTATGTACATTTACATATCTTCTGATTGGTGCTGCGGTTTTTGATGCGTTGGAATCTGATTACGAAGTTGAAAATAAAAAGAATTTATTGGAACAGGAACAAATGTTACGTGACAAATACAATATATCAGAAGAGTATTTCGAAAAGATTCGCGTAAATATTATAAAGTCTAGACCATATCAGTCAGAGGTACAGTGGAAGTTTCCGGGCGCTTTGTATTTTTCTTTAGTGGTTGTTGCCGTTATAGGTAAGTAAAGTTTTATTAGATTCATTTATTAAAAGAAATAACAAAATTCAATGTACATTCTTTAGAACATAATAACAGAAGTTTAACAATAACATAAATGTATAAATTTCTGTGTATGATATATGAGAAAAGCCATATATTGTTGCGTTTGTTTGTTGAGAGAACTCTAACGCTAGTCAGCAGTTTTTTAATATATCAAGGCTTCCAATTTTTATTAAGGGAAGAAGACGAAGACTGGTAAAAATTCCGCCCTTCAACAAGAAAACAAACAATCGTTGTGAATTAAGGTTGTAGTCGAGCATACCCTGCATGCATGTAAGATAAGAATCCGCAGCCTCAGTAATTATACGCAAGAGGGCAATAGTTAATGATAATGCACATTACCCACTCTGCGACCGAGGGCAATAGTTAATGACAATCTAAATTGTCCACTCTGCCACCGAGGCCTTATCTTGGTTTTAATTTTTAGTAGTTTATATGGCCGTAGTAAACAATCTTACACTTATATTATGAGTGAGTTTTAAACTATTGACAGTTTTCTCAAAAACAACTTTAGACAGTTAATACAGATGCATTTTTGATTAAATGACTTGCACATTGAAATATTTATGATATATTGTCATATAATATAATACGATTACATACAGGTATCAGTAAAACCGCCCTACAACAAGAGTCGAAATTTTAGGAACGATTACAAGTCCAGATTCAGACAAATGTATACAAATCAAAAAACAACAAAAACCACAAAAACGAAACGTTAATAAACTCGAACCTAATCAAAACCATCGTTTAACTCAGATGCTCCGGACGAGTAAGCAAGTGCATGACTCTAACAAGACTCTCGTCGAGTTGTGTATTGTCGTTTCTAAGAAAAAGTCAAATCGAAGCATAGAAATGACAACTAAGACATCAAAAATAGTTGATCGCATTCTAGAGATGGATTTCCGAAAATAGTCAATTAAGCCATGGTGATGGCCATAGAACATTAAAATAACATTAAAATAGGTACAACAAACCCTTAGCTTAGAAGTAAATCGTTCGATTAATTTTTGAACATGTATAACAAGCTTCATTTGCATATCAAAACAAATTAAACTTTCTAGTCTGATACACATTGTATCACTATGTTAGCGGAGACAGTAACGTGGATATTTTTGACAGTAAAATAAAGACATATCCGGCATTATTAATAAATCGTGTTATTTCTAACAAGCTATCATTGCAAGTCCTATTGAGCAAATTTATGATTAGAAAAACTACGCAGTCTTAACACTGTTTGTCTGAAACAGCAGACAGTGGTTTTCCTGCAACTTGATATTCGGTCAGATTCAACGCTAAATCGATGATACATTCAAATTTCCTTAAGATGTTTTTGCGCTTTCATTATGAAGTAACATTTATAAAAGAGATAATCTAAAGGTCATAGGGTTCTTGTGTTGATTTTATCGATAACTTCAACGTGATATAGTTTCACATATGAGTGAGGTAATTCACCTGAAATTGAGCATTACATCAAAAATATGTTAAAAATTATCTCCATTCAACTGTAACATTATTCAAATTCTTCGTGGACGAAGATTTTCGTTTTTACAAAATAGAATATACTACCACTGTCAGAAATTCAAATTTCAATAATGGTTGTAATTCGCTGATAGTTTGAACCACTATTATTTATGCTATATATGTGTTAACCTTGGTATCTTTGACGACATTTTATTTACTGTATGTGATTTCTTTTTAGGATATGGACATAGCACGCCAAAGACAATTGGAGGTAAAATATTCTGTATGTTTTACGCTCTGGCAGGAATTCCACTGTGTATAATTATGTTCCAGAGTGTTGGAGAACGACTAAATACATTTATATCATACCTTCTGAAACAGATTAAGAAGTGTTTCAGAATGAAAAAGACAGAGGTGTCTCAAACTGATCTTATATTCGTAACAACAAATCTTTCCACGATACTTGTTACAGTAGGTGCCGTTATATTTTCTCATTACGAGGAATGGAGATATATCGATTCTGTTTACTATTGTTTTATCACCTTGACAACTATTGGGTTTGGAGATTTTGTTGCACATCAACAAACAGAAAGATGGTCCTCGCATTATTTTGCCTTTAGTCTTATATTTATTCTTTTTGGATTAACTGTAATATCTGCTGCCATGAATTTGTTAGTGTTGAGATTTCTGACGCTTAATGCCGAAGATGAACGAAGAGATGAAATGGAAGCCGCCATTGCTGCACAAAATGCTGTTCACCTAGAAGGTGACGTAATCACAGGAAATTCTGGGGTTGTCGGTAACGCCCAAGAAAAACCTGATTTTCAAGAATCTTTATCTGTTTGTTCGTGCTCTTGTTACAAGTGGCGGGCTCCCAAATCTAAAATTTATGGTCCAGATCAAAATCATGTCACTTCGTTTATTGCAAATACATCTACAAAAGAAGACACAAACTCTGAAACGGACTCGTTTTTAATTTGGCAGCGTAATAAGCGTTCATCGTTTTAAAGGTTTTCCATTGCGAGATATTTTAATCATTTTGAAATTTATCTTATGAATATTACGTATTGCAGTCAATACATTGGAAGTCGATATATCGTATATATATTTAATATATAGAACGATTTATTTTAATCTATACACTACAAGAAATATTATTAAATATATTTATCCTAATCCCAATATTACTCATGAATTGAAACTATAGTTTTGCTTTCATAGTAGCAAAATAAGCATTAAAAAAAGGTTGGATCACACGAACTTTTATATGTAGCCGTCGATGATCTAGACAGGTTAGCAGATCCTGTCCATATATTGCATCAAAAAGTTCTTCACATCAAATTTCAATAAACATCTAAGCTATTGTAATAAACGAGTTCGCAGTTTCTTAATGCGCATGTGTATATTTTTAAAAAGGGGAATAACCCGCTAAGGTTAAAAGGTCAAGGCAGATAAACAATAACGTTCGGGACGCAGATCGAGTGTTGTAAAAGACACAAAATCGGTACAAACGATTTACTTGTGGTGTTTCTTTTCATCTCTTGGCTATTCCTGGTGCTTATATAAACCACCACGAACCGTTTTAAATTGAATTTCGGCAAAATTGTTTTCTAATTGTTTTCTCCTATATGATGCGCAGATTGTTTATCTTCCTTACAATCCCACAATGCCTCACTCCTATAAACCGGAAATGGTCCGAACTGCGAACTCGCTTATAGGTTTCATCAACAAAAACTGAAAATGACAACAATGTAACTAACTACAAACGGAAACTTGAATTATATTGAAACAACCTGCATTTAATATGAGCAAATAACAGATTGATTTCGGAAGGTAAAACAGTCATTAAGGAATAACAGAGTCTAAGGCCTTTTGTTTTATCATAAACAGCATTTTCATAAACATTATTGCAGTGTGTTTTGTTACTTATTTTCTGTAACATACTGGTATTTAGCTTATTAAATCAGAAGATACTGTTGCGTAAAAACGGTATATAACAAAACATACACAAGCCATAACAGAGGATCTTCGCACACACTTAAACATACTATACATAAATATGCAACACTCACTTGACTAAACAAAAGGGTGATATCGGGTGTTTCTGAGGGGTGAGTAAATCCTGCTTCATTATTGATCCCCGTCGTGTAAATTGCGGTCAAAATCGATGTGCTATGAGGATAAACTGTGTTCTTTGATTTCCAATACCTTGGTAGAATAAAATAAATAATACATATAAAACATATATATTTCGTGCAATCACTAAATTGATGATATGATGTATTGTTAGATCATTGATCTAAAACACCTTGAAATGAGAAAAACCTTGGAATTAGAATAATTCTCAAAATTTCAGGACAGTAAATTTAGACAATGACTATGTCACTGAAAGAATCAATGATATTCCTGTCAGCACCAAAGTGTGTATATGTTTCCAGTTTCCAAGTTCTACTACAAAGGAACATGTAACGTTCATGAATTTTAATGATAACAACATCCAAATCGTTTGGATTAAAATTTGTTTTGTTTAAGTGTCATTCATGAGTCGTGATTACGCGTCTTGAGCAGTAGCATTGGTATCTTTTATGGCATTTTATTTATGACTACGACGAAAAATAAATATTGGTTGATATCGCTTTATGTATGAAATGCAGTTGTCTAGTGTAATCTTGTAGAAGTCAACAAGATTACATTTATAACTAGTTTGTTGTTTGATCTGGTTTGAACAAGACTTTCAAAAATTCAATCGACTTTTAACATAATAAAGCATAACTGCATATAATTTTCCAACATGAAAAAATACATTAGACACTCATTTCATTAAAGTTTGAAAAAAAGAATTCTGTCTTACCTTGTTCTGAGAGAACGCCATTATATATATTTAAAAGCCATGTAGTCGTTGTGTTTCAATAAATAGATTATGTAGCTCCTAGCGCGGTAAAACATTTATACAGCTCTCTTTCTGTATTAAACTAACCAACTCAAATACTACAGTAATGGAAGCGAGAGGTTATGCATGCCATAAAACCTTGTTTAACCTACCATTTCTTTCGAAATGCCTTTAACAAGTCAGAACCATTGCGGTAGTTACTATATTTTTGGCTGTTGGTTCTTGAGTTTGCCGGTTTCTCGCTATTGTGGATTGTCTTTTTGACAGTTTCCTCGGTGTTCGGTATTTTGTTATTACTTTCATTTAAACCTTAGTAAGGTGATTTAAGATAAGGAATGTGTGGCATGTTGATAACTCTTTCAATCTTGATAGATTGATTGATTGTTGTTTTATGTCCAGCAAGAAATATTTCAATAGCAATAGGACGTGACGGTTGGAACAAGTGGACGATTGAATATAAGAAACAATGGAAAATATCTCCCTTAATACTAAAACATGATCTGATACATTAATATGAGCATATATACAGATAAAAAGACAACTAAAACACTAAAAATATATATCACACATCACAGTAAAATAAAATTTTACTATATAAATTGACTTCTCTTAAAATCTGTAAAATTATGCCGCATGCGACAGTTTTAGACAAATTACTATAGGTTTCAACAGCATAAAATCATTCTCGAATGTGGGCCACGTTAAATGAAGACAATATGTGTAGATGAGTTTTGCATTCGTAAACTGTATAAGCGATGCTATGAGAATTGAATAGAATTAACACAGCAATTGAACATTTTTATTCCACATGAATTATTTGTTGTATTATTTGAAGTGATTCAGATTGAATGTCGTAATAAATTCAATTAAGCCTAAAGTTCAAAGGAAGTGACACATTATAAAGTCATACTAATTTATTTATTAAAAACAACGACTACGTGCCTTTAAAATATCCATGTTTCAATCAAACATATAAGTAATACAATTAATAAAACCCTTCTGATCATTTTGTTTTCATTGGTTCATTGATATTGTGTACTTGCAATAATTTTGATAGACAGGACATTGGAAATATGAGAGATCGCCTGTTCAATTGCTGGTCGTGTAACCAAGACATTACAGTAACGTTTGATAGAGGTTAGTGTTATGATGCTGACAGTACATCTATCGTGTTAGTATTGAAGATAGTACGTTAGTATTGAAGACAGCTATCCAAGCAAGTGTTTTATAAATATAGGCTTATATTGTATTGTAACATTAGCTGTCAGATAGTAAAATGAAATTGTTTCACACAAATACAATTTCTAGTTCAACAATGGTCAGTTAAAATTAGTATAAGAAAACTTGTTAGGCAACTGTTATATACTTTAACAAAATCAATGTATACACATGGATATTGAGAAAATGCAATTCTCAGTGGATGTTAGTGATATTCTTCTATTATTGGCAAGACATACCACAAAAACCAATGTCGAAAGTAATTAAGGAATTCTGTAATGTCAAAAGTCATTGTTGGTATAGAGCGCCACTGATGAGTCTTGATTAGAAGAAAAGTTCGTCTGGCGTAGTTAAATTTAACGTTAAATTGTATAACTTTGATGACATTAATTCCCTGTTGAATTATATCATCAATCTCCACGCAAAGGATTCTGGGTATCCTGCGTCAACCACAATCACCTCTTGGTTGACATTGTTAGAGATATATCTCATGACTGATAAGCTTTGCCTACAAACGCAGTAATTTCAATGTAACATTTTACCAAAAGTGTATAAATAGACTATATAAAAATAAATGAGATCTCGTGTATTCGTCGTTCTTTGTTTACAAATGTCACTGGCGACAAATGTAATCCCACGGTAAATGGAGGATGACATATGGCAGAGGTTATATCTGGGAACCAGTTATGTTCTCTCTGCCGGAGAGTGTCATAGTCTAAGACACCAAGTATCTTTAGATCTTTGGGTGGATGGGGTGAAAATGAACTGTCTTATCTTTTCACAACTAAATTATTTACATACTGCTATACAATCTTTTCTATTTCTTGTATGTTCGATCTATGTTAAATTTAGCACTCAAAATGGCTGGTCCAAAACTTCATGAAACAATAACAACAAGTGTGGACTGTGAGCACGCTCAAAAAGGGATACCCTTCGCTTCGCTTTCAAGTCCACTTATCTCCCTTAATGATATCCGAGGACAATAAAAATCATTCATGCACATCTACATATAATGTACTTCCCTTATGCTAAGTTTCATGAAATTTCATCAAGCGGTTTAGGAGGAGTTGCGCTTACAAGGGATGTGGACAGACAGGGTGATTCCTATATACCCCCAAACACGTTTGCGGGGTTATAAGAACATTAAACGCAGAATGGTTTTCATTTTTTGGAATATGTTTTAAGAATTTAACACTTAACTGAAGTAACCATTTTGTGTTAAGAAAGACTATAAGATGGGGACGATAATGCAACCGTCAGGAACTATTGAAAACTACTGTTTACAGATTTTTTGTTTGTAATCTCAATTGACTAGATATAATTTTGTCTTTTTGAGAGCAAGAAATTGGTGCATTGAAAGTGGTGAACATTACAAGAAAACATACTAATATCACAGAAAGAAAACTAAACAGGAAGAAAGTCGCCATTGACTTTCTTCATTACAAATACTAGACAGCATCGCAGCTAAAGGACAAAAATATCTATGATTAAATCCGAATTATATGTTACTGAATATATTTAATTGTCCCAAAGCTTGTATTACTCTGCCAAGAGTATAGTTCCCATGAGGACTATTTCTTTGTCACAGACTAAATAGCGAGGACAGATATTTATCAATTATGGACTTTTGACGAGGTCAATACATTATATATGGACCTGAGGACGAAGTCCGAGGTCAATATATTCCTAACAGGTCCATATATAATGTATTGACAGAGTCAAAAGTCCATCATTTATATATTACATATGTAGACATATTATAGTCTTTTTTAGGGTTGGTGCAAGGGTTGAGTTATTTTTTTCACGATTTTGTTATGTACATATATCCGGATCTAAATTTAGTAACATAGCGTCAATATAGGTAAAAATAGAAACATAGCGTCTATATAGGTAAAAATAGAAACATAGCGTCAATATACCAAACAAGGCAAGGCTTTGATTTCAAAGTAAAGAAATACAATAAATATCCTTAAAACCACGTGACTAAATAATCCAATGAAAATGTAAGAATCATAAACCATATGTAATATATATATATATATGAGTAAATCTGAAGATTAGGTAAATAAATATCTTATTAAAGATATATAACTGCCTAAATGCTTGTATTACTCTATTGATTTTACAATTTCCATGCACTCTATTTAGATCTAGACTAGTAATCCATTACAATATACTCTTGCAGATTTTAATTTGTGTACACTATGTTCAGTCAATAAACCACAAAGGCTATAAACAACATCTCGATTCATCATCGGAGTAGCGCTGCCACGATAAAGTTTTTGTAATAAACGTAAGACATAGGAAAGGAGCTAATAGTCCCATTGCAAAGGCCTGAAAAAGGTTGAACATCTATCAAATAACAAGAATCGAAAAACACAGGACAGTCACTAAATCTGAATTGTGACAATAAGAATGACAATAAACAGAAGGATAAAACCACGCAAAAACGATAGAAGCCAAAAGTGACAATACGAACGCAATTAAAACACGGGTGCATTCGAATGTTGTAGACGAGAGAGCAGTAGTTGCCTCGTATTATAAATAAGTCAGTTTGGTTACAATCAACCAATTATTTCTTAACAAATTTAATTAAAATTAAATCTTTCAGTTGCTCCCCTCTTTTGTTTTTGTTCTTTGGTTTACAACCGCAGCGACCATAGCAAAAAAGGGAGCAAGTGAACGATTTAAATTTAAATAAATTGTTTCTTAACAATAACATACACTGGTATTTTTTAACCCACGTAAAGTATTCACAGAAAACACAGGAATCTAGTTCAATATAGAAGTTCTAAAAATGTAGCAAAATTTTGAACTACAGTATATACACTAATGGGCGTAAATATTGTCTATTTGAAAGGATATTTACAAGACCTTAGAATATCTAGCATTCACATATACAACAGGGATGTTTTTAAACATTTTGTCAGTTTCATTTAGTGATGATTATTTTAACCAAAACTTTCGGTCATTTATTCTGCACAACGTAATTTTTTTAATTGTTAATAACAAAGTTCAACGTTTCATTTTTCATAAACATCTGTTTACGGAGGTAGAAGTAACAGAATTTTCGCACATGCGCAATCTAAATGTCTTAATTATTATACGGAAAAGGCATTGGAAATAATTGGATTCATTGTCGTCATGTCCGGGGAAAAGTATTCAAGGAATAGAAAATCTAACTATCGATAAGGAAAAAAGATTACATTAGGAAAACGGATTTTTCATAAAGATTAAAAAATTGGGTGTGACGTCTATAGAACTATTAATCGAAGTACAACACATTTTAAACCTCATTCAACGTCACATTAAGTAACGTGATTAAATACCATAAGTATTAAAATTTCTGAAACCAAACTAATGCCTTGATGATAAATCTACTGGCATAAATGAGAGTTGTAACAGATTTCATACTTTCTTGTCAAATGTTATGGGTTTTGAGGATTTTCTCCTAGTGCTTCGGCGTCCTCCCCCAATAACAACTGAAAGACACGATGTCGCTAAAATCTAAAAATGTAGCTAAAATACTTTGATCCACAGCAGAATTGCAAGATAATTGCATTCGACGTCCTTTATGAAATGTTGTTTATAGTCTAATATTGTTAACAGCACCTGAATCAAAACACTGGTTACAGCATAATTACACTGGGACTAGTCGACATCCGAATCAAAGCACTGATTACAGCATAATTACACTGGGACTAGTATGTACCTGAATCAAAGCACTGATTACAGCATAATTACACTGGGACTAGTATGTACCTGAATCAAAGCACTGATTACAGCATAATCACACTGGGACTAGTCGGTACCTGAATCAAAGCACTGATTACAGCATAATCACACTGGGACTAGTATGTACCTGAATCAAAGCACTGATTACAGCATAATCATACTGGGACTAGTATGTACCTGAATCAAAGCACTGATTACAGCATAATTACACTGGGACTAGTATGTACCTGAATCAAAGCACTGATTACAGCATAATCACACTGGGACTAGTAGGTACCTGAATCAAAGCACAGATTACAGCATAATCACACTGGGACTAGTAGGCACCTGAATCAAAGCACAGATTACAGCATAATCACACTGGGACTAGTCGGTACCTGAATCAAAGCACTGATTACAGCATAATTACACTGGGACTAGTATGTACCTGAATCAAAGCACTGATTACAGCATAATCACACTGGGACTAGTATGTACCTGAATCAAAGCACTGATTACAGCATAATTACACTGGGACTAGTATGTACCTGAATCAAAGCACTGATTACAGCATAATCACACTGGGACTAGTAGGTACCTGAATCAAAGCACAGATTACAGCATAATCACACTGGGACTAGTAGGTACCTGAATCAAAGCACTGATTACAGCATAATCACACTGGGACTAGTTGGTACCTGAATCAAAGCACTGGTTACAGCATAATTACACTGGAACTAGTCGACACGTGAATCAAAGCACTGATTACAGCATAATCACACTGGGACTAGTAGGTACCTGAATCAAAGCACTGATTACAGCATAATTACACTGGGACTAGTCGACACCTGAATCAAAGCACTGATTACAGCATTATTACACTGGAACTAGTCGACACCCGAATCAAAGCACTGATTACAGCATAATTACACTGGGACTAGTAGGTACCTGAATCAAAGCACTGATTACACCATACTTACACTGGAACTAGTCGACACCTGAATCAAAGCACTGATTACAGCATAATTACACTGGAACTAGTCGACACCTGAATCAAAGCACTGATTACAGCATAATCACACTGGGACTAGTAGGTACCTGAATCAAAGCACTGATAACAGCATAATTACACTGGGACTAGTCGACACCTGAATCAAAGCACTGATTACAGCATAATTACACTGGAACTAGTCGACACCCGAATCAAAGCACTGATTACGGCATAATCACACTATGACTAGTAGGTACCTGAATCAAAGCACTGATTACAGCATAATTACACTGGGACTAGTCGACACCTGAATCAAAGCACTGATTACAGCATAATTACACTGGAACTAGTCGACACCCGAATCAAAGCACTGATTACAGCATAATCACACTGGGACTAGTAGGTACCTGAATCAAAGCACTGATTACACCATAATTACACTGGGACTAGTCGACACCTGAATCAAAGCACTGATTACAGCATAATTACACTGGAACTAGTCGACACCTGAATCAAAGCACTGATTACAGCATAATCACACTGGGACTAGTAGGTACCTGAATCAAAGCACTGATTACAGCATAATTACACTGGAACTAGTCGACACCTGAATCAAAGCACTGATTACAGCATAATTACACTGGGACTAGTCGGTACCTGCATCAAAGCACTGATTACAGCATAATCACACTGGGACTAGTAGGTACCTGAATCAAAGCACTGATTACAGTATAATCACACTGGGGCTAGTCGGTACCTGAATCAAAGCACTGGTTACAGCATAATTACACTGGAACTAGTCGACACGCGAATCAAAGCACTGATTACAGCATAAACACACTGGGACTAGTAGGTACCTGAATCAAAGCACTGATTACAGCATAATTACACTGGGACTAGTCGACACCTGAATCAAAGCACTGATTACAGCATAATTACACTGGGACTAGTCGACACCTGAATCAAAGCACTGATTACAGCATAATTACACTGGAACTAGTCGACACCCGAATCAAAGCACTGATTACAGCATAATCACACTGGGACTAGTAGGTACCTGAATCAAAGCACTGATTACAGCATAATTACACTGGAACTAGTCGACACCTGAATCAAAGCACTGATTACAGCATAATCACACTGGGACTAGTAGGTACCTGAATCAAAGCACTGATTACAGCATAATTACACTGGGACTAGTCGGTACCTGAATCAAAGCACTGATTACAGCATAATCACACTGGGACTAGTCGACACCTGAATCAAAGCACTGATTACAGCATAATTACACTGGAACTAGTCGACACCTGAATCAAAGCACTGATTACAGCATAATCACACTGGGACTAGTCAACACCTGAATCAAAGCACTGGTTACAGCATAATTACCCCGGAACTAGTCAGTACCTCAATCAAAGCACTGATTACAGCATAATCATACTGGGACTTGTCGGTACCTGAATCAAAGCACTGATTACAGCATAATCACACTGGGACTAGTCGGTACCTGAATCAAAGCATTGATTACAGTATAATTACACTGGGACTAGTCGGTACCTGAATCAAAGCACTGATTACAGCATAATCACACTGGGACTATTCGGTACCTGAATCAAAGCACTGATTACAGCATAATCACACTGGGACTAGTCGGTACCTGAATCAAAGCACTGATTACAGCATAATTACACTGGGACTAGTCGGTACCTGAATCAAAGCACTGATTACAGCATAATCACACTGGGACTAGTCGGTACCTGAATCAAAGCACTGATTACAGCATAATCACACTGGGACTAGTCGGTACCTGAATCAAAGCACTGATTACAGCATAATCACACTGGGACTAGTCGGTACCTGAATCAAAGCACTGATTACAGCATAATAACACTGGGGACTAGTCGGTACCTGAATCAAAGCACTGATTACAGCATAATCACACTGGGACTAGTCGGTACCTGAATCAAAGCACTGATTACAGCATAATCACACTGGGACTAGTCGGTACCTGAATCAAAGCACTGATTACAGCATAATCACACTGGGACTAGTCGGTACCTGAATCAAAGCACTGATTCCAGCATAATCACACTGGGGACTAGTCAGTACTTGAATCAAAGCACTGATTACAGCATAATCACACTGGGACTAGTCGGTACCTGAATCAAAGCACTGATTACAGCATAATTACACTGGGACCAGTCGGTACCTGATTCAAAGCACTGATTACAGCATAATTACACTGGGGAATAGTCGACACCTGAATCAAAGCACTGATTACAGCATAATCACACTGGGACTAGTCGACACCTCAGTCAAAGCACTGATTATAGCATAATCACACTGGGGACTACTTGAATCAAAGCACTGATTACAGCATAATTACACTGGGGCTAGTCGGTACCTGAATCAAAGCACTGATTAAAAAGTTACATAATTTCACTGGGACTAGTCGGTACCTGAATCTAAGCACTGATTACAGCATAATCACACTGGGACTAGTAGGTCCTGAATCAAAGCACTGATTACAGCATAATTACACTGGGACTAGTCGACACCTGAATCTAAGCACTGATTTCAGCATAATCACACTGGGACTAGTAGGTCCTGAATCAAAGCACTGATTAAAAGCATAATTTCACTGGGACTAGTTAGAACCTGAATCTAAGCACTGATTACAGCATAATCACACTGGGACTAGTAGGTCCTGAATCAAAGCACTGATTAAAAGCATAATTTCACTGGGGACTAGTCGGTACATGAATCAAAGCACTGATTACAGCATAATCACACTGGAGACTAGTCGGTACCCGAATCAAGCAGACGACACAATAATCGCTTGGTATAAAACGCCTGGTTTTTATCTGTGTTTTCTTGCATGATAATATTTGCATTTCCCTTTTCGGTGATGCCTACTTTTTAATTCTTGAGTATTAGACATGTTTTTGTTTAGTCTCATAGCATATATATTTATTAAGGGTTTAAAATATGTTATAAACTTAAAATATGGTGTTTCTTATCAGGCTTCAAACATTATAACTTTTTCCTATGTGTAAGTGTGCATTTTTGGGAGTGTAGAGATTATTTATAACAAATTCTTTAATAATAACACGGTAAGTAATATATAAATATATATTTATTTTTAAATATCACAGTTTTCAATATTAAAAGCATCCAAGTAATAAACTTGGTAATTTTTACGCTGATGTGTATAGCTAGAATGCCAGCTAGACATAAAAACTAAAATTTTAACATTTCCAAATAATATACAAGTACAACTGCTCTAAAAAGCAAGGTTTGCTCAAAAACTTGATAAAGATATGCCGGTACATTGTTGATGTGAATAGGTACCTGGAAATATGTGTATGAGGCTTAGAACGGTAGAAAATACTGAGCTCTGTTGCAAACGTATTACTCGTATACACAGTGCTCGTATAGTGCAGAATACACATAATACCTGTACCGTGCAAAGACAACTAACCGGAATTGTTTTTTATCTTGCAACTTTAAAGGTGCTTAAACCAATAAAAAATAAATGACAGTGGTGCATTTTCCCCAGAATGGACCCCATCTAGTTTCACATCATTAGTTAACGTAAATGATAAAAATTAATAAAATATTGACCAAATAATTTGGTAACATGAGGTACCTCAGTATGTTGTGATTGTAAGAAATAAAATAACATAAAATTTAAAATGAATAAAATAATGAGTACTATATTAATGGAAATACATTTTATTTGAGAAAGAGAGTTTGATTATTGTTAGAGACTTGTTCCCCTTATAGGTATGTTTGTGCTATACTAAATTATTATGCAACATCCTAAAAACTAGTGCTCTTTCAGGTACCAAAGAAATATTTAAACAATTTAATCTGTGTCACAAAACTCGACTGGTTGTTATGATTAGAAATTATGAACACTTTTTTCCAACAGTAAACTTTACTTTACTACTTGTCCATAGTGGTAGTGTACACATGTTGAGGCCCATAGTGGTAGTGTACACAGGATGAGGCCCATAGTGGTAGTGTACACAGGATGAGGCCCATGACACAGGAAGAGGCCCGTTAGTGGGAGAAAACACAGGATGAGCAAAACTATATACATATAATTCATTGAAAAATGCATGTAAGGTTTCATGGTAATTATTGTAAAATAATAGGTCAAAGGTCAAACGAGAATGGAAATCAGTGAGATGCTGACTGTGGACAGGTGGAAAAAGCAACCTACCCGAGTTGTACTGTATTTAACCTGCTAAAAACAAAAAAATTTAGGATCTTTCATTGGTATGAGTGGATTATCTGATTTCTCCAGAGTTTTATTATGAAATATTAAGTCCGAGCCCTAGCCTTAATTTAAACTGTCGAGACAGAAGACTGGAGAAGCCTGATAATCCAAGAGCACTATTGTAAAATTCTGTGTCTAAAAAATATTAAATTTGCATTGTTGTTAAGAATTTTAAACAATACTTGTGCAATATGACACAAAACAAATAGAATTTTTTTGTCAAATATGAATGACTTCTTTATTATAGAATGGCAGAAAAAAATATACTGATGTCTGAACACAAAAGAACTGTGAACATATAACTAAAAATAGACTGTGAACAAAGAACTAAACATAGACTGAACAAAAAACTAAAAATAGAGTTAAAACATTAAAAATAGAACTAACAAGATAAGAAAAAACAAAAAGCTAGAAACAAAAATGAACACAGAGACGACAAGAAATAACTAATGAAAAGACAGGGATAACATGAAATAACCAATGAAAATACAGGGATAACATAACATAACCAATGAAAATACAGGGCTTGAAACAGCTGTATATGTTACATTGCATTGATTTGGGCATGAAAAGCATGCATGTTTACCTTTACAGGGCTTGAAACAGCTGTATATGTTACATTGCATTGATTTGGGCATGAAAAGCATGCATGTTTACCTTTGCCGTGAAATCTATCATTTTTACATGTACAGGCTTTCAAGCACCTTTTGACAAAAAATAAGGGATAAATTTAGGGCACTTTTCCCCCAAAATAAGGGCAATTTTAAAGATTTTTTAGGGCATTTTGTTGAAAATAAGGGATGTTAGTTCCATTAAATTATCACAAATGCACTATAGGTTGATATAGAGTATGCAAGCACAGTCTGGTCAGTCGCAAATAAAGAGGAGGCCATACTTATTGAATCAGTCCAAAGAAGAGCTACATGCCTGGTAAAAAGTATTGAACATTTAAGTTATAGTGACAGGCTCAGAAGGCTTGGTTTACCGTCACTACAATATCGGCGAGTCAGAGCAGATATGATCGAGACTAACAAAATTCTATACAATATTGACAAAGTAGAGATAGGCAATATGTTACCTTTGAACCAATAGCATCAACACTAGAGGGCATAAATTGAAATTACTGAAAAAGCATTCAAGGACCAAAAAGAGGCAACAAACATTCTCCCAAAGGATTGTTAATTATTGGAACAGCTTACCAGCCAGTACTGTGGAAGCCAAAACTGTAAATAGTTTTAAAAGTCAACTACACATTGCTTGGAAAACCCTAGGCATCAAGTTTGAGCCCGATATATATAGACCGGAAGCGGGTAGCCATAAAACACAAATGGGTCAGAGAGGCATATTTGCCTAAACTAAGGACTTATAAAGAAAAAGTAAAAGTAAGTATATATATACTCACCTACAGGGACAAAACACATACAAAATGAACTTCTTACCAACAACACCAACTCATCAGCCATCAACAGACACATTCAGCAACAGATGATCCAATTTTATTCCTGCAATTTGTTCTTTTGGATATCTGATGAATGTAGATCTGTTCATGTCTGTTGAGCTGGCATCTGGTAATAACACAAGTTACTGGAAGTATACTAACACTAGAAAGTGAGTTAACTGCATTCTAAAACATGTAAATACTTGACCTTTTACAATAAATTATAGGTTAAAAAATTTTTAATATATTAATTTCAAAATTCAGGATTTTTCATGATTTATTAGGGCTTTTTAGGGCTTTTCAGAAAAAATAAGGAAATTTAGGGATGATGATAAAAAATAAGGAAAATTAGGAATATTTAGGGCCGCTTGAAAGCCTGCATGTAGAATCTAAAGAATGGACAACAGAGTAAGCACTTCCTAATTTTTATTTTAAACCCCAGGTTTTGATAAAACAATTTAAAATGTTCTGACACCAAGCTAAAAAAATTAAAACTATTTCTTATGAATTCTCTAAGTGGAACAATAATAATTAAATGTATCAAGTTTTCTATTCAAATAAAACATTAAAATGTCTAATAGTTTTACTGCTGGGTGTGTTTAACTTTAATCAACAGTTTCGTAAAAAAAACTTTGTGTCAGCTTTTGGTCTCCAAATCTCACCTCTGCAATACCAAATTGAAACAATTCATAGCAAAGCATTTAAACATATTTAAACCCATCTTTGCTAACCAAGAATTATGATCTGTTCCCCGGTGAAGAAAGGGAACATAATCCTCGGCTAACAAAGAAGGCCTTAACCTTTTATTAAGAATTGAAAATTCAATGCAATGTTACATCACAACAAAAATACAATATATCACAGTCTGATAGTTTTGGTAAATGTTACAACTACAGTAACTATGGCAACTCTGTCAATTTATTTCTAAACAAGTACACAGTACTCTATAAACATTGTATACACTGGTAAGTAGGGTTATCAACTACAGTATAGGGAATCATAATTCAAAGTAACACAATGACATGTATACATTTTCAGTTTTGTGACAAAGTTCTGAGCAGTGTAACGCCATGGTGTTTATACCATTGACCGATTCGTTACCAAATGTCTATTGAGCAGAATTTTCAGCTTTAGCCTATACATTGTTTTGTGCCTTGATAGCCATTTCATGTAAGGAATACTCAAATAGACAACAATATATTCTTTGGAACAATGCTGACAGTTTACTCTCCTCTTCCTTTCAAATTTATTTATATAAAGAGTTTTATTTAAATAAGAACTAAACATTTGATTTACAGTAAATTTCAATAAAAAGTTCAAATAAAAACAAAAAGCCAATCAGATCATCAGGACTTTAATTTTCCTAGACATTGCCACTGAATGGTAATCTCGTTGTACAACTTTATAGTAATTGCCTCCCCTTAAAAACTTTATTGTTACTGTTCACAAAGATATTTGCTTTATTTTAATGACAGCGATGAAATACTGAGATTTTAGGTGAGATAATTTGTGATTGTTACATAAATTGGTCAGGGAGATGTTTCTAATTGCTACAATTATCTCAATTAAAAAACAGGGGAGATAATTTGTAGTTTACGATTGTCTCTGATACCAAACTGGGGAGATCACTTGTTATTTTATAAAATTATCTGCATTAAAAGGGTAGATCACAATAACTATTGACTCCAATACAAAACTTGGTTATAATGCAATTAAATTATGTAAAAAATTACACATAATGAATGTCAACAATTTAAAATTGTGTATAAAAATAAAAACAAAGACACACCCTGTATACAGATGGTAAAATTAAACTACAATAAAATGAGTAATATAATTTCCCTGACAAGCCATAATATTGGAACAATATATATTTTGTAAACACTTCTAGCAAAATACAAGACAGGCATCTAATTATTATTCATCTTAATATTAATATATTAATTATGACTAAAGCATCAAATGGATTTTATCTGGCTAAAAAAACCATAGATATATAGGGATGTTCCAGCAAACAGTATGTGCCCCACCCTGTTTAACCCCCAAAACCCTACAACCCACATATATAAGTGACTTCCTTTGGGGGGGGGGAGGGGGGAAGGACAGTACTTTTTGGAATGCCCCTGACTTGAAAATAAGTACAAAACAAGTTAAACATGGAAAATAAAACACACAAATTCACAAGTGTTTTATCTGAATTAAAAATATAATTATATAAAGCTTACCATTAAGCTACAATATGCATCTTTGGTAAATCTTAATAACTGACACCCCCACCCCCTTTTGCCCCCAAATTAATACATAGAACATGGCAAAAATTTGTACATCTAGTCAAAAACGTCAAAGTTGTAACTTTTATATGATCTTTTACTTTGTTCTGAAAACACTTACTACACTTATGCTTTCTTTCATTTAATCAAATAAAAAAATCGAAGAATGTGTCCATGGGACACAGATGCCCTCGCTAAATGAAGTCCCAAACAGGAAGTAGTTGTCCTACAGGTCAGTTAGTCGATTAGGACATACAACTTGTGATTCTGAACCATCCTGCCAAATTTCAAATTGTTCTCATGTATGGTTTCTGAGAAAAGCTTGATGGAAATTCGTATGGACAGATGTAAGTACGAATGTACAAATAATGTCCCAAACAGGAAGTAGTTGTCCGACAGGTCTGAAAGTCGCTTAGGAAATACAACTTGTGATATTAAACCACCCTTCCAAATTTCAAATTGTTCTCGTGTACGGTTTCTGAGAAAAGCTTGATGGAAATTCGGACAGACTGACGTACGTACGGACAGACGGACGGACATGCGTAAAACTTAATGCCCCCGATAAGTCATCGCGGGGGCATAAAAATAATTTGAAACAAGTGTGGACTGTGAGCACACTTCGCTTCGCTTCAAGTCCAATTATCTCCCCTGAATAATATCTGACAGCGACCAAAATTTTTCATGCACATCTACATATGATGTACTTCCTTCATGTAAAGTTTCATCAAAATCTGTCAAACGGTTTAGGAGGAGTTGCGCTTACGAGGTCCCGCACTGAATACTATATTTTAAAAGTCTAAGTCCAATTATCTCCCCTGAATAATATCTGACAGCGACGAAAATTCTTCATGCACATCTACATATGATGTACTTCCTTCATGTAAAGTTTCATCAAAATCTGTCAAGCGGTTTAGGAGGAGAAGCGCTTACAAGGGATGTGGACAGACGGACAGGGTGATTCCTTTATACCCCCAAAACTAGTTTGCGGGGGGTATAATTACATATTTCTTTTAAATCCTTTACAAATCATTAGAATTAGTTCAGATGAGTTTAGAATTTACTCAAAGTCCGAAATACAAATGCTTCAATAATTAAAAAATGTGTCTCTGCATCACCTAAATCCTGCTTGGCACATATTGGTAAACACCCCCCTTTTCTAAGTTTACAGCCCAAAAGAATTTTGCCAGTGAAGAGATCTCATCATGTTGTAACTGTGAAGTCATCTTCATGAAAAAAAGCTTCAGCACATAGGTAAAGCTAAGGTGAAAATGAACAGACGGAAAAGCTAAATGTCCCCCGACTTTCATTGGCTGGACATAAAAAACATAAAATGTTCATTTTAGCTCATCTTTCAATTTAAATATCAGACTAGTACATTAAAATGAAGAGATTTCATGATTGTTTTATGGCTGCATTCTAAAATATTATTAATTTAGTTAATGACAAGAACATTTAAAAAAATTATTGAAAATATTGATTAATTGATTTTACTAGTCAACTTGAGTGGACAAATATTGTAACCTATAAATAGTAGTAGAGGAATCTATATTTCTCTCATCTAAACCTAACAAAATAAAAATAGTGTCATCATAAAGATACACTGGCCCAGAAAATGTGGCAATAGACTGCTAAAAGTGAATAAATCATGAAATAGAGAAATCAGAGATCTGAAAAAGAAGAGCTTTGCTTTTAAAAAAGATAAGTCATGTCTGGCATTTATGACTTTAAGACAGTCTTAAGTCAATTGTTATCGTGTAGTCATGGGTCGAATTAATTGTTTATGAGCACCAGGTTTATATCTTGGCACAGCTAAATTTGCAGAGTCTGGTTTTTTGGAATTTTCATCTTCTTTTTTATCGTCTTTTTTTATAGGTGGCGCTGTTTGTGGTCGTATGACTTTTGGAAACTGACTCTGAAACCATTCTTCAAACTGTTCTACGGACATTCTTACAATCTTTTCACGACAGAATTCTATCGCAGCACTAATATCAGGACTACAGATTTCCCATTCACGAAGTCGCTCTAAAACTTTCAAAAATTTTATCTTGCTATGTTGTTGTCCAAAACCTTCAATCTGAAAGTAAAGAGCTTTATTGTTCAGTATGACATAAAAATGTATCTAAACAGTAACAGTATTTTTAATCAGAATTTGTGCCAGTTCCTATGATTAAGCTATCTCCTTTTAATCCGAATTTGTGGTAGTTCCTATGATTAAGTTATTTCCTTTTAATCAGAAATTGTGGTAGCTCCTATGATTAAGTTATCTCCCTTTAATCAGAATTTGTGGTAGTTCCTATGATTAAGTTATTTCCCTTTAATCAGAAATTGTGGTAGCTCCTATGATTAAGTTATCTCCCTTTAATCAGAATTTGTGGTAGTTCCTATGATTAAGTTATCTCCCTTTAATCAGAATTTGTGGTAGTTCGTATGATTAAGTTATCTCCCTTTAATCAGAATTTGTGGTAGTTCGTATGATTAAGTTATCTCCCTTTAATCAGAATTTGTGGTAGTTCCTATGATTATCTCCCTTTATCAGAATTTGTGGTAGCTACTATGATTGCATTATCTCCCTTTAAATAATCAGAATTTGTGGTAGTTCCTCTGATTATCTCCCTTTAATCAGAATTTGTGGCAGTTCCTATGATTAAGTTATCTCCCTTTAATCAGAATTTGTGTTAGTTCCTATGATTGAGTTATCTCCCTTACTGACAATATTTGTAGTTTATGTTATGTATATAACATCATGATAGACCATAGTCAATAATTAAGTGAATTTTCTCAACAACTTTTAATATTAAAACAAAAATTCTTCAAAACTTTCAGCTTTTTCTAATGGACTATATATTACTCCCTGCATGGTTTTAAGAAATCACTAATTAAATTGTATCTATTAAACTATATATAATGTAATTCAAACTTGTCATTGATCTACAATTGTTATGAAATGAACATAACATGCTATCATAAAAACAAAACAAGTTATGATATTTTCACCAAATAAAATTGCAAATGGTAGTTAAATAAAATTTTAATACAAGTTTAAAACAAACAAGTAAACTGTCTATTACTTTATTTTTGTTGAAAATATGGCCAGAAATTTGCATAACATTTATGTAGTAACAAAATTGCTTGTGTTTCAAATATGATAAAATATAATAAATCTGAATGAAGCACCTGTTTTTTTTTAATTTTAAGAAGCATGCACTGAGAAGCCACATCTAAAAATAAATAAGATTGTGAAAGTAATTTTGTGAAAACTGCTGCACACATGTGTCATATAAAAACACACTAAAATACATAAATGTATATCCTGTTCACAAATCAAAGTTGTATGCAATGCCTTGTAGTTTTAAACATAAAAAATAGAAAAAAAGGTTATTTCAGTTTACCAAGTCAAGAATATAGAATCTACGACGGGAAACAACTGTCTAATAAGTTATCCCCCTTGTCAATTCTAAAAAGGGAAACAACTGACTAATAAGTTATCTCCTTTGTCAATTCTACAAAGAGAAACAACTGTCTAATAAGTTATCCCCCTTGTCAATTCTACAAAGGCTGACAAAAAGTTATCTCCCTTGTCAATTCTACAAAGGGAAACAACTGACTAATAAGTTATCTCCCTTGTCAATTCTACAAAGGCTGACAATAAGTTATCTCACTTGTCAATTCTACAAGGGAAACAACTGACTAATAAGTTATCTCCCTTGTCAATTCCATCTTCTTTTTAAACTAACTTGGTCATTGATGATAACTATTTAAAATTTCTGATTGTATCATATGTGGTTGTGAGTGACAAATCTTTATTGTTAGTGGGGAAAATTAATTTATAGTTCACTATGTGTAAAAACATTGTGTGCTATCTGATACTTTATGTTAGTGGGGAAAATAAACTGGATAAAAACATAGTGTGGTGCCTGATATCAACAAACAATCTGTGAAAGGTAAATACAAATTTCATGCTGAACATGTTCCGAGTAACAACACAAGGTAGAGCCCAGAAATTAAGGAAGTTGTATAGAATTAATAGTCTATAAAAGTTGTGTACCTGATTGCATGCAGTTAGTTGTCAAAACATGAGTTTTATTGTTTATTTGCATTAAAAAATAATTATCTGCCCTTTTTCAAATTTATAAACAATTTGCCTAACTCGGTAGCCATTTTATAGTTACAATTGGATAGTAGGTAATTACACAATTGTTAAATGGCGTAAATTGTTCAATTGCTGTAAACAAGACTAAACAGGCTATGAAAGATAACTTAAAATTCAAGTATCATGGTATAAGATTTTGAGATGAGAGAAAACAAATAAATAAAGGATATTTCCTTGCAAAGGTTTAAAACAGACACAACTCAAAGATAAAATTAAGTATGCAAATGAGAGAATTTTTAAAATTTGAAAAACGATACATATTTAAACTTTGTCTTGTTATTGTATGATGCCTGCTGTATAATTGGCTGTTAATGAAAGATACATCTGTTTAATATTTTAGGTTTTCAATGTTTTGTACTGGTAATTATTTATCTCCCATTAATGTAGTCAAATGAGGGTTTTCATCTGGTACTCAGGCAACCCCCCCCCCCCCCCCCCCAATAAAAAAAAAAACCCCAAAAACAAAAAAAAATTGCTGCAAGGAGCATTACAACCAACATTTAAATGGCATTCTAAAGAATTAGTTAAAAATAATTTATATCTCCTTTGTGCATGACCTTACATGAACTAGTACTTAATTCATATACTTTATAAAGATTTAAATGTGATTCTTATAGCCATGAAACACAATATATGCATGAGGTTTTATAATTGAAGCGTCATATCTGGCACTGTTATGTTACAATAGAGCTGTCTGAAATATATTTATTTGTTTGTTTGTTTGAATGATTTTTAATGCCGTTTTCATAAAGTTTAAGCCTTCTGTAGGAAAACTGGCAATTAAAATTGGAGTCAAGCCGACCCTACCTGCAATCTCAGTATTGACAGACCATGTGATCAATAGTAGACACACTACCTTAAGTCTGAAATCTAAAACTAGCAGGTTCTTATATAAGTTTTAGGGAAAGACCGAATGATCTTTCAAGAGTGATTGAAATTTGATGTCTTTTTGTGACTGGAGTGCAGCAGAATGAGCAAAAAGACAATTTTTATCACGAGTGGAAGATCAAACAGGCTTTATGCAAAGCGCATGAAACTACATATTTCTTATGTTGCATATTCCTATATACTCTCCATTGTTTAATATCTGACATCCAACCAGAATACCTGAAACAAGAACGCTTGACAAGAACATCATAGTATCATAACAACATTCTTGTTTAAGGCATTTTGATTGGACCAGTACTGATAAGTGCATGTGATCTCATCTGTACTGGTTCATCTGCATCATAAATCAGCCATTATGAAAGGAAAAATATTATATACAGTGTAGAGGGAAATAATGGAAGGGTAAAGGCCACCAAGCATAAAGAATAACAAATTTTACAACTTTTCCCTTTTCAGAAAATTGTTTAAAACTCACAAAAGTCTGCTTGACATTTAGTCAGGCATAAAGAAAATGTGTCAGATCAAAACAATATTACCACACAAATGCATTTTTCTGAGACAACTTTTTTGTGCAGATATTCAAAGCAAAATTTGCCTGTTAGGTTGTGTTGTCTGGCAAGTTTTAGACAGAATTTTGTAGGACAGTTGTCTGCCCTTGCCCTGTTAAATAAAATACAAATTTGCCTCAGAACATATAAAGACCTCGCATCAAGGTGAAGAGGGTGTTTCATATTATAGTGTCGAATTTCTATTCTATTCTATATTGGAACCCCTCATTGAAAATTGAACCCCTTTCTAAATCCTGAATCTGTTCAATTAAATAGATATGGCACTTTTTGTTTTTAAATTACCTATTTTGTGATAATACAATGTTACTTTTTTATAAAAAGGATTCAAAATCACTGATCTTGCACTATAAAAAGATGGGTTCAATTGTTGAAATAGTTTTGGAATGCTACAAGGATGTGGGAACACTTATGCCACCTAGTAGATATTGTGTACAAGTAATATGCTTGATGGCCATCTGAAAAAAAATAGTGAAACAAATGAAAAAAGTGAAATAAGTGAAATATAACATATTCTCTGTTACCTGGGCTACCGTTTGTCTACGTGAGGAACTACGTCGATTCTGCATTACAAAGAGTGTATTAATTCTAATATGCAAAAAAATTATGACACAAAAAGCAAACAGAGGTGGCAATTACTGGGAAATGCAGTTACAATAAAATCTCATAAATTATGAAAACACATTTTTATTTTAACAATTAACGCCATCAATTTCTGGGACACCTTGGATATACTTAGAAACTGGCAATAATTCATGACCTCCAGATGTTCATTATTTCTATTGTTCGACACCAAAGAAAATTAGCATAATTAGGGAGACTTGTAATTATTATTCTCTAATTTTTGCGTTATTCAAATCGCTTGACTGATGTGGTAAAAATAGTTCTGGTCACTAGTGAAAATGATGTTCTCAACACTTGATTGGTTTAAAATAATAACGTCATAATAAGAACTGATGACATAAACAAAATACCTTCTATTTACCGCATATTCACGTCATGAACGTAGAAATGAGGTTGGGAGAATTTGTACTTCATTTTGCAAATTTACTACTTTTTAAAATTAGAGAAACAGAATCTCACATAAGTACTCTTGGATTATCGGATTTCTCCAATCTCGATAGTTAAATGATGGAAATTTAACTATCTCGATTGGAGAAATCCGATACTCCACTCAATGTAAGATCCTATATTCAGTCAGTATCAACAAGAATGGTTAATTTACAAAAAGCCTTAAACTCTTTCATTAAAGTTATAGTCTGTTTTCTACAATACGCCTTAAAGTCTTTCAGTAAAGTTATAGTCTGTTCTCTCACAAAACGCCTTTAAGTCTTTCAGTAAAGTTATAGTCTGTTCTCTACAAAATGCCTTAAAGTCTTTCAGTTAAATTATAGTCTGTTCTCTACAAAATGCCTTAAAGTCTTTCGGTAAATTTATAGTCTGTTGTCTACATAACGCCTTAAAGTCTTTCAGTAAAGTTATAGTCTGTTCTCTTACAAAACGCCTTTAAGTCTTTCAGTAAAGTTATAGTCTGTTTTCTACAAAATGTAAAGTCTTTCAGTAAAGTTATAGTCTGTTTTCTACAAAACGCCCTAAAGTCTTTCAGTAAAGTTATAGTCTGTTTTCTACAAAACGTAAAGTCTTTCAGTAAAGTTATAGTCTGTTTTTAACAAAACGCCTTAAACTGTTCAGGAAAGTTATAGTCTAATTTCTACAAAACGCCTTAAAGTTTTTCAGTAAAGTTATAGTCTGTTTTCTACAAAACACCTTAAAGTCTTTCAGTAAAGTTATAGTCTGTTTTCTACAAAACGTAAAGTCTTTCAGTAAAGTTATAGTCTGTTTTCTACAAAACACCTTAAAGTCTTTCAGTAAAGTTATAGTTTGTTTTCTACAAAACGTAAAGTCTTTCAGTAAAGTTATAGTCTGTTTTCTACAAAACACCTTAAAGTCTTTCAGTAAAGTTATAGTCTGTTTTCTACAAAACGTAAAGTCTTTCAGTAAAGTTATAGTCTGTTTTCTACAAAACGTAAAGTCTTTCAGTAAAGTTATAGTCTGTTTTCTACCAAACGCCTTAAAGTCTTTCAGTAAAATTATAGTCTGTTATAAAATAGTACAGTTGTCCATCTCTTATTATAAGACCACCGTTTGTTCCTTAAATATGGCCATATAACTGGTAAGGCCTTTTATGGTGGATGTTTGCATGCAACATAATACAGCCTTGAGTGAAGTGGCCTCAGAGGGTTTACTGTATATGAAATTTATTATCAACCAACAATTGACAAAAGGGAATCAACTTTTTTTGTTGCATTTTTGTCAAATTAATTACTTTTCTTGTGTGTAGACAGTTTTTATTGTTTACTTTGACATGCATCATGCAACATCTGACATGGGAATCAACAAAAAGTGTGCAATGTTGGATAATTAAGCAGAATTTAAGCATCATATGTGCTCAAATGTATAAATATTAGGGAATCCAAGCTAAGGAGAAGCTGGGATTACTTGACTTACTCGCTGGTGTTTAAAACTCCCGGATGAATCAGATTTCTAAAAGGCAAAAATGAGATGTATAATTCCCTTATTTTTTACTATTTGATGATAATCTAAGTTGTATTTACTTCTATTCTGACATTATTTTGACACAACTGATAGTAACAACATTTAAAAAATGTTTAAGATGGTACAGACCAAAAGCCCATCATTAAATTAAAAACAGACAGTCTAAAACTAAACAGTAATTATCTACTTTATTTTTGGGCCCAAAAAGTGGAGAGCTGGGTCAAACTCTAGAAAATATAAAGTCACAGTAAATTTTGATTTAGTTTTTTTTCCCTAAACTTCACAGATAAAAATAGTTACTGTGTATCACTGACAAAATCATATAAAAACAATTAAGAACTTAAGATTACCTATTACATGTTTTCCATATATTCCAATCTCCAAAGGATTATGCATATACTACATCGTCCACAATCACCTCTGCCACACATTGGTTAACGCCATGAGACATATCTCTCATGGCATATAAGCTTCGCATACAAATACAGTAATTTTATTGTTTGTTTGTTTGTTTGAATGATGTTTAAAGCCACTTTCAGCAATTTTTCAGCTATATCACGGCGTCTAGTTTTTATTGGGGGAGGAAGCCGGAGTAGCCGGAGAAAACTGGCAATCCTTGTCAATTAAGATTGGAGTCGAGTACACCCTGCCCGCAGTGAGACTTGAACCCCCAACCTCAGTGTTGACAGACCAAGTGATCAATAGTAGACGAACTACCTTAACCACTCGGCCACCGAGGCCCCAGTAATTTTAAATGTATAACTGCATCAAAAGTGTATAAATAGACTTTATAAAATATAAATTAGAATAAACAAGTGTGGACTGTGAGCATGCTCACAAAGGGATACCCCCGCTTCGCTTTCAAGTCCAATTATCTCCCCTTAATGATATCGGAGGTTAATAAATATCCTTCATGCACATCTACATATAATGTACTTCCTTTATGGTAAGTTTAATTAAATTTCATCCAGCGGTTTAGGAGGAGTTGAGCTTACAAGGGATGTGGAAAGACAGACAGGCAGACGGACAGACAGACAGGGCGATCCTATATACCCCTCAAACAAGTTTGCGGGGGGTATAAAAATATCTAGGAGTTAAACAGACAAATTTTGAATAACTTTTTTAGAACTGTAAGGAACAATGAATCTTTTTACTTGCATCAATAACCAGATTCTAAAAAGCTGGAGAGGTTTAAGATTTGCTATCATGGTCGAAATAGATTTTTGAAACAGACTGAAAGATATTAATTGGTATATAGTTTACTTTAAGGTAACAAAAATGATGCCTGCCACATGGCAAACATCACCTGTATGCCTGCCACATGGCAAACATCACCTGTATTTTTTTGTTTGAATTGTGCTTATCACCACTTTCAGCAATTTTTCAGCTATATCATGGCTTCCAGGTTTTATTTTGGCAGAGGAAGCCGGAGTATCCACAGAAAACTGACATTCCTTGTGAATTAAGATCAGATTCAAGTACACATTGCTCACAGTGAAACTTGAACCCGAAACCTCAGTGTTGACAACCCACGTGACTAACTACCTCAACCACTTGGCCACCGAGGAACCTAAATAATCACCTGCTAATATTAAAGAAACCAATCAAAACCAGATCTTAAAATCAAGATGAAAGTTATTATTGGTACTTACAGATCCGTATTTTGACCTAAATTTGTCAATGATTTGTTTGTAATGCCACTGTTTGCCTAGATCATCTGGAATGTTCCGTAAAAGGTCTGATAGCCTAAAAAAGTAAATAGAAACAGTGAGAGCTATACCTGACATTACCAAACTGAGGGGTGGGGGTTAGGGAGGCATTTTTCATTTATTATGAGTGTTATACATGGCTGATTTGGGTAAAAGAAGAAACTTTCAGTTAAATTTTGAGGCCAAAATAGGTTTTAAGTCCTCAGCTTATAAAATTTCTAAAATTCAGATTTACTTAAATTATTGATATGTTCCAATGTTACTTGTCATGATTTGTAGCCTTTCTTACTTTTGGAGTATTTTTTATTGGTCGAAAATCATCACAAATATTTGGGGGAGCATCATAAAACAGATATTTTTTCCCTTGAAGGGATATCTGCCAAAATTATGAGTTGAGAGATGGGTATTTTCTAAGCCTTAGAGGTCAAGGAAATTTTATCTCATAACAGGTATTTTAGGCATATATCCCCCAAGATATAATATATTTGTATAATTATATACTGAATATCATGTACTGTTTGTTATCTCGTACTTCAAATGTTTTAAAATGTCAACAGATGACACCAGAAATAAAGATAGTACTTAACTACATCAAAGACAATGGCGAAAATAGGAAATAGCAAGCTTTGTTCTAACACATGTATAATGTGTAATTATATATTATTCACTAACACAAAAGATTAGACAAAGTTGATCTGGCCATCACTGATACTCTACTTAAATTTCGCAGAAAAGTTTTTGTTGACTGTGACCTTGAATATTGATGGTATTCCTCCAGCATCAATAGGCTTCTTAACCACCTGATTAGTTATAATATATCCCAAAGTTTCATTGAAATCAAATGCACACTTTTGAGTATTTGTCTGGAAACGTTGTTTTTTTTTTTAAATTTCTAACCTTTTTTGGCAACTGTGAGCTTGAAACACATTTCCCCCAAAAGCCATGGGCGTCTGATCGATCTAATACAAAACTTTATTCCAAAGTTTCATTGAAATCAAATGCAAACATGTGAGTTATTGTCCAGAAACATCTTTTTTGTAAAAATTTCTGTTTTTTGTGGACTGTGACCTTGAAATTTGATGGATGTCCCCCAAAAATCAATAGGCTTCTTACAAACCTGATATGTAACAATACTACAAAGTTTAATTCAAATTGAATGCAAGCTTTTTGAATTATCATCCGGAAACCAAATTTGGCCGGATGGACTGACGTGAGAACCACCATATAGCCCCTACTCTATCAAGCAGGGGTATAAAAATTTATGACCCATGCTTTAGGATAGTGACTATAGTCAAAACAAAGCAACACAATAAAAACCTAACTGCATTGTGGGTAAAATTATTATAAATATTTGTGCATTATAAACAACAAACAACTCAACACTGATTATTTTATACCATAACATTTTCACCTCTACACATCTAGGAAAACTACTAACCAATTTCCTTGTTCTTCCAGTTGTTTTTTCTTCAGCTGTTCGTCTGTCGGTTTACAGAAAAGTTTGTCGCTACGTTCTCTCATTTGTCGTAATGCTTTATGAAAACTTGTAGTTCGTTGATTATTAATAGCAATAAACTTGTTCTGACAGATCATCATTCTTTGTCTGCATATAAAGTTAGAAAACTGTGTCATTGATAATTAACAATATTAATTAACTACTATAATTTTTACTTAGAAAATGTTAAACTGCCAATATTTCACTGAACCAGTCCAATACGGAATTAACTAGTCCAATAGTGTATTGGCCTAGTTAATTAAGATATCCGACCCATAATTGTAGTTGCCGTTTATTTTTTTACCATGAAATACAGCGAGATATTATTTAAATAGATTCGGAACTATTTATGCAAAATATATTGTTTTACAATATCAACAAAAAATTAGTAAAAAAGTTATTTTATGTAGTATTTCTGATGTTTGCCAAACATTACCAATGTCTGCTCCATTAGAAGTTTATGGACATCCAGGACACCAGCTATGATCATGTGGTCAATTGAGGTCAAGATACCCTAATAAAGATATAAGTATGTGTATTCCAGTTATTGGTCTTGGGTCAGAAAGTTTTGGACCAATAACTAGGCCAATACACTCATCATTACGTCATACTATCATATGAATTAGTTGATATTAATTTTCATGGTTTACGAATGATACCCATCTATTTTAATCAACTAACCAACTCACATTCTGCAGTAATGTAAGCAGGAGGTTTGGCATGCCATAAAACCTGGTTTAACCCACCATTTCGTTTGAAATGCCAGTACCAAGTCAGGACCATTGCTGTAGTTGCTTTATGTTGGTTGTTGGTTCTGGAGTTTGCGGGTATCTTGGACTTTGATTTGTGGATTGTCATTTTTGACAGTTTCATCGGTGTTCGGTATTTTGTTATTACCTTCATTTCTACTATAAGATATTTAATTTCATTACAGTTTTATAATTTATACCTATTCATCCATTCTCTAGAGACAGGAAAATGGAGAACCTGCTTGTAAACCCTGGACTTTCAGCAGAAAACATGGCAATCCTTTTTAATTAATGTAGGAGTTGAGCAGACCCTGCCCACAGTTAGGCTCGAACCCACAACCTCAGTGTTGATAGGCACATGATCAAAAGTAGATGACTAACTACACTAACCACTCAGCTCCCAAGGTCCCTATTCTGCTGTTTTCCAGATTGGAGTTTTGGGCTGGAGTGAGGTCCCCTGTTCGCTGCATTCCAGATTGGAGTTTGGAGTGGAGTGAGATCCCCTGTCTGCTGTGTTCCAGATTGGAGTTTGAGGTGGAGTGAGGTCCCCTGTCTGCTGTGTTCCAGATTGGAGTTTGAGGTGGAGTGAGGTCCCCATTCTACTGTTTTCCAGATTGGAGTTTTGGGCTGAAGTGAGGACCCCTGTTTGCCGTGTTCCAGATTGGAGTTTGGGGTGGAGTGTGGTCCCCTGTCTGCTGTGTTCCAGATTGGAGTTGGAGCCAATTGAGGTGGAGTGAGGTCCCCTGTCTGCTGTGTTCCAGATTGGAGTTTGGGGTAGAGTGTGGTCCCCTGTCTGCTGTGTTCCAGATTGAAGTTTTGGGCTGGAGTGAGGTCCCCTGTCTGCCGTGTTCCAGATTGGAGTTTGAGGTGGAGTGAGGTCCCCTGTCTGCTGTGTTCCAGATTGGAGTTTGGGGTGGAGTGAGGTCCCTTGTCTGCTGTGTTCCAGATTGGAGTTTGGGGTGGAGTGAGGTCCTCTGCCTGCTGTGTTCCAGATTGGAGTTTTGGGCTGGGGTGAGGTCCCCTGTCTGCTGTGTTCCAGATTGGAGTTTGAGGTGGAGTGAGGTACCCTGTCTGCTGTGTTCCAGATTGAAGTTTGGGGTGGAGTGAGATCCCCTGTCTGCTGTGTTCGGCAAACATCGGAACTACTATTTGAGCAACTAACTTTTTGTCCTCAAAACTGTTAACATCAAAGTACAACAATATTTTTAATTGGTATCATTAATTAGTAATATATTGATTAAATAAAGCTGCATTTCTTGGTCTAAAAATAAAATTAAACGGTGACTTCAATTATGGGTCGGATACCTTAATTCTTCACTAAGCGTGCAAGTGATTGTTTTATCTACAGTATATATAAAATGGATCTTTATTCTTCACTAAGCGTGCAAGTGAAGAAGATTTGCGATTTGGCTTTATAATGTTCTCTACTATAGTATCTCCTCGAGCTCTTAATCATGGTAATTTGCTAGTCAGTGTAAGCGTTGTCTATATAATGCTGGTGGAGTCACACTGTCATGTATTTAGATTTTTTCTTTTGTAAATTTGATGCAAAGAAGTATTCTCATTCTTATAATAGATATGTTTCATACAAACTAAAGTTGCGATAATTTTAATTGTATTAGATAATATTTCATTCCCCAGTTTGTAGGATATTTCTTTTTTGTTTTTAGTTCTATCGGCAGAGGTAAGTTAAGTCCCAGAGGGAGCCACCAACCATTAGCAAAGACTTACTTTTCTCGATGTTCTAATTCTTCATGCAGCAACAGTGCCTTCTCTTCTTGGAGTCTACGGAACTGTGTGTTTATTTTCCCAGCCAAGTTTTCATGCTTGAGACTAGATCTAGTAGCTTTAAACTCCATTAAAGCAGGTGAGCTGAAACATCAAAGACAAAAGTTATATAGAGTCCAGTTGTAGAAACACTTATATGTTAAATTTCCTACTGAAGATCGGGGGTTTTCTCTGGATACTCCAGGTTCCGACTTCTCTCAATAAAAAATAGATGCCATTATATAGCTGAAAATTGTTGAAAATGGCATTAAACACCATTCAAACAAAAAAATATATTGAATTACTTCCCTTTGCCAACAAAAAAGACATAAAACCAGTTATCTTCCATCAAAAATTCTCTGAAAATTACTGCATGACTTGTATTCCATATAAGAATGACCACTTTACTGGAAACTCATGCTGTTTAGCTGTTCAGCATATCTTTTTGGCCATAGTAAGCAGTTTAGCATACCTTTTTGGCCATATTAAGCAGTTTAGCATACCTTTTTGGACATATTAAGCAGTTTAGCATACCTTTTTGGCCATATTAAGCAGTTTAGCTTATCTTTTTGGCCATATTAAGCAGTTAAGCATACCTTTTTGGCCATATTAAGCAGTTTGATATCTTTTTGGCCATATTAAGCAGTTTAGCAAACCTTTTTGGCCATATTAAGCAGTTTAGCATACCTTTTTGGCCATATTAAGCAGTTTGGCATACCTTGGCCATATTAAGCAGTTTAGCATACCTTTTTGGCCATATTAAGCAGTTTAGCATACCTTTTTGGCCATATTAAGCAGTTTAGCATACCGTTTTGGCCATATTAAGCAGTTTGGCATACCTTTTTGGTCTTATAAAATGAACATCAGCTCTATCTTGTCTGCCTGTCATTTTGTCAGTTTGGTTCAATGACTGTTTGACAAGCTGTTCAATTTTGGCAACTTTTGCACTTCTCTGCAAAAACAAAAAAGATATTTCACTTGCCAAAAAAAAAATAATGTAAAAAATTTTTTACACAATTACACTTTAGAATTAACATAATATTCTGAACACTTATAAATAGACTTATGACACTTTAACATTATACACAATCTAATTATTTTTTTCTCATGTGGTAAATAAATTTTAAAATGACACCAAAACCCTCATATACTTTTAAAACTCTAAATAAATCTCATCAATCCACTTTTTAAATATTATATCTATATTTGGTAGACATTTAACCAAAACTATTCAGTGTAGGTAATCAGAGACTCTGTGGAAAAGTGATTAAGGTAGCTAGTCACCTTCTTTAATCATGTGCCTGTCAATACTGAGGTGGCGGGTTTCAGTCTTACAGCAGCCTCAACGCTGGACTAACTTTAATTGACAAGAAATAATCAGGGTTTTTACCAGGTATTTCAGCTTTCTCCCCCAAATTAAAACTGAACACCATGATATGGCTGGAAAATTGGTAAAAGTGGAATTAAACCCATCCAAAAAAACAAAAAAAAAACAAACTAGCTAATCATAGCTTAGCTGACATTTTACCGCTTATCTCATATGTTTAAAGGAAGATGTGTGACCTGACAATTTTCCTCCCCAGGCTTAGTAGCACCCTCTAATTAACATGCCAACCAGCGATTTTAACAACATTGAAATGAAGCTGCCTACAAAAAAGGGGGGGGGGGGAGGGGGTGAATCTAAGGAAACAACCTTTAACTACATTACATAATATTTTACCCAATAAATTTCCTACCTTTAATTCAGATGCAGTTTTTGCTAGTTTTTGTTTTTCTTCTGTTACTCTGAAAAAAAAAAGATATTAGTCATGATTTTACTCATTGATGAAAAGGGGCAGAAAATAATAGAATTCTGGAAAAAGAAAGTCAATGTTCATCTAACTAAAACAATGTTTTACTCTAGAATATATGTTATTTAAGTTTTGTGTTTGAATTAAGTAGTTGGATACATGAATTCCTTTGGGCCTAAGGTAGTTCGTCTACTATTGATAACGTGGTCTGTCATCACTGAGGTTGTAGATTTGAGTCTGACAGGGTGCACTTGACTCCAATAGCCAGTTTTCCTAATGAAGGTCAGTGGTTTTCTCTGGGTACTTCTGCTTCCTGCTTCAATAAAAACTGGACTCCATGATTTAGCTGAAAAATTGCTGAAAGTGGCATTAAACACCATTCAAACAAACAAACAAGATATGTATTCCCGGAAACTGGGATCAAATGTACCATTGTAGTATTGCTCTCAGTCTCCGGCACTGAGAACATTTTTCTTACAGTACGCCCAGAGTGTATGGTCACTCAAACACTCTACACAGTGTAGAGTGTTTCACGGTGTTACACCGAAAATTTTCAGTGTAGACACTCAAAATCACCCACAGCTTATCTCTACCCCAAATTGCAAAAAATAATTGTTTATTCAATTTGTTGTTAGTCACTCTTGCATTACCAACAGATATAGACTGGTAAAGTCATGTCAATACGAAGAATTTAGAACTTAAAATTTTTTTAAAATAATTTTCGTAAATATCGGAACTTGCACTAGAACTGATTTTTTTAAGAACAACTTGATATACGGTAATTAAAGAAAAAGTCAAATATATACAGTCCTTAGTAACAACAAACGGTATACCAGTGATGATGTGTTTTGTCCTTATTATTTCATATGCATCATATCAATTCGGTTTTTTTTGCCGGCAATACACTAATGTTAACGTTTTCTCTAGACAAGGTGCACGTGACAAAAATAAATACACAACTGTTTAACCACGCGGTCAGCAGAAAGTAATTGAGGTCAAATATACATTTACATCTTATAATGTACCAAACCATGAAATAAAAATAGAAATTTCATTTAGAAAACATTTATCCGTATACACATTAAAAACGTCAATTTTTTTACACCGAATTTGACCCATATTAGAGATAAAAATAGATCGATTGATTTATGTGCCAAGTAACTGTTGCCGGTATAACGATGATTGTTGTTTTAATCGTTCTAGTTTCATTATGTTTTCACTGAAATAATATGCGAATTTAGTTTCGTTTGTCCAACAAATTGACAATAGGCATACACTTAAAGTATTTTTCTCCCTACTCTAGACTAAAGCCACGTGTAACATGTACATAAATACACAACTGACCTGTTAAACCGTGTGCTTTGCATAAAGTATAATTTGGGATAAAAGCTTTACATTTAACTTCAGTATTGCCGAAATTAAAAAAAAAGTAAGTTCTGTTTGAAAAAAATCTTATTCACGTAAAATAGTTTACAATACTGACAGAAATAGAATAAATAAAAATAGGTTTCCAGGCATGCGCACGATTTGCATAAATTCGCGTGAAAGAAGCTGAACTGTGAATTGTACTAGCACAGCTCACTCTCCTCAGACTTCCAGGATTGCAATAAATAAAATTGTTAACTTTGTTGAAACCACGAAAGACGCTAATTATTTATAATTAATTTTTAAATATAGATAGACATATAGATAAAGACTGATAAGTTATTTCTACGTGCGCAAAACAAACGTTGAAAAAGAAAAATCGTGAAGTTCGATGATTGAATACATTTTAATTTTGTACATGTAGTAATGAGAAATGCAAGACATTATTTGGTTCTTTGCTTGCAATAAACAATCGATACAATATATTTTCTACACCCTGAAAATGTAGATATAACCTCACTCTCTGGCACAGATTGTATACTGGTTCCCAAATATAACCTCACTCTCTGGCACAGAGAACATACTGGTTCCCAGATATAACATCTGCCACAGATAAAAACTACCATTAAATGATTAAGTGCAGGACTACAGTTTTCATCTGCTGGTGTTGTTTGATTAAAAAGACTGCTGTTTGTAAACATACACGAGGTCTTATTTATTTTGATGAAAAGAGGGGTATCTGAGGGGGCATTAGCTTGTTTGATAGACAACATACTTATCCTGTTCCTTCCTCCATTTCTCTATGGCAGCATGCTCCTGTTTATCTATGGACTCCTCCGTTTTGGCTGCTCCTTCACTGTCTGGTTTTCCTTCTTCATTTTCCACAGACATAGACATCCGGGAAGTTCCTTAACAGAACAAAAATGTATGCTGAGTTTTTATTGTTTACATGAACAAATTCCATTTTTTTAGTGTTGAATGAATTGTTCTAATTTTCACTTTATTTCAGTTCCATCCAATTTCAGAATTGAAAAAAAAATTTCTGAAGAAGACTGAAGAAGGGAGATGATTTTCTAGTGAAAACAATGACCGTCCAAATAAAAATGGCATTGCAGACAAAATTTTGGAGAATTATATGTTTTAGTACAAGACAGGACACAATATTACTCAGTATGTTATGATCTATTTCAAGAAATACATATAAGTTAAGCCATGTGTCAATACTATACACTAATACAGTAGTCCCGATCACCCAAACACATTCGTGCCTGGCATCACATTGTTTCAATTTCTGTACCAAGAGTCAAAACAGCCATGTTTTATGGAATTATTTTTAGACCAGGAAAACATGTCAACATATCATGAAATATTGTCAGTGTTCTTCACCTTTGATTATGTCTAACATGAATAATTGCTTACTTAGAAAAATAGCAAAGAAAACTGACCTAACAACAAGAGCCAAAATTCAAGGGACAGTTACAAATCCAGATATAGACAAACACAACACAAAAACCAAAAACACAAAAAAACAGAAAAAGAGTAACCCGAACCAAATAAAACCATGGGTGCACTCAGGTGCTCCGGACGAGTAAGCAGTGAATTAATAATTAATAAAAATATTGAAATGTAAACTTTGTACAGTTCTTTATGTAGGAACAGAAGTAATTTTTAAGCTAATCAAATTATAATCCAATCAAATTCTTATGCCAAGTAGCTATAATCAAATTCTTATGACAAGTAGCTAATCAAATTCTTATGCCCAAGAAGCTAATCAAATTATAATCCAATCAAATTCTTATGCCAAGTAGCTAATCAAATGCTTATGCCAAGTTTAAGGCACAACAATAACTATTTCAATACTTTAGATGAATCCAGATGCTCAAATGGAATTAAAGCATCTCCTCTTGTGTACATACTTTTTAAAAACCATTATGTTTCAGGTATAAGAAGAATTAATGATGAAGCTTATTTCAATCTTATAGCCTGGTACCCTGCTCAGTTCAAATACTTTTATTATGGTGACTTGTTCACAGATTATGCATTATGTCATTTCCTGTAGTTGCAGTCAGGGGCCACCAAAGGATATTAATAAAATTTTTATTAAATACCCCCCTTTTTCTAATTATATTCCCTTTCACAAAAAGTATTAGGTAAACAGGAAGAAGATGAACAAACCGCCATACACCATATGGTACTATAGGATAAAGCAATATGCAAAATATCAGGCTTCTGCATCCTACAGTTGCTTAGAAAACTGTGACAGAAACTTTGCATGTATGTTAACTTTGTGTAAAAATCTAAGTATTCTGTAAACAGGAAGTAGATGACTAAGGAGCATAAAATTGCATAGTACTATAGGATAAAGCAATTGGTAAAATATCAGGCTTCTGCATCCTATAGTTGCTTAGAAAACTGCGACGGAAATTTTTGTTATGGACAGACAAAAGGCCGGACAAGGGTAAGACAGTATACGCCCTCTTCCTGGAAGCAGGGGTAAAAATATTTAATAAATTTTAACAGGTTATAGATGATAACCTTCCAAGTATAATTTCTTATAACTTAATTGAAAAATTCATTAAACACTATTTTCATTACAGAGATATTTTAATTTAACATTATGTGTAGCAATGTCATTAGCAATGCAAATGTTATCACATACCAAATAGGTTATACCTTGTAAACAATGTCCAACAACCAATCAAACCTTGCCATTGGGTTTTTTTATGCATTGTACACATTACTTTGTATTTAATATTTTTCATCCTGTCTCTGTTTAAAATACTGTCTTCTGATTGAGTAAAGAGTGTCTTTTACAATTATTGTATTGATCCTGCCCAAGTGAAATCAGGTGATAAATTACCAACCCCGAAATTTTCTTGTATCCTGCATAGGTAAAATCATATGATTTTCTATCAACCTTGAAATTTTCTTGTATCTATTTTCGTTGGAATCACATTATTTGGTGACAAAATGCACAAACAATATGGCTGCCACATGTTCTGATTTGCGAAGCAGGATTACAATGCTTTTTTAAGGAGATGACTAAAGTTCGTTATCCAGTCAGTTATAAGGGGGATACAGAAATACATGGAATGCATGAAACAATTGCTGACGCCTCACCCAATACACATTTTTTCATGCACTCCATATATTTCTGTATCCCCCCCTTATATAATAGTGTATGTTGTGTATAAAATATGGACATGGAATATGAACTTCTATGCCCCCTTATATAATAGTGTATGTTGTGTATAAAATATGGACATGGAATATGAACCTGTATCCCTCCTTATATAATAGTGTATGTTGTGTATAAAATATGGACATGGAATATGAACCTGTATCCCCCCTTATATAATAGTGTATGTTGTGTATAAAATATGGACATGGAATATGAACTTGTATCCCCCCTTATATAATAGTGTATGTTGTGTATAAAATATGGACATGGAATATGAACCTGTATCCCCCCTTATATAATAGTGTATATTGTGTATAAAATATGGACATGGAATATGAACCTGTATCCCCCCTTATATAATAGTGTATGTTGTGTATAAAATATGGACATGGAATATGAACCTGTATCCCTCCTTATATAATAGTGTATGTTGTGTATAAAATATGGACATGGAATATGAACTTGTATCCCCCCTTATATAATAGTGTATATTGTGTATAAAATATGGACATGGAATATGAACCTGTATCCCCCCTTATATACATGTGATAGTGTATGTTGTGTATAAAATATGGACATGGAATATGAACCTGTATCCCTCCTTATATAATAGTGTATATTGTGTATAAAATATGGACATGGAATATGAACCTGTATCCCCCCTTATATAATAGTGTATGTTGTGTATAAAATATGGACATGGAATATGAACCTGTATCCCCCCTTATATAATAGTGTATGTTGTGTATAAAATATGGACATGGAATATGAACCTGTATCCCTCCTTATATAATAGTGTATGTTGTGTATAAAATATGGACATGGAATATGAACCTGTATCCCCCCTTATATAATAGTGTATGTTGTGTATAAAATATGGACATGGAATATGAACCTGTATCCCTCCTTATATAATAGTGTATGTTGTGTATAAAATATGGACATGGAATATGAACCTGTATCCCCCCTTATATAATAGTGTATGTTGTGTATAAAATATGGACATGGAATATGAACCTGTATCCCTCCTTATATAATAGTGTATGTTGTGTATAAAATATGGACATGGAATATGAACCTGTATCCCCCCTTATATAATAGTGTATGTTGTGTATAAAATATGGACATGGAATATGAACCTGTATCCCTCCTTATATAATAGTGTATGTTGTGTATAAAATATGGACATGGAATATGAACCTGTATCCCCCCTTATATAATAGTGTATGTTGTGTATAAAATATGGACATGGAATATAAACCTGTATACCCCGTGAGGAATATGAACCTGTATACCCGGTGAAGACCCTAAACCATATATAATATAAAATAGTACAATATACAATCAATATTACCTAATATATCTACAATAAAGTAAACAACATGTAAATAAGACATATCAAGCCAATATGTATTCTATAAAACCAAACCGACAAGTGGACAAGACACCAACACTAATCGGTAAAGAAAACGGATACATTTAACTAGGTCATAAAAAAGACGTAGTATTTACAGCAAATACTTAAAATATTGCAATACTTTGAAACAGAGGCTGTCACAAGCTTTCCTCATTTTGAATTTATGATCTATTGGGAAAAATGTGAAAAATGTCTTGGGAAAGAAAGGAGTGGGTCGGGGGGAGCCACATATAAAATTAAAGGTTTCATTGACTTTATTTATGTAAACCAAAAATTGTTCAAACTTCACAATTTTGAAGCTCAGAATATTGATTTGTCACTGAGCATAGAAGATGGAAGAAATTGGTAAACGGAATACAATAACCACAAACGGAATACAATAACCACAAATGGAATACAATAACCACAAACGGAATACAATAACCACAAACGGAATACAATAACCACAAACTCACCAACGTTGTAAAAAAATACAGTAGCAAATGCATTTCTTAGTGTGTATGAAAAGTGTATAAAATAAAATACAGTGATTAAGGTTGTCATCTACTATTGATCACATGCCAGTCAAGACAGAAGTTGTAAATTCGAGCCTTACTGTAGTCTGGGATTCTAAACTCAACTGACCAGGATTGCCAGTTTTCTGACAAAAGTTGGATGTTTTAAACTGGTATTCTGGCTTCCTGTCAAAAGTAAAAAACTGGATGCCACGATATAGCTGAAAAATTGCTGCTGAAAGTGGGATTACTGTAATGCCCATTTAAACAAGAAACGTTTCAATAATGTTGATTGCATATTTTCATTAATTTTTGTAATTTGTTCGCAAGTAAATGAGATTTGAAAACAATCTAATTAAAATTAAATCTTTCACTTGCTCCCCCCCTTTTTGCTATGGTCGCTGCGTGTAGATCTTACAACACAGCGACCAATAACAAAAAGGGGGAGCAAGTGAAAGATTTAATTTAAATTAGATTGATTTGAAAAGATAACTGTTTTTGCATCAGAAGTGGCACCAGTGGCAACTGCTGGTTTGGTGGCTGATATGAACTTTTACAGTAAAGTGGATATTGTTAGCATCCCTCCCACAAAGTCATCCAATCATGATCACAAGTAGAATTAAAGGTCTTTGCTAAAACTTGTATATAATATGCTGTTTGTTCTGATCTGTAAACACTATCTTTTACTGATAGTTTTCGTGTTAAAAAAGCAGTCATAAAACTAATACCAGTGCATGAACACACAGACACATCAATACAAATTCACAAACACAAGACAAACACACAGACAAAAAAAAATACTATAAGTTTCAGAAAGAAATTCTATAAATATTTTAAATAGTTCGAACATTAAATATGAATTACTTCCCCTTTGCAAGAGTTTACCTTTAAACTTTTACTAATAAACATATATTTTCTCAATCATACAGTATGGGTCCTGCCATTATAAAGTGTATGGTGGGGTAGTAAGGGTTTTTTTTTTTTATTTTAGGACATGGCAGTGATAAATCTATTATTTTTGCACTACCTTCCTACCCTTGCATATCTTTTAATGGAATAGCCCTGTCTGAAAATACCATTGCTCTTTATGACAAAAAAGCAGCCATATAAACACAGAAGGGAAACATAACTGTTAGATAGTACAGAATAAAACAGAATATTAGAAGGACAGTGTGACAATGTCTCAATCAGATGCTATGTTTTATTCAACCTAGGCTATGTCTGTAAAATTAAAATGTCAAGTTATGCTGTTATAGGACTAATTTGTTGCTTAAACACACAATTTTAGAGAACAATTAAAAGTGATAACACCAACCTTTATCACAAAATTATAACTATTTTACTGTAATGACTGTGATTTTTCCTGCGGAGGGGGGTATTTTTATGATTTGCTTGTCAAAACTTTTCCTGTGGGGATCGTATTAAAGACTATTAATAGTGGGAATTTTTACATTTGTAGTAGATCCTCCCTTTGCTCCTCCCTCCCGCAAGATTGATCACAAACCCAGCATTAAAAAGAAGCAAGTAAGTGGAAATTCTAAGTAATGAGATTCAAATTAAAATTTTATTTGACCTACTTTTACTCGGATTGTCCTCTTCTTTTTCTTCCTCCTCTATATGAGTTTCTTCCTCCTCTACACTGGATCTCACCGTACCAGACAGTCCCAACACAGACCCACCTATGGAAGGTCTCCACGGGGCTGATTTTGTTGGAGCTTTGTTACCCCTCTTATGCATGTACAGACGACTGTCAAACCTGTTTCTGTGTGTACCCTGATTAAAATATTATTCTATTAAAATAATAATGACCTGAGGTTTGAAAGCATTTCTACAATAACTCCCAGACACAGATGACAAAATGGCATTGATCAGATTTATGTAAATTTTTTGGGTCTGCATAAATTTGTTCTGGACATTACCTCCCTTTGAATTCATAATTTGCTGTAAGTGAAAGAAGTTACCTCACCCTTAAATTAGTAAAAGATTTAGTAAAAGATTTTGTTGTATGTTAAACAAGTTCCCTCCCCTTGAATTTTATGATAGCTTATGTTGTATATTAAACAAATTACCTCCCCTTGAATTTATAAAAGATTCTGTTGCAGTTTTTTTTTATTTATCTCCTTTAGACAGATTTTTTATTGCACATTATACTCTGCCTTCCTCCCCCCATGAAAATTGGATGATATAGCTGAAAAGTTGCTGATTATAGCCTTTAACCCTGTTCAAACAAACAAGCAACATGAATTTTAGAAATAAATAATGTGGTGTGATAAGTCAACCAGGTGGGAGTTGTAGCCCGATAGAAGTGGGATAGATTGTAACGCTACTTTTCACATTTTTTTTTCAGAATATTCAGCTCACATAACCATTAGTAACAACTGAAATAGTTAAAACTGTGTTCAGCACCTGCCTAATATTAATTTTTTAGTGAAATTCATGTCAAATAGATAAAATTTAAATTAACTCAACCCTTTGTTGTAAGAACATTGAATTTGTGGATATAATACACCAATGCCTATACACAGCTTACAGTACATTCACATTGTTTTGATACAACGAAGTTGCTGTTGCTAGGATACAGAATTTCATAGTTTTATATTTTGATCCAATCAAAGCACGCAGGACAGTGTATTTCCCTTAAGGATTGAAATCCCTTTGAAATCCACAAAATTATTTTCACACGAATAATACACAGTATGTTAAACACATGTTGAACATAATTCAATGTGAAAGATGGTTTTCAAATCTACAAGTTTGACAACATCAGAATTAAAAAAAAAGAATGTTTTGCTAGCCAATCCTGTATTTTATACTTCAACTATCTTTTAACAACAGGAATGTTTGTTTATTTGAACTGTGTTTAATGCCACTTTCAGAAATTTATCAGCTATATTATGGTGTCCAGTTTTTATTGGCAGAGGAAGCAGGAGTACCCAGAGAATACCCCGACCTTTGGTAGGAAAACTGGCAATCCTTGTGAATCCTTGTGCCCGCAGTGAGACTCGAACCCACAATCTCAGTGTTGACAGACCACGTGACCAATAGTAGACGAACTACCTTAACCATTTACCCATTGAGCTCCCAACAACATGAATAAAAGTTAAGTACTGCCTTTCATTATTGTAACTATATGTTACTTACACTGAACATGCAGCATTTTTATGAGGACTATTCCATTAAAAACTACAAAAGGTGGTGTTGAGTTAGTATGAGATTTTTTATTTTTGGGACATGGGTTATTTTCATCAATAGTCATATTTGCAAGGAAAAATTATGGAAAAAGTATCTTGGAGGAGGTCAATTATTTGATCTTCCATCCAGCCTCTTGTATATGTTTTTTTAATGGAATAGTCCTGTCAGATACATAAATGTAAACAAACCATAGACCACAACTCGGGGGATTTTGATTTTCCCACTGGTCTATGTTGGGAGCGGGCACAAAGTGGCACAGTTTGTCTTCTGTGCCTTTTCCTTAAAATAGATGTGCTATTTCATTTGCTTTTTTCATACACTCTCAAGTATAATCTATAGAAAAAATCAACTGTGCAAGCGTATTTACTGCCCATTTTTATGCATTATAGATAAAATTAGATTAGAAATTGGTGGGCTGCCCACCGCTGATGAAAAGCAAAGTCCACCTGACTGTTTTATAGTTTTGGAACATAATCATACATGTCCATCCTCTCGGAACTTTTTCCAGTCTTTTTCTATTTCCTTGTCTCTTATAGTCACATCTTCTAAAGTTTGAATCCCTCCAATGTTGCTGTAAGAAACCATATATATATTATTATACTTTACCATGGAAACCAGTACAAAAAAATTAGTTGTTAGGAGCAATAACTGTTTTTTCTCGCTCAAAACTCCATGTGGATAAAATAACTGTCTAGGAATTTGCACGTAGAGAAAATAATAAGTTATATTTTTCAAATTATTAAATTTCGAAAGAGTTATTTTTCCTCGATCCTCAGGACCTCATGAAAATAACCCTTTCTTGATTTATAATTATGGATATTACCTTCATTAAGGGGATGCAGGACACCATCTGCCATTTTTTGTGAAAATTTCAAAATAGATAGAACAATTATGGTAAATTTAATAATAATTTCTTTCATAATTAATTTCTTAATTTCTATAAAATTTAAAATAATATGAAAGTCTTATACCTATATTATTACTTCATTTTAATAATAGTTGAAATAAAAAGTTTTCATTTAAATGAGTTTGGTATTGGCAAAAATAATGCAAATGACAGTTTTAACAAGGGAGGTAATTTTGACCAAAAAATACCATTTTTTTGCACTTTTTGACTAGTTTTTACCCAATTGACAAAAATTTAACTCAGCGACCCCTATTTTTCTTTCCATCACTAAAATGTATACCAATTGCTTGACATTATATCAAAAATTCAGAAAATTTCATTGGACAGAATTTTTGTAATCTTTATTTTAGGGTTTTCTTTATTCTCTTCTCTATATAATCTATATGAAAATTTAAAATTTCAGTGCTCAAACCCTCAAAAATAAGCTCTGAAACCCCTATTTTTTATTTTGAATTATGATAACTTGTATAAAAAACTAACTATTTGGCGAATTTAAAGAAAATTCATTGACAAATTATTTTCAGTAAAAGTGTCCTGCATCCCCTTGAAGGCCATAATTGTACCCATATATTGTTTTAAACAAAAACATCTAATACCAAATTTTTTGGACTAGGGTCTATGTATACTATGCACAAAAAAAATATGTGTTTACAGTTTCCCCTAGTTTCTGCAGCAAGCCATACCAATTTTTTCAGGTTCAGGGGCATTACATTTATTTACAGCAAAACCCCAAAAATCATAAATGTGGTATTATTTGCAATTTTAACAATGACTGTTTAATATACTTAAACAAATGTTTACTGAATATTATACAAAAACAAGCATGGTTAACCGACAGTCCAGCTGTGTGCTATATGTGATCACATTGACAGCAGGAACTTAATGACAAAGATATAAACCAATTATTTTAAAAACATAATGATGGGGATTATGATGAAATTAAAACCCCCAAAAAATATGCAGCAATTTGTTGGACAAACCTAGCATCTAGATCAGAACAAAATAAATCAAACTCCAACCTAAATACCATATTTGCTTTAAAGCTTGAAACCGTAAAAACACATATTTGGATATGTCACCATTTAAATTAAACACGTTTTGACCTCTTGTCTTACAGTAACATCATCATGATCATATTCACAAATACTGTATAGTCTGAACTATAAGTCTCACTTAGGTATACCATATAATCTGAACTGTAAGTCTCACTTAGGTAGGGGCCTCGGTGGCCGAGTGGTCAAGGTAGTTCGTCTACTATTGATCACGTGGTCTGTCAACGCTGAGATTGCGGGTTCGATTCTCACTGCAGGCAGGGTGTACTCGACTCCAATCTTAATTGACAAGGATTGCCAGTTTTCCTACCGCAGGTCGGGGGTTTTCTCTGGGTACTCCGGCTTCCTCCCCCAATAAAAACTGGACGCCATGATATAGCTGAAAAATTTGCTGAAAGTGGCGTTAAAACACCAAACAAACAAACAAACTCACTTAGGTATACCGTATAATTTGAACTATAAGTCTCACTTAGCTATAACATATAGTCTGAACTATAAGTCTCACTTAGGTATACCATATAATTTGAACTGAAAGTCTCACTTAGGTATACTGTATAGTCTGAACTATAAGTCTCACTTAGGTATACAGTATAGTCTGAACTATAAGTCTCACTTAGCTATAACGTATAGTCTGAACTATAAGTCTCACTTAGGTATACCATATAATTTGAACTGAAAGTCTCACTTAGGTATACTGTATAGTCTGAACTATAAGTCTCACTTAGGCATACAGTATAGTCTGAACTATAAGTCTCACTTAGCTATAACGTATAGTCTGAACTATAAGTCTCACTTAGGTATACCATATAATTTGAACTGAAAGTCTCACTTAGTTATACTGTATAGTCTGAACTATACGTCACACTTTGGTATACTGTATAGTCTGAACTATAAGTCTCACTTAGGTATACTGTATAGTATGATGAACTATAAGTCTCACTTAGGTATACCATATAATCTGAACTATAAGTCTCACTTAGGTATACCGTATAATCTGAACTATAAGTCTCACTTAGGTATACCGTATAATCTGAACTGGAAGTCTCACTTAGGTATACCATATAATCTGAACTGTAAGTCTCACTACATATAGTCTGAACTATAGGTCTCACTTAGGTATACTGTATAGTCTGAACTATAAGTCTCACTTAGGTATACTGTATAGTCTGAACTATAAGTCTCACTTAGGTATACCGTATAATCTGAACTATAAGTCTCACTTAGGTATACCATATATTCTGAACTGGAAGTCTCACTTAGGAATACCGTATAATCTGAACTGTAAGTCTCACTTAGGTATACGTAAAGTCTGAACTATAGGTCTCACTTAGGTATACTGTATAGTCTGAGGCCTAAAATTAAAATTTGTCACTGCTGTTGCTGCCCGACCCACAAAAGACGTTGCGACTCAAATATTTTTTTCCCGTTTGTAAACGAAATTTTTTTTTCCTGATTTTTTTCATACCCCTTTCCGATTTTTGTTTCGTTTTAGAATTTATCACCAAAATGCTTTAAATGAAAGGTAAATAGTAAGTACTTGTCAAGAGCATGGCTGACATTGAATAATTTAAGCATGGTTGGTGATGGAAGGAAAACGAAAATCGAGGGATAGTTCCCTTGTCACTTTTTGCACACACGTCAAACTAAAACAATCAGGTGTTACTAAAAACATTATAAGAAATAGATTATATGAACACCCATCGGATATAAGATGGAGGGAGCTTCTACTAGAACTTTTAGACGAGGTAGACCCTGACACAGGCCAGTTGTCTTTAGGGAAAGCTGACACCGTGACCGTCGCTGTTTCACCAAAGCTGTCCTCCCCGTCCTCGGAATGTTTTTATCCAGATATTGAGGAAACAGTTAGTGTTGTAAAAAATTTCGATGACAATTTAAAATTTGCTACGTTTGAAATTGACCAGTTCTCCCCAGTGCCAGACTCTTCTGAACCAAGGGTTACATCAACTAATGGATCTACAGTGTTAAATGCTTTTCCCAGACTAATGGAGGCATCTACAGCTAACACACAAAAACCATTGCCTAAGGACCAAAATGGTCCAAGATTTACAGGTATATTTATGACAGTCTACAAGACACTCAGTTTAATACTTTGTTTATTTACATTTAGCAAAACAATTTTCCATCCCAGTGCATACCGGCAAGTAAAATCTGCCAGGTATCGCAAAGTGAACCTGTCTAGTAAAGTCAGACAGAGTTCGACAGGCCAGTCCAAAAACCGTGTCAGAAAACATGAAAAATACATATTTTTAAAACATAATAACGAGTCTAACATGACAAACAGGAAATCTATATTAAACAAACACAAAAAATGTTTGCATGTCTGACAGTCATATTATGATATTCTTTAATACATGGCATCACCTACAAAAAAAAAAATAGGCTTACCTACCTACCCACCACTTTAACATGCTGTAGGCAACAGCAAACAAAGATATTTTTTGGCTTGGCCTGAACTATAAGTCTCACTTAGGTATACCATATAATCTGAACTATAAGTCTCACTTAGGTATACCATATATTCTGAACTGGAAGTCTCACTTAGGTATACGTATAGTCTGAACTATAGGTCTCACTTAGGTATACTGTATAGTCTGAACTATAAGTCTCGCTTAGGTATACCGTATATTCGGAACTGGAAGTCTCACTTAGGTATACGTATAGTCTGAACTGGAAGTCTCACTTAGGTATACCGTATAATCTGAACTGTAAGTCTCACTTAGGTATACCGTATAATCTGAACTATAAGTCACACTTAGGAATACCGTAAAATCTGAACTGTAAGTCTCATGGAGGTATAAGACACACAGTTATTTTTTTTTTTAAAGTTTGTTTTTATTCACATATAAGTCACACAGGACACATCTTAAGAATGAAACATACTAATTTACTACATATTGCATCAATGTGAAAAAAATTTACAATTAATATACAGTTAGATTTAGGTTTGATCATAGGTAAGATGCCCTTACAATAGATTGGTAAACTGGTAGCAACTTATTCACACACAAAATATGTGATAGATGAGAATTTCAAGTTTAACATGCTTGTCGGTCTAAATGGCTAAATGGAGGATGAACTCAAATGTCAGAGCCAGAAAATATCAAGTCACGCCCACACCAAATTCATTAATATTGGAATTTAAGTAAATTAAATATAAGAATTATATTTAATAATATCATCATTGAATTACTAAATCAATTTAATAACTAAGAAGAAATTTATATTCTCATTTAATGTTAAGTTAATATACAGAGAGTAATAGAAATGTACTATAAATTTAAGGAATATTTCAAATATTCCTTATAATTTAATTGTGATGATACTTAACAATTTAAATGGTAAAAACAGCAATGACATCATGGGAGTATTTTAATTTTAACAGCATAAGAATATGTCATGTAACCGATGCAAGTTATACCATATAGCAAGAATTGCTCCATTTTATTGGCCAATCAGATTCCAGCTTACAATGCAATAATTTAATAATGAACAATTTAAACCACAAATATTTGTATCCACAACCCATAAATCTTAATAAAGTTTGATGTTAAACCTCTACACCTCTATTCCTTGTTATTGAAATATAAAAGTTGCAATGAGCAGGAGTTATCTCCCATTGAATCAGATAAATTACTTGCCATATACAGGAGTTATCTCCCATTTATTCAGGTATGCTACTTGCCATATATAAGAGTTATCTTCCATTTAATCAGGTAAGTTACTTGCCATATACAGGAGTTATCTCCCATTTAATCAGGTAAGTTACTTGCCATATACAGGAGTTATCTCCCATTTAATCAGGTAAGTTACTTGCCATATACAGGAGTTATCTCCCATTTAATCAGGTTAGTTACTTGCCACATACAGGAGTTATCTCCCACTTAATAAGGCAAATAACTTGCCATATACAAGAGTTGTCTCCCATTTAATCAGGTAAGTTACTTGCCATATACAGTCAAACCTCGATAAGTCGAAGTTTATGGGACCGTAAAAATATACTGAGTTATCCGAAGTTCGAGTCAACCGAGTTTAGGGTGTGACGTCATTATGTCATGTTTAAAAAATCGAAGGGTATTTATTTCATGTATATTTGTTTCGAACTTCGGCATCGTTTGTATTTGTAGCGTGCGATTTATCAAGTATTTTTGCTATATATCCATTCAAATAAATCGACAATAATTGATAAGTATTGTAATCAAATTAATAAACTTTATTACGAAATCATGGAAAAACATTTCACGATAACACTTTTCAACTTACAGTTCGAAAGATTTAATTCAACAATGCAGAGTGTTTTTACGTAAATGTAAACAACTCACAAGTCAACAAAAATAACAGAACGTCTTTAAAGAAACAAAACTTAACCTCATATATTGTTGATCAGTTCAAAAGAAATTTTTCAACAGTTATCATTTTTAATAAAAAATATGACAAAATAATTCGGACAGTAATGAGCGGATCGTCAATTAACCTTAGTAATTATGTACCGCGCTTGGATTATCAATTCGTTTTATTAAATTGCCAATTAAAATTGTAAAAGCCAATTAGTAATCCGGTTTACGGTTTTGACAGGTTTGTAAAATAAACAGACGCGAATTAAGTAACAATACAAATGAAATTGTTAGTTTTGACATATGATTCGAGAACAAAATTAACTTCGAGACAACGAGGTTAAAATTACACTAATTAATATTGTACGGACTACAAAAGTCCATCGAGTTAAGCGAAATATCGAAACAACCGAAATCGACACATCCGAGGAAGAAATTCATTGTTGATATGGGAAAAATGCCGGGACTTAAAAATTATATCGACATAACCAAGGTATCGAGTCAACCAAGTTCGAGACAATGAGGTTCAACTGTACAGGAATTATCTTCCATGTAAACATTTAGTTTTCAAATGAAATTGTGTAAATTTTCCTTCAAGGCTTTCATTTTAATTTCAAACTTAAGCACACAATATTGCTTCTTGATTATACTGGTAAAAGAGTACTCTTGTTGTCTCCCCAGTAAAAACTGCTTGATTATACTGGTAAAAGAGTACTCTTGTTGTCTCCCCAGTAAAAACTGGATGCCATGAAACATCTGAAAACTGAACACCATGATAAAGCTGAAAACTAAGCGCCATGATAAAGCTGAAAAATTCATGAAATTGGCTTAACCCCCAATTAAAAAAAATGGACAAAGAAATAAAACAAAGAGACAAAATATTTAAACCTTAAACAAAAGTTTAATTTAAACAATATTTCTAATCTGCATAATAAGGTATAGTTTGCCAACTAAGGGAGAAACTCTTGCAAAAAACAAATAACTTCTGTATTTCAAAAATACCAAATTCTATTTTTAACCCACTATCCTGTAGGCTTTATAATTACCTCCAGTCATCAAACAAGTACCCATCATCTAACATTTGTAGCTCACCTAACAATCTAAAAGTTATGTATCTTTTTCAGCTGCCATCTTTGTAAAAAATATCCCCCTTTAGTGTAATTTATCAACCCAATATCTAGATATGCTTTAAATGTTATCAAAGTCATTACAATGCTTAAAATAGTAAGAAACACCATGGCCATTTTAATGCTTTAATAACAATCTTCACTGAAAGCAAAATAATGTGACTTCAAACTTTACTTTCTACAAAAATTGGCAAAATGTAAAAACAAATTTTTGCCAGTGTGAATAATTCATTTCAATTTCTGACAATGCTTTGTACACTTATAACAAAATTACATGACTCAATTCTCCATACTTTATGTTCACAGTCAAAATTTTGTTTATAGGGGTCCATCCCACTTCCAATGAATTAATTTATTGTTTGTTAACTTGTTCTTATCTTGATATAGCTGAAAAATGAATGAATGAATGAATGAATCAATCAACTCTGTACATACATTAATTTCCAGCAGGTCATGATCGGTGACATTCTGATTCCTGAGTCATCACAGTTCCTCATGGCTTCCAGTATCCAGTGTAAAGCACATAGTTGTCTAAACAATGCATCACTGAAATAAACAAACACAGTTGTCTTAACAATGCATCACTGAAATAAACAATATCTCTCATAGATGGAAACTCTATTTTAACTCGTCCCTGGATCAATCGAAATACTAAATAAACCTAAGATACATTTTTGTCGTAATTTCTGAAATCTTTGTAAATTAAACCAATAAAATCTTTTCAAAAACAAATTTTTTTACTGGAGATATAAAAATGGAATAAATGACTTTTTGACAGCTATATATTTTGGACTATGTTTTTATTGATTCGGGAGGATGTGAAGATCACAGAATACACTTCAGGTTGTGAATTCCAAATTTTAGTTTGTAAATATTTAAGTCGGCAATGTTAGCTAATTACCACATACAAAAGGATATATCCCATTTTAAAATTAAATACTTTAAATGAGGATATAGCTGTATTATAACAATGCAGCCAAGACGGATACAAGAAGTTTGCTACTTGATCCGAAAAGGATGACAAAATAAATTGCAAGAGCAAAATACATTTTATTGATATATAATCTCAATTCAGGTCAAGTTCCAGAAATACTTTAATTGCTTATACAGGAGTTGTCTACCCTGTCAATGCACATGATCTCATTTCCTCTATTGAGTCTGTGTGACAAGCTTTGTTTACTCCATTTTGTACATTTTTGGACTTGAGCAAGGCCCCGTGAGGGTTCTGAATGCTTGACCCACAGAGCTGCTCAGTGCTTTGACACCTGGGGGGGGGGGGGGGGGGGGGGGGCATGAAAAAGAACTCTTTTGTAGATTAAGAAAAGAGTAGGTTCATTGTCGCTGCTACAAGGCTAAATTTTCTGTCCCAACCCAACACCATACTTTTCTAGTTGCAGCAACATTTTTTGCATATCTGCCCATCCCTTTTCTTGGATGAATTTTATTGTTTGATAACTTATTCCTGACTTTTGAATATACCTGTAGTTTAAATAATGCTTGCTGTTGGCACAAAGTAACAATTCAATCAATCAATTATGAGCCTAAATTTATCTTTCACTTAATTTGACTAGTAACACTAACCTTGGGCCAGCCCTAGTAACACTAACCTCGGGCTAGCGTTGTCCTTGACCTCGTCAATAATGTTGACATAATGTGGGGTATAAGGTCGGGGAATTTTCTGTCCCTTAGTTTACATAGTAACACTAACCTTGGGCCAGCGTTGTCCTTGACCTCGTCTATTATGTTGACATAATGTGGTCTATACAGTCGGGGAATTTTCTGTCCCTTAGTTTACCTAGTAACACTAACCTTGGCCCAGCGTTGTCCTTGACCTCGTCTATTATGTTGACATAATGTGGGGTATACAGTCGGGGAATTTTCTTTCCCTTAGTTTACATAGTAACACTAACCTTGGGCCAGCGTTGTCCTTGACCTTGTCTATTATGTTGAAATAATGTGGGGTATACAGTCGGGGAATCTAACCTTGGGCCAGCGTTGTCCTTGACCTTGTCTATTATGTTGAAATAATGTGGGGTATAAGGTCGTGGAATTTTTTGTCCCTTAGTTTACCTAGTAACATTAACATTGGGCCAGCCCTAGTAACACTAACCTCGGGCCAGCGTTGTCCTTGACCTCGTCTATTATGTTGACATAATGTGGGGTATAAGGTCGGGGAATTTTCTGTTTCTTTTTCTTCACACTGGCTGAGGTATTTGGTCTAGACATGGTCACCACTGATTTGTTAAAATATGGAGAAGATTCAATGTCCTCCCTGAAACTGCAAATATAGAAAGATTAGTAATATACACATATGTTTGGGATTAAAGGGATTCCATACGGACAGATTTTTTGTGGTGCGTTGCTCATATTTAGTTGAACAATGTGAAAAAGTAGAAAAATTAAAGTCTACCTGAACTGTGGTTAAAGTTAAATTTATCGCTCAATCAACCAATTTAAGACTTAAACATTTTTTAGCAGCTGCAACAGAAACAAAAGAATAATGTTTGACTTTATCAATAATTTGGTGTACATGTGAGATCTGACTCCAACTTTAATTGACAGTTGGATTGCCAGTTTTACTTTCAGAAGGCTGGGGTTTTCCTCTGGTACTCTGGCTCCCTCACACATTTTAAACTGGACACCATTATTTAGCTGAAAAACTGCTGAAATGGTGTTAGCATTCAGACAAACAAACCTGACAGATGATAAAACAGCTTTGTCTCTGGGTTCTGGGGACACAGCATCGGAGGCAGCATCATCGTCTATATCATCCTCTGTTTCTTTGAGGTCTTGGTTCATATAACTGTTAGCAGAAAAAATATGTGTTATTGCTACAATAAATAATTTTTAATAATATCAACATTTTTGTAAATTTTATTAACTGCATCAGCAACAGAAAATTCCTGTAGTAAGAACTTTCTACTCTTAGTACAAAAGAACATTTAAAAAAAAATTGTAGAAGACTGTAGGTAATTTGTTTTTCTTTCTTCTAAAATTCCAAAAAGACACAATTTTGAAGTGAAAATAAACAAAAATTAAATTTTTTTCTTAATTTGGGGTGGGGTTGCCAGATCTAATTTTGCAGGTCTGTCAATGTGCAGCAAAGCAACAGTTTTGTTTAAGTGACTCATACAGACCTTTATATCTATTTCTATGTAAATATGAATACATTTGAAGGCTTTATTTAGCTAGCAACTTGTTATTTTATTTTTAAAATCTGATTATTACATAAAAAGCTTCATAGTAATACTCAGGAAGAGTTGTCTTTCCAATTACATATAATTTTCAGGAAGAGTTGTCTTTCCAATTACAGTATTCCTTGTTTCATAAAACAATAGAAAAATGTGGCCTTATGAAAGGGGTTGCTTCTGGTTAGAGATATATGTTAGTTAAAAGCACTATAAAACTGTTGTAAGATGTTTCCTTTAATGAGGGGGGTGACCCCTGGTGAGAGGGATATTTAAGTTAAAAGCACTATACAACTGTTAAAAGATGTATCCCCTGATGAGGCAGGGACCTCTGGTGAGAGAGATATTTAAGATAAAAGCACTATACAACTGTTATAAGATGTATCCTTTGATGAGGCAGGGACCTCTGGTGAGTGGGACATTTAAGATGAAAGACTATACAACTGTTATAAGATGTATCCTTTGATGAGGTAGGGACCTCTGGTGAGTGGGACATTTAAGATGAAAGCACTATACAACTGTTATAAGATGTATCCCCTAATGAGGCAGGGACCTCTGGTGAGTGGGATATTTAAGATAAAAGCGCTATACAACTGTTATAAGATGTATCCCCTAATGAGGCAGGGACCTCTGGTGAGAGAGATATTTAAGATAAAAGCACTATACAACTGTTATAAGATGTATCCCCAAATGAGGCAGCGACCTCTGGTGACAGGCATATTTAAGATAAAAGCACTATACAACTGTTATAAGATGTATCCCCTAATGAGGCAGGGACCTCTGGTGAGTGGGATATTTAAGATAAAAGCACTATACAACTGTTATAAGATGTATCCCCTAATGAGGCAGCGACCTCTGGTGAGAGAGATATTTAAGATAAAAGCACTATACAACTGTTATAAGATGTATCCCCAAATGAGGCAGCGACCTCTGGTGACAGGGATATTTAAGATAAAAGCACTATACAACTGTTATAAGATGTATCCCCTAATGAGGCAGCGACCTCTGGTGAGAGAGATATTTAAGTTAAAAGCACTATACAACTCTTATAAGATGTATCCCCAAATGAGGCAGCGACCTCTGGTGACAGGGATATTTAAGTTAAAAGCACTATACAACTGTTATAAGATGTATCCCCTGATGAGGCAGCGACCTATGGTGAGAGGGATATTTAAGATAAAAGCACTATACAACTGTTATTAGATGTATCCCCTGATGAGGCAGCGACCTATGGTGACAGGGATATTTAAGTTAAAAGCACTATACAACTGTTATAAGATGTATCCCCTGATGAGGCAGAGACCTCTGGTGACAGGGATATTTAAGTTAAAAGCACTATACAACTGTTATAAGATGTATCCCCTGATGAGGCAGAGACCTCTGGTGACAGGGATATTTAAGTTAAAAGCACTATACAACTGTTATAAGATGTATCCCCAAATGAGGCAGTGACCTCTGGTGACAGGGATATTTAAGTTAAAAGCACTATACAACTGTTATAAGATGTATCCCCTGATGAGGCAGAGACCTCTGGTGACAGGGATATTTAAGTTAAAAGCATTATACAACTGTTATAAGATGTATCCCCTGATGAAGCAGGGACCTCTGGTGACAGGGATATTTAAGTTAAAAGCACTATACAACTGTTATAAGATGTATCCCCTGATGAGGCAGCGACCTATGGTGAGAGGGATATTTAAGATAAAAGCACTATACAACTGTTATTAGATGTATCCCCTGATGAGGCAGTGACCTCTGGTGACAGGGATATTTAAGTTAAAAGCACTATACAACTGTTATAAGATGTATCCCCTGATGAGGCAGGGACCTCTGGTGAGTGGGACATTTAAGATAAAAGCACTATACAACTGTTATAAGATGTATCCCCTGATGAGGCAGAGACCTCTGGTGAGAGGGATATTTAAGTAAAAGCACTATACAACTGTTATAAGATGTATCCCCTGATGAGGCAGGGACCTCTGGTGAGTGGGACATTTAAGATAAAAGCACTATACAACTGTTATAAGATGTATCCCCTGATGAGGCAGAGACCTCTGGTGAGAGGGATATTTAAGTAAAAGCACTATACAACTGTTATGAGATGTGTCCTTTGATGAGAGGGATTACTGTGCATGCTTACCTCCCTTGTGCATAAGCTTAATAGGACACAATAATTTATGATTACAAAGCTTTTAAAAGCTTGTAATTTTTTTTAAGTAAATAAAGTATTTTGTTAAGATGGCTTATAAGTTATAATTTTAAACATCTCTAACCTTCTGAAAAAATCACCTCTTTTAAAATGCCACCTGTTGTAACAGACAACCAGCATTAATTACAGAATATTTGTTGACAGGTTTTGTATTTACAACTAATAGCCACAACAGTTGAACAAATTAAAGCAATTTTTTCTGGCAACACATACAAATATTTCATAATAATAGCTCATATAATGTAGTAGCCATGGCAACATACATGAAATTATACACTTCAGCTAGATGTTTATTATTCCACATGTTCACATGGTAGTGGACAAAACTTCTAGCTTATCTCCCCTTCCCACTCCTTAGGTCTCCCCTGTCTTTACTTTGAATTAGACATGCTATTGCTTTTGCTCTATCAAAAGACTTGCAAATAAAATTAATCGACAAGTTTCAAATGAGAGTGGACATTGGTCAGCTGCCCACTGTAGACAGGTAGATCCACCTGAGCTGTAGTGAACATGTACATATTTAGATATAATGTTAGACATTACAAAGTCAAAAAGAATTAAAATACAATTTTGTCTGCAATAGTATCACAGTATATTACAATTAAGTACAAAGATAGCAGTTTTTTTAATCCTTTTTTCTATTTTTGTTATCATTTCTTACTTTTCGTTTTTTTATTTCTGCTTTTGCTTTATAATTTTTTTCATATTTTTATATTTTTATGTCCCACAATCGAAAGTTATGGGACATATAGATTTTTGGTCTGTTTGTCCATCAATCAATCTGTCCCATAATAGTTTTACCGATAAATTTTAGGTCTGTTCATCCATCAATCAATCTGTCCCATCTCAGGTTTACCTATAGATTTTTGGTCTGTTCGTCCATCAATCAATCTGTCCCATCTCAGGTTTACCTATAGATTTTTGGTCTGTTCGTCCATCAATCAATCTGTCCCATCTCAGGTTTACCTATAGATTTTTGGTCTGTTCGTCCATCAATCAATCTGTCCCATCTCAGGTTTACCTATAGATTTTTGGTCTGTTCGTCCATCAATCAATCTGTCCCATCTCAGGTTACCTATAGATTTTTGGTCTGTTTGTCCATCAATCAATCTGTCCCATCTCAGGTTTATCTATAGATTTTTGGTCTGTTCGTCCATCAATCAATCTGTCCCATCTCAGGTTTACCTATAGATTTTTGGTCTGTTCATCCATCAATCAATCTGTCCAATCTCAGGTTTATCTATAGATTTTTGGTCTGTTCATCCATCAATCAATCTGTCCCATGTCAGGTTTACCTATAGATTTTTGGTCTGTTTGTCCATCAATCAATCTGTCCCATCTCAGGTTTATCTATAGATTTTTGGTCTGTTCATCCATCAATCAATCTGTCCAATCTCAGGTTTATCTATAGATTTTTGGTCTGTTCATCCATCAATCAATCTGTCCCATGTCAGGTTTACCTATAGATTTTTGGTCTGTTCATCCATCAATCAATCTGTCCAATCTCAGGTTTATCTATAGATTTTTGGTCTGTTCATCCATCAATCAATCTGTCCCATGTCAGGTTTACCTATAGATTTTTGGTCTGTTCATCCATCAATCAATCTGTCCCATCTCAGGTTTACCTATAGATTTTTGGTCTGTTCATCCATCAATCAATCTGTCCAATCTCAGGTTTATCTATAGATTTTTGGTCTGTTCATCCATCAATCAATCTGTCCCATGTCAGGTTTACCTATAGATTTTTGGTCTGTTTGTCCATCAATCAATCTGTCCCATCTCAGGTTTACCTATAGATTTTTGGTCTGTTCCTCCATCAATCAATCTGTCCCATCTCAGGTTTATCTATAGATTTTTGGTCTGTTTGTCCATCAATCAATCTGTCCCATCTCAGGTTTATCTATAGATTTTTGGTCTGTTCGTCCATCAATCAATCTGTCCCATCTCAGGTTTATCTATAGATTTTTGGTCTGTTTGTCCATCAATCACAGTGCTTGAAATTAGGATTTGCAACTCACTTGCCCGAATCCTGAACTTTTGGATTTTCTCCTATATATTCAATATAAATTTTATCAAAATTTCACTTGCCCGAAAGGATTTTTACTGGCCAGGGGCCAGCGGACTTGTGCTAATTTCGCAGACTGCAATCAATCTGTCCCATCTCAGGTTTACCTATAGATTTTTGGTCTGTTTGTCCATCAATCAATCTGTCCCATCTCAGGTTTACCTATAGATTTTTGGTCTGTTTGTCCATCAATCAATCTGTCCCATCTCAGGTTTATCTATAGATTTTTGGTCTGTTCGTCCATCAATCAATCTGTCCCATCTCAGGTTTACCTATAGATTTTTGGTCTGTTCGTCCATCAATCAATCTGTCCCATCTCAGGTTTATCTATAGATTTTTGGTCTGTTTGTCCATCAATCAATCTGTCCCATGTCAGGTTTACCTATAGATTTTTGGTATGTTTGTCCATCAATCAATCTGTCCCATCTCAGGTTTACCTATAGATTTTTGGTCTGTTCGTCCATCAATCAATCTGTCCCATCTCAGGTTACCTATAGATTTTCGGTCTGTTCATCCATCAATCAATCTGTCCCATCTCAGGTTTACCTACAGATTTTCGGTCTGTTCATCCATCAATCAATCTGTCCCATCTCAGGTTTACCTACAGATTTTTGGTCTGTTTGTCCATCAATCAATCTGTCCCATCTCAGGTTTACCTACAGATTTTCGGTCTGTTCATCCATCAATCAATCTGTCCCATCTCAGGTTTACCTATAGATTTTCGGTCTGTTCATCCATCAATCAATCTGTCCCATCTCAGGTTTACCTACAGATTTTCGGTCTGTTCATCCATCAATCAATCTGTCCCATCTCAGGTTTACCTACAGATTTTTGGTCTGTTTGTCCATCAATCAATCTGTCCCATCTCAGATTTACCTACAGATTTTTGGTCTGTTTGTCCATCAATCAATCTGTCCCATCTCAGGTTACCTATAGATTTTTGGTCTGTTCGTCCATCAATCAATCTGTCCCATCTCAGGTTTACCTACAGATTTTCGGTCTGTTCATCCATCAATCAATCTGTCCCATCTCAGGTTACCTATAGATTTTCGGTCTGTTCATCCATCAATCAATCTGTCCCATCTCAGGTTTACCTACAGATTTTCGGTCTGTTCATCCATCAATCAATCTGTCCCATCTCAGATTTACCTACAGATTTTTGGTCTGTTCGTCCATCAATCAATCTGTCCCATCTCAGGTTACCTATAGATTTTTGGTCTGTTCGTCCATCAATCAATCTGTCCCATCTCAGGTTTACCTATAGATTTAGGTCTGTTTGTCCATCAATCAATCTGTCCAATCTCAGGTTTACCTATAGATTTTAGGTCTGTTCCTCCATCAATCAATCTGTCCCATCTCAGGTTTACCTATAGATTTTTGGTCTGTTCGTCCATCAATCAATCTGTCGCATCTCAGGTTTACCTATAGATTTTAGGTCTGTTCATCCATCAATCAATCTGTCCCATGTCAGGTTTACCTATAGATTTTAGGTCTGTTTGTCCATCAATCAATCTGTCCCATCTCAGGTTTACCTATAGATTTTCGGTCTGTTCATCCATCAATCAATCTGTCCCATCTCAGGTTTACCTACAGATTTTTGGTCTGTTCGTCCATCAATCAATCTGTCCCATCTCAGGTTTACCTATAGATTTTCGGTCTGTTCATCCATCAATCAATCTGTCCCATCTCAGGTTTACCTACAGATTTTTGGTCTGTTCGTCCATCAATCAATCTGTCCCATCTCAGGTTTATTTTTGCCTTGACACTTTTTTTAACGAAGATGACTTCACATCTTGATGAAACTTAGTACATGGTTACAACATGATGAGTTAGTTTTCTTACTTGGCTGTAACTGATTAATTGATTGGATGTTTGTTTTATGTCCAGTTATGTTCAGATATGTTCAGGATGAGAACAAGTTAACACACAATATTTTAATTTCCTTTTAATACTTAATAGCTGAGCAACATTGTCCATTTCGTATAACCTTACTTGGTATTTCAGCACGCGACTGATTGTGGAGGTCATGATAATACGTATTGATGACGTTGACTATACATGGATTCTTCCACAAACAACAAGTGACGACACTAAAAATTGTGAATTGTAAATTATATTTTACTACTTGTAAAATACTGTTTTTGAATTTAAAATATAAGAATTGATTTCAATTGCTGGTTAGAATATTGGATATAGACAACTTTGGGTGGGCTTACACAAGACATAAACCGATTTGCTGTTGATTGGCATGGGTTTACGCTGGACATAAACCGCTTCGCTGTTTATTGGCATTAACCGACACAAAGTCGTCTATATCCAATAATCAAACCAGCAATTGAAAACAATCCTTAAATAAATCAATTTGGGAACGATGGACCATAGGGCAAAAATTTGGAACGGTGGAAAATTTAGCCTTTTGTAGCAGCTACAACAAGCCTACTCTTATCGACATCTACAAAAAGGGTTTTTATCGTGCAGGGAGCATGGCACTCTTCAAACAGCCTCATTATCAGAATTAATATTTGGTGTATACTTCTATATAACCAATAACCATGCATAATTGCTGCAATATCAGGGGTTTCTCATTGATTATCGTAGAATCTAGGTCCAATATTTTATACGCAGGGGTTTTTCATTGATTATTGTAGTCTAGGTCCAATATTTTATACACAGGGGTTTTTCATTGATTATCGTATAATCTAGGTCCAATATTTTATACACTGGGGTTTTTCATTGATTATCGTAGAATCTAGGTCCAATATTTTATACACAGGGGTTTTTCATTGATTATCGTAGAATCTAGGTCCAATATTTTATACACAGGGGTTTTTCATTGATTTTCGTAGAATCTAGGTCCAATATTTTATACACAGGGGTTCCCTTTGTGAGATGCAATAGATGAACAAATAATCTATAGCTAGCCAGACATCATAAGCACACATTCCATATATTTAAAATACAATATCTAACAAATCTCTATTTTACCTTTTTGAACAATCTGCTGCCTCACTATGAAATTATTTGTCATTAATTAATTAGTTAATTATTATGTCTCATCCTTATCTATTCCCTTAAATTTTGCGCAAAATTACATCATGTGAGGGTTGAAATTTAAAAATGACTCAAATTTTTGACATCCCGGTAACATTTCTCTCTTTTGCCTAAATGTTATACCAGTAACAAATAAAATTAACTAATAAGTTATGGTTACAATGTTATAAAGAGCAGACAACAAATTGAAATAAATTATTCATGTAAATAATATTGGTAACCAGGAAAGACATCAAAGGTCCGGGGTTCTAACCCGAGTATTATGTTCCCCCCCCTACAAAATGGGACTCCATCATACTGCTGAAAAATTGCTGAAAGTAATATGACAGTACACTATTCAAACAAACAAACAGATTTTAATTCTAAATAACTAGAATTAAAAAACCACTGTAGAAATTTGAAAATCGTTTTTTGTTAATTAACAAATAATTAAGTTATTTTTTTAATAATAAATCCATTGTCTTTAAAGGTCTCCCTTGACATTACCTGGACAGATCAACTTCCTCTTCTAATTCATTATCAGTGTCCTCATCACTGGAACTCTCTTGTTTTGGAGGCTGCCATTCTGTTCTCATCCGCTCAGCTTTTAGACGAATTTGTTCTTCAATGGCTGCTTGCTAAAATTATTGATAATTTTGTGTAAATGTCTTCTTTGGTTGAAAGTAAATTAATTAGGTACTACAATTTTTATCCATGAAACGAACTGAACAGATAGCCAAGAAAAAAAATCAAAGTACCAAAAGCACTGTCAGCAGAAATATTTCTATAACAGGAATAAATTATATTTCCTTATTGTGTCCCTTTTCTTAATGATATTTATTGTTTCCAATTTTCCAAGAAGTACAGTTTTCATATCAATTTCACACTCTACATACCCACACCCTTGTGTTTTGCTTTATATTTAAGCTTCATCTAAAAGATGGCAGCATAATTAGAATGCCATCTTTGCTAGCTAGCCAAGTGTTATGATCCGATCCCCCCTCTCTTCTCAGGGCCGGATCGTAACACTTTGCTAGCAAAGCTGAAGAATGCATGGATTCCAGTAAATATTCTGATTTATAATTTTATCATTTCAGAAAGTTGCACTACAAAACTTGAATTTATATACCACGTAGATAGTCAGAGACGCAAGTCTGGAATGACACTGTATTAGCAGCACATGTAGCAGGGCTTAGACGTAGATTTAGTAACAGTTACAACAGTTGTTGACAATTTAAGGTATCCGGACCATAATTGACCACGTGATCATATTTGGTGTCCCGGATGTCCATTGTTTTTCAATGGAGCAGACCTCGGTAATGTTCGGCAAACATCAAAAATACTGAGTAACTAACTTTTTTTGCTCAAAACTGTTAACATTGACTCAAAGTAAAACAATATATTTAATTTGTATCATGAATTGGCAATATATTGCTTTAATAAAGCTATATTTCTTGGTCAAAAAATAAAATTAAACCATGACTTCAATTATGGGTTGGATACCTTAATATAATAGAACTTTGGAATTAACTAATGCCTTCCTGTTTGCTGGATGCTAATCAAATCAATTAATTGATACAAACCTTTGAATTTTGTTCTTGTTTAATGATGTCAAACAACCCATGACCTAATTTTACATTTCTAATCACATGTCTGAAATAAAATTTGAAATAAACATGTTTTATTTCATAATATTGAGACTATTTCTGCCAACTTGAATGATTAAGACAGAATTTAAATTTATTTAAAAAAAAACTTAAAAATTAAGGTAATAAAATCCTAAAAATTTAACCAGATACCACAGTGTAAAATAAACAGATAAACCAAATTCTGAAATTTAATATTATAATTAAATTAATCAATAAAAGACAGATAATAAAAAAAAGTAAATTTTTTCTTTAAATGGCGGCTAAATGCCATTTTCAGCTATATCATGGCGTCCCGATTTTATTGGAGGAGGAAGCCAGACTACAGGGAGAAAACCCCCAACTTGCAATAGGAAAAATGGCAATCATTGTAAATTAAAATTGGAGTCAAGCGCACCCTGCATGTAGTAAGGCTCGAACTCACAACCTTAGTGTTGACAGACCACATGATCAATAGTAGATGATTAACTACCTTAACCTCTCTGCTACGAAGGCCCCTTAACAAAAAAAAAAAAAACAAAATGACAAAGACAAGGCATGAACTATGTTTGGGGACACCCCATCTAACCTGTTATGGTTGACTTCCTTCTGTATAGTATGCAGATCTTTCCTTGGCCTCTTCAGTCTAAACTGAGGTGTGGAAATCTGGAAAAAGTAGTGTTGGCTGAGAAATCCACTTCAATTATTGGTTGATAATAAGATAGACTAAACCAATCAACTATCAAGCAAACAGTCAGTTAATACAAAGCATTAATATAAGAATCTATATGCTTTAACTTGAATGCAGTGCTTACAAAAAATGAAAAAGAAGCATTATAATATGAAATTCTTCCAATTGAAGAATATAGTTCAATACAATAGTTGCAGTAAACCCTAACAGAACAAACCCTAACTTTTTTGTTTCTGATTAATGGATAATGGACTTGACTATACATCGACTATCAAAATCAGGCAAGGATTTCTCAAAAAGAAACTTCTGTCAATACTCTAACTGAAGTTTTAGTGTTACCATAGCTACATCAAATTACTCATTCTTATTCCTAAAGCAGGGATTCAAACTCAAACAAAGTTCAGATTCTTTTTAGAAATCACAGCTTGATGACCCTAACCAATCAACATTCAATTAGAATGGCTCATTGAACCAATGCTAGGAAAAGACAAATATCTAAAACAGATCAGATATAGATTCTACCAAACAATCCCATTGATTACATGTATATATCCACAGGAGATAGTTGCATTTAAGAATTTTTTCATTTAACTTTCAAGTAATACAACATGTAATATAATGTTTGGTGGAAAATTCCAGTAGAATATTAAACAATGTGTGGTTTCCTAGTATTTCAATTTTTTAAACTGGCCAGAGTGGGTTTTAATCCAGACCTGACAGGTAAATTTTGCTTCAGTCTGGAAAAGATTTAATGTTGTTTTAAACTAAATGTCTGGATTACAAATGTAAAAAGTGAAATTCAATAAAGTTGCATTAGTATACAAAAATGTCAGGCAGGGATTTTCAAATGATTAGGCTCATTGTAGTGCTACAAAGATAATTTTTGCCCCTACCAAATACTCCATGCTTTTCCAGTGGCAGTCAAAATTTTGTTCCCTGTGTCTTATCCTGCCCCCCCTTTCCGCTAATTTATTGTTTGTTAACATGTTCTTGCCTGAATATAGCTGAAATACTGCTTGGTGGACATAAAGCAAACATCCAATCAATCAATCAATCAACTTTTGGGATGTCAGTATATTCACAAAGAACTATAATAATTGTATTACCCATGAAAGAAATAGTAACAATTGAAGCAGAAACTTTTATTGTTACGTCTGAAGCCCAAATATACCCAGACAGGATGTAGATCCAGGGGAAGTAACTCAGGTGAGCTTTATTGCCAAAAAATTCTCAAAAAATCTTCTCTAAGTTTTCAATTTAAATCTCTAATTAACAATAGGGCAGAAGAGAAAACACTAAAAAAAAATGCTACTTATCTGTATGTTTGTTTCCAGACCAGAATACACATTTTGTGTATTTGTATGGTGTAATCTATCTAGAGACATTTTCTTTATTGCATCAATGTCCAGACCTGAATACACATTTTGTGTATTTGTATGGTGTAATCTATCTAGAGACATTTTCTTTATTGCATCAATTTCCAGACCAGAATACACATTTTGTGTATTTGTATGGTGTAATCTATCTGGAGACATTTGCTTTATTGCATCAATTTCTAATTGTTTCTGGTGACAGTAACCTACATTTAATGGTGACAGTAACCTACATTTAATGGTGACAGTAACCTACATTTAATGGTGACAGTAACCTACATTTAATGGTGACAGTAACCTACATTTAATGGTGACAGTAACCTACATTTAATGGTTACAGTAACCTACATTTAATGGTGACAGTAACCTACATTTAATGGTGACAGTAACCTACATTTAATGGTGACAGTAACCTACATTTAATCCAATCGGTTCCTTGGCTTTACCACTACTTTTAATTATGTCATCTTCATCAGAACTTGAACTGCCAGCCTTTTCTTCTTCCCTCTGAAAGACAAAATATTTTTTCAAAGGATTTCCTAACAGATCATAAGTGCTTGTATTTGTTTTAATACAGCTAAACCAGGTGTGCTTTTTCTTTTTCCACCTGTCCAAGGTGGGCAGTCCACCAATGTCCACACTAGTTTGACCACCAATTTTATTATAGTCGTATGATAAAGACTTTTGATGATTTACATGAAGAATAAATGATAGAGGTACAATTGTACATGTGTCTAACTAGACCAAAAACCCACAATTCCATTAAATGGCTTAAGACAAGACAACAAATTCACTAAAGATTGATAGCTGCTGTTGTTTAATGCCCAGTGAGCTATATTACAGATATTTTCAAGAGATCTAAAAAACATTGAAACAAATAACAGTACAAAAAAAAACAAACGAGGGCATGATAAAACTGTCAATACTGACCTGGAAGAGACACCTATAATTATGTGTGGGGGTGGGGATGATTTGGTTGATGGGATCAAGAGCTACCCCTCACTATATTAACGCTCCAATTAATACACTGTTGACAGGTAAAAATGCCAAAACCTGCAAATACAGGTAGTAATTGATACCTGTTGTGTATAAATGTCTCACAATAGTTTTATCGTTGGATCATGTGGGGTGTATTCCAATAACTACATGACAGGTTGTGTCATATTTCCAACTAGGGGATCAAATTTTAAAATGATAATATTGTCATCATTGTTAAGGCTTGTCAATGGGTGTTTCATTGTGTTAGCATGTATTTGACAAGGTCACAATTTTTAATCAAATTTGAAAAAGTCGTATTATTATAGAACCTTGTATATTACTGATGAACTTAATTAAAGCTAGGAATGTTTATAGACAATATTTAGTCCTTTAACAAACCTGCACACTGGTATATTGCTCCTGATTTTAATTAAGCTTAGAAAGTTAAACGACAACTTTGAATTTATTTGATTTGTCTAAGTATTAGATAAAACCTTTCATGTCTAATCTGTAAATATATTAATCTGTAATCCAATAAATACATATAGAAGTTTTGGTTAAGAGTACATTAATCCAGAAGTCTTAAGACAATTGTTGAAAAGCCTTCTTAACTCTTTCACGAAAATGTTTGGCTCAGTTTCCACCTAGCGAGTGACAAGAATACTTAAAAACTAAAATAAAAAATATTTCTGTTTTATGTCTGTCTAAAAAAATATTCTCAAAGTTACAACAATCACTTTCTTTAAATCCAATTGCACTTAGCCAGTTGCAACAAGTGTGGACTGTGAGCACACTCACAAAGATATACCCCAGCTTTGAGTCCAATTATCTCCCCTTAATGATATCCGAGGTCAATAAAAATCCTTCATGCACATCTACATATAATGTACTTTTTTTATGCTAAGTTTCATTAAATTTCATCAAGCGGTTTAGGAGGAGTTGCACTTACAAGAGATGTGGACCCACGGACAGAGAGACGGACAGACCAGCAGGGTGATTCCTATATACCCCCGGAAACAAGTTTGCGGGGTTTAATGACGGTAATAAAAAATACCGAACACAGATGAAACTGTCAAAAAAAGACAATCCACAAATCAAAGTCCCAGAAACCAGCAAACTCCAGAACCAACAATCAACATACAGTAACTACATGAATGGTCTTGACTTGGTACAGGCATTTCAAAAGAAGTGGTGGGTTATACCAGGTTTTTGTCCATGCCAAACCTGTTGCTTCAATCAATGTAGAATGTGAGTTGGTTAGTCGATTAAAATAGATGGGTATCATATACCACTTGTCACTATTAGGTGTATCAAACAATCATCGTAGCACATTCACTGAACATTGAATTCAAAATTGGGAAAACTATCTGCAAACATATTTTCAATGAATACCGACTAGCAAACTGGTCTTTCTAATACCAATCTAATTAAATCTTGTGGCTCAGGCAATACTTAGTCCCCTGCCACAAAATAATATTTTCTGTCCAAGGGCCATAATTTTGTGAAAAATCATTGGACCGGAGTGGTATTCAACTTGTTCTGTGACTCAAATATCAATAACTGCAAGCTCTTAAAAACAAGTCCAGAAAATGTGTGTGATGGACGGATGTATTGACAGATAAAAAAGTTAAAATAGTCCCCTTCAGTGAAGCCAGTAGGGGACTAATTAAATCTTTCACTTGGTGCCATTGTTTTTATGGTCACTTCTGCTGCAATAATAAAAACAGCAGGGAAAAAGTGAAATATTATATTTTATTGAGGTTGAATTCTTACATGTAGCTTCAATAAATGACCATGTCTGCTAAATAAAATAACCACTACAACTTTAACATCACAAATGGAAACTTTCACAAGAAATTAAACAAAAATAGTTTCAAATAATCCAAATTGTGAACCAAGAATACCACGATTATATTCATGTAAGGATATATCTCTTATCATGTTTTCATTCTTGTCTGATCTCTGAACTCCTCTGTTTTTATCTATTTTAAAGCATTAATTTTTTTTTTTACCATTATGACTTCCAACTTTCTATTCATAGTATAATTATAAACGAGTTAAAAATCAACTAACAAAAAATAATAAAATTTAAAGTACAATGTAGCTAATTTTTATTTAAAATTTGTTAGATAGTTTTTATTTTAAAATAATTATCTCATGTGTTTTAGTTTTTTTTGTTCACAAAAACATTATTACCGGTATAGGTATTGACATTACCATAACTGGCCATGTATAATACCCACTGATGTATAATACAAACCCAATCATATGTCCTTACAAATGATTCAATCAATTTCAGCAAAACATACAACTGATTACACTAAGCAAAGGGATCTTGGTGGTCACATGGTCTGTCAACACTGAGGTTGTGGGTGTGAGTCTCACTGTGGTCAGGATGCACTCTTAGTTGACATGTTTCCGACTGATGGTCAGAAGGTTTTCTGGCTAATCTTCCCACCCGCCCAATAAAATCTGGATGCATGATATAGCTGAAAAATTGCTGAAAGTGGTGTTAAACTCCATTCAAAGAAACATATACAGTAATAAAAAATCTTTAGAACAATTAAAGTATGTAAGTATTAATATTTGAACAAATTTTAAGAAAATTTCATTTCATTCTACCCTGATATAAATGTGCTAGATCATCAACATAAAAAATTGTAATATTTAAAGCAATTATTGCCTGACTTTTGATATTAAATCTGCTGTTTAAATACATGGGCTTTTAAAAAATTTAATCTTAAATTCTAACAATGAAAGAGTCAAGGTCTACCAAAAACAAATATGGCTTACGCTGTATATTTACCAGTTGAGTTCATTGGAAGGAAACCTTGTGCAATTCAAAAATGTGAATAGTATCTCAATTACAGATTTCTATCAAATATATTTGTGTGTTTGAAAGCAAATTTTATCATTTTTAATTAATTTTTAGCTAAATAGTTTATCCAGTCATCACAGAGAATAAGTAAAAGTACAGGTACCTGCTAAAAAACCTTGATAGAAAATTTTGCCACTTTAGGTTGTATTTGAGTACAAATTTCTCCTTCTCTGGGTACTCCAGCTTCCTCCCCCCAATAAAAACTAGATCGATGATATAGCTGAAAAATGGCTGAAAATGACATTCAACAACATTCAAACAAACAAATTTTTCCAAGTAACTTAGTCGTGCACGAACTCACAACCTAAGTACTTACACAGTTATGTTACACCAGCTACAATAATGTACCAGTAGGTCTTTTTTTTTATTTTGATAAAAAAGGGAGTTACATTATTGTACAAGTAGGTAGAATAACGCCTAAATCTTCTTTCTGAAAGCTTTCTGATAACGTAAAAGCTCTAAACGTAGGAATTAATCTTTGATCTACATGTATGGTTGGTAGCCATTTCTTCGATAAGAAATCATATAAAAATAATGCCTATACAAATTTGTATGCATGTAAAACCAGCACATAAAAGTGTCTTAATAAGTTCCTATAAGAAGACGTAAAGACCTACTTTGTGTGACATAACGTAACAACGACTAAATTTGGCGAATACCATTTGGCACACATTTTCAGTGTTCTTTTAAAGTGGTCAAAAAACGATAAGTAAATCTCATAAGAAGACACTTGACACATAGAACAGCATATTTGTATATCTTATAAACCATTTCTGTGTCAATATACACAGGGGAGCACCTGTCATTCATCTACAATGGAGATCAAATAAATGTTTATTTCAATATTTGCACAAAAGCAAGAAACTTATTTTAGTACAAGAAAAATAATCTTTATCAGGAGCTGGCTTATAATTAATTTTCTTAAAAATCAATACATGAAAAATATTGCCAAGTTCTTTTGAAGAGTGTTCGAAGCACAGACTTCACCACATAATTTTTTTTTGAAGAAATTGAATTTTATTTGTACAAGATTGCAAGCAATGTCTTTTGAGTGACTATGACCAACTTGCACTAAATTGAACAATCAAGATATAAATAGCTGTCATACAGGCTTTATGTTTTGTTTTGATTTTACATACAACTATCTCATTGTTTGTTTGTATGTTGTTTAAAGCCAATTTCAACAAATTTTCAGCTACATGATTATTGTGACCAGTTTTTATTGGGGAGGAAGCCGGATTACCCGAAGAAAACAGAGCGCTTTAGCATGAAAACTGGCAATGAGGATTGTAGACGCGCGCACCCTAACCCTAGTGAAATCTCAGTGTTGACAGACCATGTGATCAATAGAAGATAAACACTAACTTAACCACTCTGCCACCAAGGCCCCTCCATAACCACTCTGCCATAAAGGCCCCTCCATAACTACCTGAAGCTGCTACATGTACATATATATTCTTAAAATGTCAGAAAATTTATTTGTTCAAGCCCTAAACACATTTTCTTCTAATGAAGAATATGAAAAAAAATGAAAAAAGTGCTTTTCTAGCAGATTTCTGAATGAAATTTTTGGTGAATATTCTAGTAATAGCCTGACATCACATAAAAATATCATGTCGTAAACCGGAAAAAGTACTATAAATATCATATGATAAGAAGTGAGGAAATGGGTATCAGGAGACTTTATTTGACTCCAGAATAAAGCAAACATTTATTCGGCTAACTTTATTATACAGCAAATGTAATGATTGCATTTTACATTTTTAGGTTCAAGCATATATTTTTTCATTTTGTAAAACTTTGTCTATAAGTTATTTAGTAAAAGTACATTAATTATGAATTATATTAATGTAATTGATATTAAAATAAGAATTGAAAAGATGAGATTTTAGTAGGGGCATTCTAAGCAATCCAAATACAATCTCCTGTATAACCTAGTCCAATCTAATTAAAATTATATCTAATTATCTTCACTTGGCTCCCCATTTTTGCTACAATGTACTGTTGCTGTAATAGCAAAAAGGGTGGAGCCATAATTTTAATTAGATCATGTAGATTGGAATTAATCTTATTATTGTATCCTATTATTAGTGAACGCACACAATGCAACATAAATTATAAGATTGTTTGAATGGTGTTTAATGCCACTTTCAGCAATTTTTCTGCTATAATATCCGGATTTTATTATGGAGGAAGTAAGAGTGACAGGAAAACTGGCCATTCATATCAATTACGGTTGGAGTCGAGCACACCTTGCAGGCAGTGAGACTCGAGCCCACAGCCTCAGTGTTGACAAACTATGTGGTCAACAGCAGATCGTCTAGCTACATTTTGTAATTCAATCACTCAGGCATTGATGTCCCTGCATTTATAAGGGACAAAATCCCACATTGATTAAAATTAATGACAGCACAAACTCCAATAAACATGTTTGTTTGTTGTTTATCGCCACTTTAAGCAATTTTTCAGTCAAATGACTTTTGTGTCCAGTTTTTATTGGGGGAGGAAGCAGGAGTCCCTGAAACAAACCACCTTCGGCAGGAAAAGTGGTAATTCTAAAAAAATACTTGTCAATTAAGGTTGGAGTCAAGCATACCCTGTCTGCAGAAACTACATGTACCTTAACCACCCAGCCACCTAGACCCCTACAAAATCCATATGAAAGCAGGTGCTGTGATAAGCATGTAGATGAAAAAAGGTTAACACAATTTAAAAAAAAAAAAAAAAAAAAGATCATACAAATTTATTTTAAAACTTGTATAATTTAAAAATTAAAATGGTAAACATGTTGACACTGTTTATTTGGGTTTTAATACATGTACCACTTTCAGCAATTTTTTACCTGTATCATGGCAGGTAGTTTTTATTTAGGGAGAAAGCCAGAGTACCCTGATCTTAGATGACAAACCTGTCATAACATGGTTGATGTAGATTATATATAAGATTACTTGAAGGTCACCAGAAATTTTATCCTTTGATAAAACGATTAAACAAATATTAATTCTAATGCATTGGTTTCAATCATTAATGTAATTAAATGCAAAGAATTGCAATTAAACAACTTCAATTAAAATCACACAGCAATCGGAGTGTCAATGAACCCCAGAAAGCCCAAAGAAACATCAATATTACACATCTATTTAAAGTCTATATTGAACACTGAGTAGACATTTTTTTTCAACAAGTTCATAAAAGATTAATAAGGTGATTATTTTAAAGATTTTTAAATAGTAAGGTCATTTAAATACCTCTCGCCATATCCGTTATAAAAACAATATTTCTTACATACAACTATACAATGACTGGAGTTGAAATATAAACAAAGAACTACAAACAACAAGCTTTTGATCAAATTACCGATAATTTAAAGATAAAGATGACTGAAAATATTTTGTTGTTTGCAACAAATAAAGTTCTACCTGCCTGATTTGGTGTTATGTAAATATATTTAACCTTTCATACAGTTTATGTGTATGTGTGTGTATACCACTAAGGTGCTACGTACAATCAAACTAACTGAATGTACATGCATCTAAATAGCTAACTCAATTACGGTTAAAGCAGTGTTCAAGAATATCTAGCTAAAAGCCATTTTACAATGTGGCATCTGCCAAAAAGACATGTTTGATAGTAAAATAGAAGCATCTTCAGATTTTAAGCAAATAATTAACAAGGAAATTTGTGATATAAAGTACTCAAGAAGAATTCCTTCTTACATATCAATCAAATACATGTATGTATCAACAAGAATACTTTGATGTGCAATTCCATGTTTCTTATTTTACTCAAATTATATTTTTGTTCACACTTTTCAACTTACTCTATTATATTTACTTTTTAAATGGTAATGTTGATGACTAGAGCCTATGTGAGACTTTCATTAAAGGGGATTAAAGGGGTGCACCTTCTAATAGTAGACCAAGGATGTCTACCCCATAACTGTTGTTTACTCTAGACTATTATCAGGATACCTTCAGATAGCCTGAGAATCCTCCAAAATTTTTTAGACTTTGATCAAAGTCTAAAAAAGCATTGAATGGCAGAGGATTCTAGGACTAACGTTCAGACATCATTTAATGACTTTCCGAATTCCCTAAATTTGGTGAGCATTGAAAGCTTTAAAACCTTAATCAGAAAGATTATAACTTTTGGTCAATTCTCTATGAAAGACAAAACTAACAGCAATGACCCTTTCTACTGACCAAGGCTTATTAAAAGAGAATAATATCATACCTCACTGAGTTGTCCTAAGGCATGTAAAATGAGTTTGTCTTCATCTAAGTAGAATGGATCTCCTATTCCCCTGTACGGTTTTTCTTTTCTAGCATTAAAGCCATGGCATTCCATCTGAAGTTGGCGTCTTTCATAGTTCTCTTTACGTTGGTCGAGTCTTTCTTGTTCATCTCCACGTGTTCTGTATGTGCCTAGATTTCTGGTGTTAACTTTGGTACCTGTCACGAATGGTTTTAACACAGGTTTGTATTTTCCATGAGGATGTGGATGCTTAAGTTCATAGTTTGACCAATCAGCTGAAACAAAAACAATTTTCTGTGTAAATAAAGAAAGGTCCCTGGTAACTTTAATGTTTTGTTCTTAGATTTTTAATAAGTTTGAGAAAGTACTAGTAAATGGGTCTGTTCCAAAGTTTAAAAAATAATAGTTATCATAAATATATAAGCTCTAGGCTGAATTTTACTGCCATTATAATCTGAAGTTAATTTTGTGATTTGTCAGATCCTCTCCAAAAAAAAAAACCAAGGGTACAAAATTCGTTCTAATTGAGCTCTTGAGAAGCAATCGGTTAATGCTAAGTGAGTCTGGGCAGCAAAATTACTTGAAAAATATTGAACTGATTCAGTTATGCAATGACTTCCCCTAAAATACCACATTACATGTAGCTGACATTGCTATAGCATGTGCTGTTCAGTGACTACTTTAGTCTCATATTTATTTAATGAAACCCCCAGAATTGGCCATGCAATTATTTTTCATATCACGCAGTCTAAAAATTGAATTATACTGCTTCGGTTTAATAGTTAAAAAATAGATGAAGTATGTAAATTTTATGACTTTTTTCCCATAACATAGGCATAAACTATATCAACTAGAAAATTAATATAAATAATCAATTTATGTCCAAAAATAATAAACAAAATAAAAATATTAAAATCTTACTTGTTAAAGTCGGTTTTGGATGTTTAAACTCCTGTAAAATACTTGTTGCCATTTTAATAACTGCAACTTAACAGTTAACCGTTTTCCAAGTAATACTGTCGAGGATGAACACCGCCCCGGCAGTCTCTATTTTTACAACTTGAATGACCATTTTTGCATTTTTAAGTAAATTTAAAGTTTGTAACCAAATATTCTCGATTTGTTTCAAAACCAACTGTCGTTCTTTAAAGTGAGTTGTGATAAATATCAAGTAACATATAAGTTATCACTTTAGTAGTAAGATAATCCTATCACATTTTATTCGAAGTCTGCCAAAACGGAAGTAACATACCGGAATATAAATAGTGCGTCGCGTAGCTACCTGTAACATGGGAAGTAGGGACTATTTCAAAGTAAAAATGACATGAAACATAATTACAAACACAAATCAAAATTTAACCATAATATTTTTGTAATGGCTGTATAGATGTTGTTAATTATTTAATTTTTGGAACACACGCCATTTAAATAATTACAAACAATTATATTATATATATTCAAAAGAAGCTGTTTTAGTCTATGCTTTTATGCTTTGTTATTTTTATTTTTATTTGTCTTAAACATTGATATTTTTACACACTATATGCTGACCTGCTTTTTAAACTTTCTTAAATATTTTAACCTGCTGTTTGTATGTATATTGTTTTAGCGTGTATATTTTAACATTGTGTCCCAATTTGTTGTCTATGTCTATGTATGTATGTCGGTTTTAAAAGCTCTGTAGAGCTTGTGTTTACTGTTAATGATGCACCGACTTTAAATAAGGTTTTTTTGTCTTTGTTTTAAATGGTGATGATCAAAACAGCCCTTGATACTTTATCTTTCGATTTAACAAAAATCAAGAAATTAAAAAAAAAAATTACAGAAACAAGCTATTTCAGTGTGAACGGTTTCTTAAATCCGACGAATTCCAAAATTATGCTGTAGAAAAACTCTCTGAATAATTTTTGATAATTTATGAATCTTATAGCTTTGGTCAAAGAAACATTCTAATATGACGTGCTTTAAAGGCTTTGAAACCACAACTGTGGTTAAAAAATGATTTATCTATGAGCAACACGCGCTGAGGAGGGCGTGTTTTAAATGGCTGTTCCAATTAAAAACTGCAACTCCCACCGGAAAGCTATTGCATATGACGTATAAATCTTATAAATAGCGGCACGCGCTATAATTATCCGTTGCTATATATTGTGTGTTACATTGACGGAACAGCTAGTTTATGGCGGAAATGATGTTTTCTATAGTTACGAAAATATTATAAATGTACTCTAATTGTCTCATTAGAATAGAAATAATTCACGGATGCTGAGATTTATCATTGTTTTATCGCTCGGGATAAAATAATACGACATAAATGGTCACCCCGTGGTAAAACAATGATAAACCACAGCTTCCGTGAATTATTTCTTAACACGAAGAGTTTGGTAATTTTCAATGTGCATTCTGGCCTTCCTTACATTTAAAACAGCACTCCAGGAAATAGTTAATTTACAAAAAGGCAATATAAGTAAAAGAAAAAAATACATACACAATTTTCGGGAATTGTAATGACACAAGCCCTTAATAATCTAATTATTTAGAGCCGTTATTCGGCTTAATTAGTCTTGATTAGAAGAATTAAGGTTGGAGTCGAGAGCACCCGGTCATAGGCAGGTACGGCTTCCGCCGTACCAATAACTTTTGCAGGTACGGCATGCCGTACCATTAATTTTCAGAAATACAAAAAATAAAATATTGCCTACGGAACAGAACAGAACAGAACAGATTTTTATTTACCAATTAAAGGTGCCCGTTAGAGGCAGAATCAATTACAATTTAATCAAAGAAAGAAACAAAATCACAAATCCTAATAAATAAACAAAAGTTTCATTTTAACATAATTGTATTCATTATAAGAACATAGATATATAAATGTAATAAGGCTATCCAGTAAGAACTGAACTACGAAACCCATCTTTTAAGACCTGAGATTAAGTGCTAGGAAATCGCCAGAATGTAGGATTTTGCACCATTTACTCCCAGAGCTTCCGGGGCCTTAAGCGGCCACCGAACCCCCTGTCGTAAAACCACCTCTGCGAGGTAGATATAGGATCGCTACGCGAACCTGATTAGCATTCCGCCGTACCAATATTAAATGCGATGCTACGCCTTTGCCGGTCAATTCGGTACCCGGTATGGTCAATTCGGCACCTGATATAGTCAATTCGGCATTGGTATGGTCACTTCGGCACCTGCAGGCTATTTTTTCAGAATATATTATAATATTCAGTTGAAGAAAATAACGATTAAAAGATCACAATTTTTATTTCATATTATTAAAAAATCAAGCAAATATAATAATATAATTATTAAGGATTTCTTCAAATTTCTTACTTACTTATGGGGGTTATATTCGTCCTTTACTTTCGTAAAACGGTCCCGCACAGACTTTAAATTCAAATTTCTGAACATGTTATACAATATAACATAGTTTGGGTCTTCTTACGCCTAATTAACTGATTGATTTTCAAAGCAAATTAAATTATCTTACTTAAAAACAAAAATCAGTAAGTATGACGTAAAACACGTTCAGAGTCATTACTAAAACGACAAACGATATAATTTTACAAATATACTCGTTAATATAATAATTATATAAGCGATCATCATACATAATTACAGTTGTAAATTTCAAAGAATCCAACAATCAACAAAAATAATTAGTAATTATTTTCTTTAAAATTACATGTTATAACTAATAATTTAACAGGTTCAGTTTTTACGAAGTTGATGCTGTCTGGGACTAGTATTGATTTATAGGTTCCTGATGCCGTTTTGATTCTTCCGCGATGACGATGGTTGACTTTATCTGTAGGTGCCGATTGACCATGTGCAGATTTTACTTGCATTAAGTCTGTGAACGTAAGTTAACAGGTTAACAATTTTTTATTTTTCCCAAAACAGATAACAGTAAATTTAAAATAATGAAAACATATAACAGCAATTTACATGAGAAAATATATAACAGCAATTTACATGAGAAAACAGAAAACAGCGAGTTCAAAAAATCGAAAAAAAACAGATAACAGCAGAATCTCATCGAAGGGCAATACTATTAAAACACATTTACAGAAAAGATCTTACCCACCTCTTCTTCTTCTTCTTCTTCCATATAAGAGCTGGATTTCCTGTGAGAATGTTTAAGCTCTGCTGGTCACGGTATAAATATTGTCCCTTTAAGGCTATGTACAGTTAAAATTCAAAATAGTGGTTCAAGTTAAAACTATGTACAACGTCAAGTTTGGTAGTTATTTGGTGGTTTGCTGGAGCCGTGAGTGGAAAACATCAATGGTTTCCTCTTGGGCGACATCAGCTGGCATTGCATTCCAGTCTACGATGGTTCTTGGAAAAAATGAATTTCTGTAGATATCGTTGGTGATCCTCTGTTGGTAGAATTTGTACCCTCATCTGGTTCTACTGTCGCCACCTTTCAGGTAATTGCTCCTGTCTATATCTATCAGTTCATTCTGAGTTCGGTACATCATTACCAGCCGGTTGTTCTTTCTTCTAGTTTGTAATGAATCCCATTTAAGCTGTTGTATCATGTTGGTTACACATCCTGGTGTTCGAGATGCGTAATCATTCATTACAAATCTTGCTGCTCGTCTTTGGATTGTCTCTAAGGTGTTGATATTTGCTTGGGTGGTAGGATCCCTGATTGTTGAAGCATATTCCACAACTGGTCTTACTATTGTAGTATAGCTTGCTGCTTTCACTGGTTTTGAACATCCTTTAAGGTTGCGCCGAACGAATCCTAGAGTTCGATTTTCCTTGGCTGCAACGTTCTCAATATGTTTGTTCCAGGAAAGATTGCTTGAGATGGTAACTCCTAGGTACTTTGCACTGTCTACTATTTCCAAAGATTGTCCATGTAGTGTATACTGGTGTTTGAATTGGCTCTTTGTTTCTTGGTGGAATTCTTATGATATTACATTTTGATGGGTTGAATTTCACGAGCCATGTGTGTTCCCACTTCTCAAGAGCATCCAGATCTTTCTGTAGTTGGTTTGTATCTTTGGTGTTACGGATTTCTCTGTACAGAAGGCTGTCATCAGCGAAAAGACGGACATCTCATTGTGTGGATCCAGGCATGTCATTAATATATGTCAGGAATAATAAGGGTCCTAACACAGTGCCTTGGGGAACACCCGAGAGTACATCTTCCTCCTCTGATTTCACACCCTTCAGTACGACTTGTTGTTTTCTGTTGGACAGGAATGACTATCCATTTATTGGTATTTCCTCTCACCCCATAGTGCTGTAATTTATAAAGTAATCTCTGGTGTGGTACCTTATCAAAGGCCTTCTCAAAATCTAAGAGTATGATGTCAACCTGATTTATTGTTATGATAAGTTGGCTTTCGCATGATCTTTTCTTTCTGAACCCATGTTGATTGTTACAAAGAATGTTTTGTTTGTCGAAGTGTGTCATAATACTACTATGGACTATATGTTTCAATATTTTACATGTTATTGCAGTCAGTGAAAATGGTCTGTAATTAGCTGGAATATGGGTGTCGCCTTTGTTGTACAGTGGAACTATATTAGCATCTCTCCAATCTTGTGGGACTTGGCCTGAGTGAATTCCAGTTTGCCGAATCCCAAATTGTCGATTCCCATATTGCCGCGTCCAATTTGCCGATTCCCAGTTTGCCGATTACATATTATTAAACCAATTAAGAACAATCCAAATGATGTAAAAAGAATTGTATCGAGAGCTATATGTGTTTAGGAAAATTAATTATATAAATTAAATAATTTAAGTGACATAAAAGGAATTATCGGCTTATAAAATTATAAAGTATCTGCTTGGGACATTTTTGGCTTTAAACAAATATGATAAGCTGAGAAAAATCAAGTTACTGAACTTTATCGACTGGGGCCGGATCGACCTGGGGACGGAACGACCTGCTACCCTCGTATCAGGTGCGTTGAAATATTATCCAAATATATCATATAATTGTGGTCAATGTAGAAGAATATTTTCCCAATTACCTTAAGTTGCATTTATATCTTATATTGTCCGACGTCAAAAGAGCCTTTGTAGTATGTACCTCACGTTGGAAATATGTTTTGATATTATCCCTAATTTCCCCAACTGGATTTTGTGTTTTACTTTCAAGACTTCCGCTACTTACATTCAAGTGAGTTTGTTTGCAAGATACACTAATTGTGTCGAAGTAAATAATTTACATACTTTTACCCGAAATAAATGTTCTATCCAGAAGGAAAAAAAATATTGGTAAGTCAATGTCCCAGCTCCAGTGCAAGTCTAAAGCGTATAAACGCCTGGGGCTCGGTTCATTTGAAGAGTTCATCCGAATTTGAAGTTGCCATAAGCCGAGTATAAGGGGCCACATATACTGTATAAGTCATGATTTTGGGTTCAGAAATGACACCTCAATGAGGGACCCGACAAAGCCCTACTCCCCTACCAATGTAAACGAATTTTTTTTTAGTATTTTAGGCCTCAGTCAGTTAGAAGAAAAAACAGATAACTTTCATATATTATCTTAAATTTTCAAACAGGAGACTTGCGGAGATTCAATAAACCATTACACTTTGGAGATCAGCAGTATAAATGTCATTGCATTATCACAATGATATTATAGACACCTATGTCTAAACAAACTTGAAAAAGACAAATTTCCTGGTCATAGATCAACTGTTTATACATGTAACTGCTCTGACAACATTACAGACATTTTCTGCATTCCGTTCAGTTACGAAGAGTTGGCAGGTGAGACAAGCATGTCTTATGAGTTGGCAGGGGAGACAAGCTAGAAAGTTTGACCACCTTGTGCCCAAACCCATCACAGACTGATTAAAAAAAGCCCGCCCAATCTTTAGTGTAAGTGGGGGTTCAATTTTCCATGGAGAAGGTTCAAAATACCATGACAGTGTTCCAGCTAGGGTAAAATAGAGGGGCTTCACGCCCTGCCCTAAAATTACCGCGCCCCTGTGCCTGCCTCAAGCGCCCCTTTGTCCCGACTGGCGCCCTTATCACTCTAAAGTGCCCCAATTCATTTTGTTTCCAAAAATCACCAGCAATTAAAGTGTTTTTATAACTAATTGATAAGACTGTTGTCATTTCCTGATGATTTTGATTATATAATTAGTGGTAGAAAGTCGGGACTCGTACACAGGTAACATGGTCAGGCTACTTACAATTATCGAATATTTTGGGATACCCTAAATAAATTAGATAAACAAAAATATGGGAACAAGCAATCAGATGATGATTTACCCAAAGAAGAGTTTATAAAATTTTATAAAAAACTCAACAGTTGTGACACAGAATACAATAAAAAACAGGAAGACTTAATAAAAGAATTTCAAAATTTAAAGGAAAAGCTGTATAAATCAGAGTCAACCGATACTCTCAACAATGATATTAATTGTAATGAGATTTCAGAAGCCATAAGGTCATTAAAAACTGGCAAATCAGCATCTGCAGATCTAATATCTAACGAAATGCTGAAAAATGCCATCCCAGTCTTAGTAAGACCCCTACAAAAACTCTTTAATTTAATATTTAGGACTGGAACTTTCCCTAAAATTTGGAATGAAAACTTTTTAGTTCTTCTACACAAAAAGGGGGATAAATATGATCCAGAAAATTACAGAGGTATCTCTATTAGCTCTAATATGGGAAAACTTTTTAATAAAATCATATACAAACGCCTTCTTAATTATATAAATGAAAACAATTTAATTAGTAAAAATCAAATAGGTTTCAAAGTGAAAAGCCGTACAGCTGACCACATATTCACTCTTAAAACTATAACAGATAGATATAAACAGAATGGTAAAAAAGTCTTTGCAGCCTTCATTGATTTAAAAAAGGCATTTGACACAGTTTGGAGAGTAGGACTATTCTATAAACTCCTAAAAGATAAAGTCCCAATGAAGATTTTTAATATTATTGACTCAATGTATACAAATACTTCATGCAGAATTAAATTTTCAAATGGACTGAGTCATTATTTTTCATCTGAACGGGGAGTTAAACAGGGTGATGTTTTAAGCCCTCTGCTGTTCAACTACTTTATAAATGATATAATAAAGTCTTTAAATCAAGAAAATACAGACCCAATTTCCATTGCAGATTCCAAAATAAACATACTTTTATATGCAGATGATATTGTTTTACTATCTCAAAGTAAAGAGGGACTACAAAATTCACTTAACATTTTATATGAATTTTGTTCAACCTGGAAATTACAAGTCAACATAAATAAATCAAAGATAATGGTATTCAATTCAAACGGTACTACTTATCAGAACCAATTTACTTATAACAATTTAAACCTTGAAACAGTAACACATTATTGTTACTTGGGTATGGTATTGAAATACAATGGAAACTTTAATTTGGCTATAAATACCTTAATGGAAAAAGCCAGAAAAGCATACTTTAAAATTAAAAAGGTATTAGGTATCAATAATCCTTGTAAACTTTTGGAAAAACTATTTGATTCATTAGTTATTCCCATACTTCTATATGGAAGTGAAGTTTGGGGGGTTGACTGCTCATTCAAAGACTCTGATGCATATGAAAAACTACACATCAAATTCATTAAAGAGATATTAGGAGTTCACTGTAAGGCAACAAATGATGGTTGTCGTGCAGAATTAAACAGAACTCCATTAAAAAGTAAAATTTTATTTTCTATATTTAATTTTTTCAAGCATATCCTTGATGCTGATAATACCTTACTAAAAGAAATTTATATTAACTCAAAAGAATTTAATCCTTGGGTAAAAAAGTTCAAAAAGATTATAAATAATCTTGGTTTTTCATTCATGATAAACAACACATCCCTTTCTAAAAACAACCTTAGTCAAATTAAGCAACGTATACAAGATCAATGTCTTCAGGATCAAAACTCGAATATTTACAAAACAACAAAATTAGAATTTTTTCAAAGTATATACATGATGGGGACAAGACCTCCATATGTCGATATATTACAAAACAAAGAAGATCGAGCTGCTGTTTGTAAAATCAGAATTAGCGCTCATTCACTTTTCATTGAACAAGGAAGACATCTTAATATTCCAAAAAAAGAAAGGTATTGTCCGATATGTAAATCAGGACAAATTGAAGATGAAAATCATTTTCTACTAAACTGCAAAGCTTTTAAAAATCAAAGAGACACATTTTATACTAGTATACTAAATTTAATAGATAATAAAAAGGTAATTAATGCAAATAATAAAATTTCATTTTTATTTAATAGTAATTCATACAAGATCCTTAAATTAACCTCCTCATTCATCATAAATTGTATGAACATTAGAAAAAGCCTATTATGATAGATTATACTTCTTTTCCTGTTTTAATTTCATTTATGGGTCTTTATTTACAATATACAATTGTATGTTCAAATCTTTATATTTGTACACATTATATTGGGCCTTAACCATGTAATATTGATGTGTTTGTGCCAATAAAGTATTTGTATTTGTATTTGTATTTGTATTACGGTCTCTAATAAATTTTGATCCTTTTATAGTATCAACTATACTTCCAATCAAAAGAACAAGCCGATATATATCCTTGAACAGGTTTACATAATAGCTACTGGAGATTAGCACCGAAATTATCGAACATTAGGGCACATTTTGCATGTACAGTACATGTCAAGTTTTGACCCTTCAAAAATGTTTTTAAATTAGCGTGTTAAGTATGTTTGGTCATGTGGCTTGATTATGATCCAGATCGGGAATAGCTAAAACATTTTTTATTGCCTTTGCCAAAGATATCTTCCAATATTTGTCACAGCGCCATGTTAATCATAGTTCACGCCATTTTGAAAAACATGCAGTGAAAGCTGGTACCCGACTGCCTTTTTCTTTGTTCAAATAGCGTAGCGTAAAAATACTCGCGGCAAGCAGTACAAACCAAATGAAATACGGAAATCGCCGGAGCGGATATGAACTAATTTCTGGACTTGTTAATATAATGCTACTTGCGTTGAAGTTACAACGCAAGGATTGAAACACAGCAAGAAATAGTATTTTGGCAGTCACTTTTCAATTTTTTAAATGTACAAATACATTGATGAAATTTACTTTAAAATCAGATCAAAGGACCATAACACAAACAGAACACTTATTCAAATAATAATAACAACAAAAGTGCCCCACCTGCAATCACACACAAATATATGCAAATACACGAAAAATTGCCCTTCTCATGCACCCCTCTATTTTCAAATCCTAGCTGGAACACTGCATGACACATTTAATGAGATAATTAGGGCCCCCAGTACATAGTGGTCTGGAAGGATGTTCTGTGTGTCATCTGCAGTGTGTAAATAATTATTTTCTAATGCCGAGTTACAACTGAACTTTGTTACCCTCATTTTATGTCAACCAATTTTATGACTATGTTTACTTTAGCACTGTCAACTAACACCATGTGAAGATGTCAACTAACACAATGTGGAGATGTCAACTAACACCATGTGAAGATGTCAACTAACACCATGTGGAGATGTCAACTAACACCATGTCATGTGAAGATGTCAACTAACACCATGTGGAGATGTGAACTAACACCATGTGGAAATGTCAAGTAACACCATGTGAAGATGTCAACTAACACCATGTGGAAATGTCAAGGAACACCATGTGGAGATGTCAACTAACACCATGTGGAGATGTCAACTAACACCATGTGGAAATGTCAACTAACACCACGTGGAGATGTCAACTAACACCATGTGGAAATGTCAAGTAACACCATGTGGAGATGTCAACTAACACCATGTGAAGATGTCAACTAACACCATGTGGAGATGTCAAGTAACACCATGTGGAGATGTCAACTAACACCATGTGGAAATGTCAACTAACACCATGTGGAGATGTCAACTAACACCTTGTGGAAATGTCAACTAACACCATGTGGAGATGTCAACTAACACCATGTGGAGATGTCAAGTAACACCATGTGGAGATGTCAACTAACACCATGTGGAAATGTCAACTAACACCATGTGGAAATGTCAACTAACACCATGTGGAGATGTCAACTAACACCATGTGGAGATGTCAACTAACACCATGTGGAAATGTCAACAAACACCATGTGGAGATGTCAACTAACACCATGTGGAAATGTCAACTAACACCATGTGGAAAAGTCAACTAACACCATGCATGTGGAGATGTCAAGTAACACCATGTGGAGATGTCAAGTAACACCATGTGGAGATGTCAACTAACACCATGTGGAAATGTCAAGTAACACCATGTGGAGATGTCAACTAACACCATGTGGAGATGTCAACTAACACCATGTGGAGATGTCAACTAACACCATGCATGTGGAGATGTCAACTAACACCATGTGGAGATGTCAACTAACACCATGTGAAAATGTCAAATAACACCATGTGGAAAAGTCAACTAACACCATGTGGAGATGTCAGCTAACCAATGTGGAAATGTCAACTAACACCATGTAGAGATGTCAACTAACACCATGTGAAAAAATCAACTAACACCATGTGGAGATGTCAACTAACACCATGTGGAGATGTCAACTAACACCATGTCGAAATGTCAACTAACACCATGTGGAGATGTTTTGGGGGATTTCATTGTATGTGCATGTACAAAACTACAGAACTAGTTAATACCAAATAATTTGTCCACCCATTGTTTCACTTGGGCCTTGGCTTTAACTGACATTGCTAACTAAGTATGTTATAATTATTTGAAACTTTTTATGAATACATGTTCCTAATGAAGGTCAGAGGGTTTGCTATGGGTACTCTGGCTTCCTCCATCAATTTAAACTGGACACCATAATATAGCTGAAAAATTGATGAACATAAATAAAACAAACAAACAAAACATATATACATGTGTATGTTTATATTGGGTACTTATATGTAAATGTGTTCAGGAAATAGGATATATTTATGTTTGGTAAATTAGTTTCAGATTTTTTTCAGTTGATGGTTGTTATAAACCCTTATTTTTGACATAAAACAATGTAAAAGATGGCATGGACATGCCCACGGTAAAAATGACTACAAACACAGCAAAATATTTTGGACAGCCAATTGTTGTTATAAAGTTTTTTCAGATTTTAAAATTGAGTTTTTTATTACTTGCAGAATTTTTTATGTCATAAAGAACAACGAACCATTAAGAAACCATGGGCAGTGTTTACCATGAAATAATTGAAGATGAGATCACCATTGAGAATGAGGAACTAGATGAAGTTTCAGATGAACTGTTTGGTGATGACAACAAGCCAAGATTGCATGTCTGGCCTATGAACACAGGAGTTGTGCTAATCGTGTTTGGTTTTGTTACTGTATGTTTAGGTATGTAAAGTTTAAAGGTTAACATTTTTTTGATAAACTTTACTAATCAAATGGTCAGGACATTCAGGACTTGCATAGGTCTATAGTGTAGAAAAAAGAATTAAAATAAGAAGTTAAAATAGACTGGATATTCATGATATTGGTGGACTGTCCACTGTGGACAGGTGGATATTGGTGGACTGACCATTGTGGACATTACATGTAGATGGCTGCCCACTGTGGACTGGTGGTCTCACCGCTTTGGACATTAGATGGATGCCCAATGTTGACATTGGTGGGCTGACCACTGTTATCTATTGGTGGGCGGACCACTGTTATACATTGGTGGGCTAAACATTGTGGACATTGGTGGACTGTTCACTGGATAGGTGGAAAACACAACATTTACCAGAGATATACTAAGTGTGCATGACAAGTAAACAACATCCCCATTTTATGCATGTTGGGTTAAAATGAAATATGTTGATTTCTTGTAAATACTCAAAAGCTGAACAATGTCGTCTATTTCTTATAATCTAACTCGGTATTGTAGCCACGGCAGTGACGCCCTCAGCGTGTGACTGATTGATGACGTTGACTGTATTCTGTCTCAAACAATGAGTGACAACATTGGAAATATTGGAATATGTGTTAAATATTGTTCTTGTTATTATACAGTTATGGCCTGTAACGAAGGTAATATCCATAATTATTAAATCAAGAAAGGGTTATTTTTCCGACGTCCGCAGGATCGAGGAAATGCGTACCTCGGAAAAATAACTTTTTCGAGATTTAATAATTTGGATATTACCTGAAGTCAATTAAAGGCCATAACTGTATTATTATACTGAACTAAACTCCAACAAGAAAACATGAATATTTCGATGGGGACTGTGTAGTGCTTTAAACTTTGGAGCTCTTTTGCACGTCGAATAAACAACTAGTTATTTCACAGATCTAATTTTGATGCACTTTGGCCTGTGGAGCAAATATTAACTAGTTATTTTTTCTACGTGCAATTCCCAGACAAATATTTTACCCACCTGCAGTTCTGAGAAAAAACAGTTATTGCCCCTCATATCTAATTTATTTTAGTACTTGTTTCCATAGTAACAGTAGTAAAGTATAATAATTCTTTTTTTAATTTTTGACTTTAAAATATAAGGATTGTTTTCAATTGTTGGTTAGATTATTGCATATAGACGACTTTGGATCGGTTTATGCTGTACATAACCCGCTTAGAGCCTCAATCCAACCATTATACCTTCTCCTTGTTCGTTTGTACATAACCCACTTAGAGCCTCAATCCAACCATTATACCTTCTCCTTGTTCGTTTGTACATAACCCACTTAGAGCCTCAATCCAACCATTATACCTTCTCCTTGTTCGTTTGTACATAATTTGTCTGAATCATTGTTTTGAATTCAAGACCATCTGTTGAAAATTCTGCCCCACTACAAAAAATTATAAGAGTTTTCATTATTTTTTTCTAAATATTATTCTTGACATCTTTTATCTACTTTTCTTAATTTAGAAATAAAAAATAAGTTGTCAACTTACCAACATTAAATAAAGCCAAGTTGATAAAACATTGTTTTTTCTCCTATATGCTGCAGCATACTAGTATGAGGCAGGCAAGCCACAAGTACATTGTATTATTTGTCTCTTTCTGTGATTTAAATTATGAACAAGTTATGTCCCTTTTTGGCTAGGATTTCTCCACAGTTCTGTCATTTTATTTGTTGAGTACATTATATATTTAAACTCCAAAAAGATAAACGTCTTTATGTACCTCTACAGGCATGGAGGTGGGAGACGAAAGAATAACTAGTTAGGTATGAACATCATAAAAACTGGAAGTAAAAACTTTAGAAACTAATCCGTCAACATTTTTAATGTCCATAATTGTTGCAAGTTATACAATTTTTAAAGTTAATTTTCTGTGTGTTTCTTGGATTTTTAGGTATTTTAGAGTTGTTTTTCCTGCCGCTAGTGGTACAACCGGAACAACAAAGAATTATTCATCTAGGAAAGGATAACTGTTATGGGGCTGGATTTTTTGCTGGTATTTTTGTAAGTGTATTTTGATGTTTAGAGAGTACTGGATTTCAAGTGCAGACATTTACAGGAAAACTGAAAATCAATTTTGATTGGAGTTGAGCACATTTTGCCAGCAGTTAATCTTGAAACCTCGTTGTTGACACACAGGAGATCATTGATAAATGTCCCCTATCATAACCTCTTATTATAGTAAAAAATGTAAACACGCTTGCTTGTCAGCTTTTCTGAGAAAGTTTTGTTTTTGTTTGAATAGTGTTTAATTCCAATTTCAGCAATTTTTCAGCTATATCATGACATCCAGTTGTTATTAAGGGAGGAAGCCGGGAGTACCAAAAGAAAATACCCATCCTTTGGTAGGAAAACTGGCAATCCTTGTCAACTAAGATTGAAGTCAAGCACACCCTGCCTGCAATGAGAGCGAACACCCAATCTCAGTGCTGACAGACCATGTGATCAATAGTAGACGAACTAAATTAACCTTTCGGCCACTGAGGCCCCTTTCTTATAAATATAATACTTGCAAGTTCATGATAAACAAAAGAAACAGTACTCTAAACATGGACAGTTTAAAGAAGCTAGAAGTTTTGCCCTCTGCCCAAACCTACCATAGAAAGGTGGAAAAGCTAAATTCTGCTGAGCTGTATCAGACATGTAGTTGCTCTATGTAAGGACAAAGTAGTTATCTTTCCTTGGTTTTTCAGATGATTTTGACAGGAAGTACAGCTGTGAGAGCAGCAATCAGTAAGAGACCAACTTCTGTAAGTTATGAATAATGTATATTATTATCCCAACTTGAATAAAAATCCTGTCTTTTGATTGGTTACAGTGTGCCTTTTACTGTTAATGTATCCTGCCACAAAAATATTTCTAATGTTGTCACTTGTTGATATTCATTCTGACTCAAAGCTCAACCAACCGTATCATCTTAAAGAACAAATATTTAACTAGTAATCAAATTATATGTACAATTCATTGTCACTTGTTTGTGAAAGAAAATATGTATATGGTCAACATAATCAATCAATCACACACTGGAGACATGGCTAAAATATAAGGCTAGGTTATTCAAAATGGACAACGTTGCTCAGCTGTAGAGTATTTACAAGAAATTAAAATATTTTATATTCATTTAGACTTCTAGCTGAACAAACCGTCCAGTATTACATGGATCTTGTATTTAAGCTACATTATTGTAGCTACTTGTATTTTAATCATTAGTTTTTGTATTTAATAATTATAACACCTTCTAGCTAAACCAGCCTTACGCTATCAATGGAAAGCTTGCTCTTGTATTTGTTTTATAATTCTTTTATTTAAACTGCATTGACTCCTACATGTAGGTGAAGCATCCTTGCTCTGCCATTTAATAGCTTTGACTTATATTTTGATTTTTTTATTATGTTATTTTCGTAGGTTAGAAAGTTTTTCAATTTGACCATCTTGACATTGTTACTATATATAGCATCAGCTATTATTATTATAGTCGGCTATAGTGTTAAATGGACTACAGAAGACCAGTACCCAGTAAGTACATTATGAGATCTAGAGGGATAGGTGGGTGGGAGAGGTTGGGGGCTATTGTTCACTCTACCTGAATGCTGTCCTGTGGAGTGTTCAGGGTAGGCAAGCTATTTATAGATGTTGTTTCTACATGGACAAGTGAAAAAAAAACTAATTCCATATGAGCTGTAGTGTTTATTTGTTTGAATGGTGTTTAATGCCACTTTCAGCAATTTTTCAGCTATATCATGGCGTCTAGTTTTTATTGGTGGAGGACCCAGAGAAAACCCGACCTTCAGTAGGAAAATTGGCAATCCTTGTCATTTAAGATAGGATTTGAGTAAACCCTTCCCACAGTGAGACTCAACCTGCAACCTCAGTGTTGACAAGCTATAATATATTATAAATAAAACAATATAGGACTAAACGGACTAGAGAGATGTACATGTATGTATATATGTATACTCTTAAACTTTACATACAACTTTTTGTTGTTTTTTAACCTTTAGATACTGTCAAGATACAATACAACTCGATTTTTTCTTTTCACCAGTCCAATGTGCTAGTGGGTACAACTTCTACACGTTAGAATTTAAACATTATCTGTCAATTTAATGAGAGACATTTGCATTACAGTAGAGATTAATCTAGAATTTACTGACGAGTACCAGGGCTTGCATGTTTTAAAACAATATCCTACCGCAGGTCGGGGGGTTTCTCCGGGTACTCCGGCTTCCTCCCCCAATAAAAACTGGACCCCACGATATAGCTGAAAAATTGCTGAAAGTGGCGTTAAAACACCATTCAAACAAACAAACATAAAACAATGTCTTAGCCAAAACAATGAGTCTTAAATTATAAAATCTGGAAAAAAATCTACAAGTGATAGTATATAAACAAAGAGTTCTGGATGCATTTCTATATTAATCTATGATTATACGAACAAAAATCAGAATTTGCCAAAAAACTTGTTTAGTTGGTTTACATACAAATTCATTTTTTGCAGGTTGACAGTTTTATGTATGAGATTCATATATTTGTATCTATAGCAACCATGTTAGGGTTCCTGTTCATCATAGCTTTATTTGTACAGTATTATGAGACGATTTTCTGTGGAGAGTTCCAGCTGTGTTTCAATTGGTTCTCATGCTGTGTACGCTGTTTACCACAAAAAGTATGTACATGTATTTAGATATTTAATGTTTTTTTTTAAATTTTTTCAAGTATTTATGAGTGGCAGAGTGGTTACACTACAAACACCAAAACCTTAATTCCCCCAGAAAACCTTAATCTCTGGGGGAAAACCTTAATTTTTTAAGGAAATCCGCTAAAAGTCAGTGTTGTTTTTTAAAATTAAGGTTGTCACCGGGAAATTAAGGTTTTCCATCGGAGATTAAGGTTTTTTGTTGATTGGACCCGTGGGTCGATTTTAAGCCCTCAGGCATTGTTGTTGATAATGATCATCAGTTATTCTTATCTATGCACTGTAGATCTATGTTTATAAAGTCAAATATTACGTCCAGGTACAGACGTGACAACGTATTGTTTGTTTTAATTTCGTATTTGGTGTATTGTGTTCTGTCAACTACAGACCGTGATTAAACTACGGTGGAATTTTCACTTTCCTATTATGCTTATGCAATGGTCAACAAATGTTTGATTTCAAATATGCTGGAATAATTCTCTTTAAGTGTTCTAAAAGGTTCATAGAACACAGCATTTTGCAAATAAATTTGTTAAAATATTTACATCTTGCCTTTTATCACCAAAATTTCCCTATCAGTGCCTCAAATTAATGTTGCAACCCTGTTAACTTTTACCGGATGTAAATTGTGTAACACCTTAATTGGCATGTCATTCGATTACCTATCAACACGTGCTATTAAATGTTACAAGAAACTTTTGTATTTAGTGAACTTTTAAAAAATCAACCATGCATGTGCTTCACTTGCCTTTTACGGTAAAAAAGCGTATTATACAATAAATACGAGATTTGTTAAATAGAATCAATGTAAAGAAATATGTTTTGTTTGTTTGTTTTAATGTTGTTTAATTCCACTTTAAGCTTTTTTTCAGCTATATCATGACGTCCAGTTTTATTGGGTAGGAAGCCAGAGTACCCGGAGAAATCTCGACCTACGAAGAATCAACCATAAAAGAGTATATGATAGTCTTTTATGTGTTGAACAAAGTAACATTGTGAAATTTATTTGTAAAAATGCATATATTTTTCATTATATTACGACACTACCAGATGTCCTTACATTGTAAACTCGACATTGACAACAGCCAAACGAAGCAAAGCAAAAACAACGCTGTTGTAAATTTGGCAATAAAAATGAATATAACAGTATAAAAATTTTGATGAAGTATGTGGACAAAGCAGTACTTCTCGTCTTTAAAAAAATAATTTTATTCCGATTTTGTTGGTAAAATTAATAAATTTATAACAAAAAGTCAAAAATTGTATTCACAGTATTACTTACGCAGAAGATAAGTATATACACGTCTCTGCGCTAAAAATGACATGCTTTGTTGAGTCCAGTGTAGTCATAAAAATACAGCGGATTTTTATTTTTATAATTTCATACTGGTGAATAAGGGTAAAAATGATGCACGGAATAATTTGGAAATTTAAATTCTCGCGTACATGGTGTATCGCGAATGAGGCCTGGAAGGGCGGTTAATTATTTATCTATGATGAAATTGTGTATTTGTTAATTTACATGCAACTAGGTATGTTATAAATTGAAATGTCTAGACCATTAAAAGATAATACAGTAGAAAATATGAATTAATATATCTCTTTATACTTTATAATTTATTATTATTTTTTTTTTTTTTTTGACAAAGAAGCAAACCTAAGTATAAATAGTAATTTGACGGGATTAACTTTTCTTAAAATCTTATTTGAATAAATTGAAATGGAGACTTACCATGTAAAATCAAAAACATCAATGTGGTTTTTTTTGTTTTTTGTTTATTAAGATGAGTTAAATTTTATGTATATATTGAAACCATTTGAAACCGATAATAGAAATTATGAAAACCGGATTACAGAGAATAGTTTGATTTGTATTGGGGTATACATTTCTTTGTCAGACAAATTGTAAATGTATATTTTGTATTGCAATTCGCCGTGTCAAGACTTGATATGAAAACTTTAATGTTTACGTATTCCAGAATATTGCAGCTTCGTATACGTATCGGAACATAAAGTGAAAGTTAATGTAACGTTTGCAATAACACATGCATGCAATTTCAAACAGAAGCATAAATCCTTTAAAACATAGAAATTACTGACAAAATAATTGTCATTGCTATATTATTCAATGATTTTCCGATGATATTCAACGGAAAGAACATGACTTGTGCATTTCGAAAATGTCAATTTACGCAGATATTCATTTTGTCAGCTTAGCCTTAATGTCTCAAGCTTCTAAGTCATTATAAATAAATAACGTTTCATTTAAAAGCCATCTCTTATTATAGTTACACCAATAAAATCATAAAAAATTAAAACGGCATTTACACCAAATCACGTGCACCAAAAAAAAAAAAAGAAACTAAAACAAAGACATTTTTTTAAGAATGCAAAACAAATAACGTTAAATTGTTTAACAAAACATAATTCGAATAACACAAACTTACCATGAAACCTGCGAAAAAATTAAAAAAAAATTTAATTAGTACAAAATACGATCCGTCTTTTATTCCTTTCATTTGTAAACAAACAGTATAGCGGATGTGTATTGAAAGTACGCTCGTGCAGCAATTTTTCTCATTATTTCAGTTACCTACCGATGTTCAAATGGAAAATTAATCTTGTATTTTTTTATAATACAATCACGGTAACTTACGAATTACGTAATTTTAGTAAAATTTGCAATAAACGTATTTTCTGATTCAAAGTTGACAGGAAATGCATTCACGTTCATTCATTGTTAATTTTTGGATTTTCACACAAATACATTTGGACAAGAATTAATTTTATACATAGATATAGATTTATAAACATAGATCTACAGTGCATAGATTAGAACAACTGATGATCGTTATCAACAACAATGCCTGAGGGCTTAAAATCGATCCAGGGGTCCAATCAACAAAAAACCAGAATCTCCGCGGGAAAACCTTAATTTCCGAGGGAAAACCTTTTTTTTCCGGTGACAACCTTAATTTTAAAAACCAACACTGACTTTCTGCGGATTTCCTTAAAAAATTAAGGTTTTCCCATAGAGATTAAGGTTTTCCGGGGGAATTAAGGTTTTCGTGTTTGTAGTGTTAAGGTACTTTGTCATCTACAATTGATCACATGGCTTATCAACACTGTGGTTGCGAGTTCAAGCCTTACCTTTTGGGAGGGTGTGTTTTAGTCAAATATGAGTCTCACTGTGGACAGGGTGTGCCAGTCTTAAAACTTTAAATGATAAGGATTGCCTGTTTTCCTGCCAAAGGTTTGGGGTTATTACAGTGTACTCCAGCTTACACTCAATGAAAACTGTGCCCCATGATATATCGCTGAAAACAATTGCTGAAATTGATGATAAACCAGGATTGCCAACTTTCCTGCCAAAGGTTTGGGGCTATTACAGTGTACTCCAGCTTACACTCAATGAAAACTGTGCCCCATGATATATCGTTGAAAACAAATGCTGAAATTGATGTTAAACCAGGATTGCCAACTTTCCTGCCAAAGGTTTGGGGTTATTACAGTGTACTCCAGCTTACACTCAATGAAAACTGTGCCCCATGATATATCGCTGAAAACAATTGCTGAAATTGATGTTAAACCAGGATTGCCAACTTTCCTGCCAAAGGTTTGGGGCTATTACAGTGTACTCCAGCTTACACTCAAGGAAAACTGTGCCCCATGATATATCGCTGAAAACAATTGCTGAAATTGATGTTAAACCAGGATTGCCAACTTTTCCACCAAAGGTTTGGGGTTATTACAGTGTACTCCAGCTTACACTCAATGAAAACTGTTCCCCATGATATATCGCTGAAAACAATTGCTGAAATTGATGTTAAACCAGGATTGCCAACTTTCCTGCCAAAGGTTTGGGGTTATTACAGTGTACTCCAGCTTACACTCAATGAAAACTGTGCCCCATGATATATCGCTGAAAACAAATGCTGAAATTGATGATAAACCAGGATTGCCAACTTTCCTGCCAAAGGTTTGGGGCTATTACAGTGTACTCCAGCTTACACTCAATGAAAACTGTTCCCCATGATATATCGCTGAAAACAATTGCTGAAATTGATGTTAAACCAGGATTGCCAACTTTCCTGCCAAAGGTTTGGGGTTATTACAGTGTACTCCAGCTTACACTCAATGAAAACTGTTCCCCATGATATATCGCTGAAAACAATTGCTGAAATTGATGTTAAACCAGGATTGCCAACTTTCCTGCCAAAGGTTTGGGGTTATTACAGTGTACTTTAGCTTACACTCAATGAAAACTGTGCCCCATGATATATCGTTGAAAACAATTGCTGAAATTGATGTTAAACCAGGATTGCCAACTTTCCTGCCAAAGGTTTGGGGCTATTACAGTGTACTCCAGCTTACACTCAAGGAAAAATGTTCCCCATGATATATCGTTGAAAACAATTGCTGAAATTGATGTTAAACCAGGATTGCCAACTTTCCTGCCAAAGGTTTGGGGCTATTACAGTGTACTCCAGCTTACACTCAATGAAAACTGTGCCCCATGATATATCGCTGAAAACAATTGCTGAAAATTGATGTTAAACCAGGATTGCCAACTTTCCTGCCAAAGGTTTGGGGTTATTACAGTGTACTCCAGCTTACACTCAATGAAAACTGTTCCCCATGATATATCGCTGAAAACAATTGCTGAAATTGATGTTAAACCAGGATTGCCAACTTTCCTGCCAAAGGTTTGGGGTTATTACAGTGTACTCCAGCTTACACTCAATGAAAACTGTTCCCCATGATATATCGCTGAAAACAATTGCTGAAATTGATGTTAAACCAGGATTGCCAACTTTCCTGCCAAAGGTTTGGGGTTATTACAGTGTACTCCAGCTTACACTCAATGAAAACTGTGCCCCATGATATATCGCTGAAAACAATTGCTGAAATTGATGTTAAACCAGGATTGCCAACTTTCCTACCAAAGGTTTGGGGTTATTACAGTGTACTTTAGCTTACACTCAATGAAAACTGTGCCCCATGATATATTGTTGAAAACAATTGCTGAAATTGATGATAAACCAGGATTGCCAACTTTCCTGCCAAAGGTTTGGGGTTATTACAGTGTACTCCAGCTTACACTCAATGAAAACTGTTCCCCATGATATATCGCTGAAAACAATTGCTGAAATTGATGTTAAACCAGGATTGCCAACTTTCCTGCCAAAGGTTTGGGGCTATTACAGTGTACTCCAGCTTACACTCAAGGAAAAATGTTCCCCATGATATATCGTTGAAAACAATTGCTGAAATTGATGTTAAACCAGGATTGCCAACTTTTCCACCAAAGGTTTGGGGTTATTACAGTGTACTCCAGCTTACACTCAATGAAAACTGTGCCCCATGATATATCGTTGAAAACAATTGCTGAAAATTGATGTTAAACCAGGATTGCCAACTTTCCTGCCAAAGGTTTGGGGTTATTACAGTGTATTCCAGCTTACACTCAATGAAAACTGTGCCCCATGATATATCGCTGAAAACAATTGCTGAAATTGATGTTAAACCAGGATTGCCAACTTTCCCGCCAAAGGTTTGGGGTTATTACAGTGTATTCCAGCTTACACTCAATGAAAACTGTGCCCCATGATATATCGCTGAAAACAATTGCTGAAATTGATGTTAAACCAGGATTGCCAACTTTCCTGCCAAAGGTTTGGGGTTATTACAGTGTACTCCAGCTTACACTCAAGGAAAACTGTGCCCCATGATATATCGCTGAAAACAATTGCTGAAATTGATGTTAAACCAGGATTGCCAACTTTCCCGCCAAAGGTTTGGGGCTATTACAGTGTACTCCAGCTTACACTCATTGAAAACTGTGCCCCATGATATATCGCTGAAAACAATTGCTGAAATTTATGTTAAACCAGGATTGCCAACTTTCCTGCCAAAGGTTTGGGGTTTTTACAGTGTACTCCATCTTCTGATGTTAAACCAGGATTGCCAACTTTCCTGCCAAAGGTTTGGGGTTTTTCATGAGTTACTCAGGTTTCCTCCCCCGATGAAAGCCAGTGTCCATGATAAAGGGGAAAAATTGCTACAAGTGGCATTAAACACCATTCAAAGCAGGAGAATTGTGGATAAATCAGGAGACGAAAAACACAATTTCTAAAATCTGATAAAGAATTAAGTATAGTCTCACTCCAATCTATGTTTAACTTCTATTTGCAGTAAGGGCCACGATGACCAAGTGGTCCAGGTGGTTATCCATCTTCTATTGATCACAGGGCCTTGACGGCCGAGTGGTCCAGTTGGTTAGCCATCTTCTATTGACCACAGGGCCTCGATGGCCAAGTGGTCCAGGTGGTTAGTCATCTACTATTGACCACAGGGCCTCAATGGCGGAGTGGTCCAGGTGGTTAGCCATCTACTATTGATCACAGGGCCTCGATTGCCAAGTGGTCCAGGTGGTATGTCATCTACTATTGATCACAGGGCCTCGATGGCCAAGTGGTCCAGGTAGTTAGCCATCTACTATTGATCACAGGGCCTCGATGGCGGAGTGGTCCAGGTGGTTAGTCATCTACTATTGACCACAGGGACTCGATGTCCAAGTGGTCCCGGTGGTATGTCATCTACTATTGATCACAGGGCCTCGAAGGCGGAGTGGTCCAGGTGGTTAGCCATCTACTATTGATCACAGGGCCTCGATTGCCAAGTGGTCCAGGTGGTATGTCATCTACTATTGATCACAGGGCCTGGATGGCCAAGTGGTCCAGGTGGTTTGTCATCTACTATTGATCACAGGGCCTCGATTGCCAAGTGGTCCAGGTGGTATGTCATCTACTATTGATCACAGGGCATCGATGGCCAAGTGGTCCAGTTAGTTAGCCATCTACTATTGATCACAGGGCCTCGATTGCCAAGTGGTCCAGGTGGTATGTCATCTACTATTGATCACAGGGCCTCGATGGCCAAGTGGTCCAGGTGGTATGTCATCTACTATTGATCACAGGGCCTCGATGGCCAAGTGGTCCAGGTGGTTAGCCATCTACTATTGATCACAGGGCTTCGATGGCCAAGTGTTCCAGGTGGTTAGCCATCTACTATTGATCACAGGGCCTCGATGGCCAAGTGGTCCAGGTAGTTAGCCATCTACTATTGATCACAGGGCCTCGATGGAGGAGTGGTCCAGGTAGTTAGCCATCTACTATTGATCACAGGGCCTCTATGGCCAAGTGGTCCAGGTGGTTAGCCATCTACTATTGATCACAGGGCCTCGATGGCCAAGTGGTCCAGGTGGTTAGCCATCTACTATTGATCACAGGGCTTAGATGGCCAAGTGGTCCAGGTGGTTTGTCATCTACTATTGATCACAGGGCCTCGATGGCCAAGTAGTCCAGGTGGTATGTCATCTACTATTGATCACAGGGCCTCGATGGCCAAGTGGTCCAGGTAGGTAGGCATCTACTATTGATCACAGGGCCTCGATGGCCAAGTGGTCCAGGTGGTTAGCCATCTACTATTGATCACAGGGCCTCGATGGCCAAGTGTTCCCGTTAGCCATCTACTATTGATCACAGGGCCTCGATGGCAGAGTGGTCCAGGTAGTTAGCCATCAACTATTGATCACAGGGCCTCGATTGCCAAGTGGTCCAGGTGGTATGTCATCTACTATTGATCACAGGGCCTCGATGGCCAAGTGGTCCAGGTAGTTAGCCATCTACTATTGATCACAGGGCCTTGATGGCCAAGTGGTCCCGTTAGCCATCTACTATTGATCACAGGGCCTCGATGGCCAAGTGGTCCAGGTACTTAGCCATCTACTATTGATCACAGGGCCTCGATGGCCAAGTGGTCCCATTAGCCATCTACTATTGATCACAGGGCCTAGATGGCCAAGTGGTCCCGTTAGCCATCTACTATTGATCACAGGGCCTCGATGGCAGAGTGGTCCAGGTAGTTAGCCATCAACTTTTGATCACATGGCCTTGATTGCCAAGTGGTCCAGGTGGTATGTCATCTACTATTGATCACAGGGCCTCGATGGCCAAGTGGTCCAGGTAGTTAGCCATCTACTATTGATCACAGGGCCTAGATGGCCAAGTGGTCCAGGTAGTTAGCCATCTACTATTGATCACAGGGCCTCGATGGCCAAGTGGTCCAGGTGGTTTGTCGTCTACTATTGATCACAGGGCCTAGATGGCCAAGTGGCCCAGGTAGTTAGCTATCTACTATTGATCACAGGGTCTAGATGGCCAAGTGGTCCAGGTGGTTTGTCATCTACTATTGATCACAGGGCCTGGATGGCCAAGTGGTCCAGGTGGTTTGTCATCTACTTTTGATCACAGGGCCTCGATGGCCAATTGGTCCAAGTGGTTAGCCATCAACTATTGATCACAGGGCCTCGATGGCCAAGTGGTCCAGGTAGTTAGCCATCTACTATTGATCACAGGGCCTAGATGGCCAAGTGGTCCAGGTGGTTTGTCATCTACTATTGATCACAGGGCCTCGATGGCCAAGTGGTCCAGGTGGTTAGCCATCTACTATTGATCACAGGGCCTCGATGGCGGAGTGGTCCAGGTGGTTAGCCATCTACTATTGATCACAGGGCCTCGATGGCGGAGTGGTCCAGGTGGTTAGCCATCTACTATTGATCACAGGGCCTCGATGGCCAAGTGGTCCAGGTGGTTTGTCATCTACTATTGATCACAGGGCCTCGATGGCCAAGTGGTCCCGTTAGCCATCTTCTATTGAGCACAGGGCTTAGATGGCCAAGTGGTCCAGGTGGTTAGTCATCTACTATTGATCACAGGGCCTCGATGGCCAAGTGGTCCAGGTGGTACATGTATGTCATCTACTATTGATCACAGGGCCTCGATTGCCAAATGGTCCAGGTGGTATGTCATCTACTATTGGTCACAGGGCCTTGATGGCCAAGTGGTCCAGGTAGTTAGCCATCTACTATTGATCACAGGGCCTAGATGGCCAAGTGGTCCCGTTAGCCATCTACTATTGATCACAGGGCCTCGATGGCAGAGTGGTCCAGGTAGTTAGCCATCAACTATTGATCACAGGGCCTCGATTGGCAAGTGGTCCAGGTGGTATCTCATCTACTATTGATCACAGGGCCTCGATGGCCAAGTGGTCCAGGTAGTTAGCCATCTACTATTGATCACAGGGCCTCGATGGCCAAGTGGTCCCATTAGCCATCTACTATTGATCACAGGGCCTAGATGGCCAAGTGGTCCCGTTAGCCATCTACTATTGATCACAGGGCCTCGATGGCAGAGTGGTCCAGGTAGTTAGCCATCAACTTTTGATCACATGGCCTCGATTGCCAAGTGGTCCAGGTGGTATGTCATCTACTATTGATCACAGGGCCTCGATGGCCAAGTGGTCCAGGTAGTTAGCCATCTACTATTGATCACAGGGCCTCGATGGCCAAGTGGTCCAGGTAGTTAGCCATCTACTATTGATCACAGGGCCTCGATGGCCAAGTGGTCCAGGTGGTTTGTCGTCTACTATTGATCACAGGGCCTAGATGGCCAAGTGGTCCAGGTAGTAAGCTATCTACTATTGATCACAGGGTCTAGATGGCCAAGTGGTCCATGTGGTTTGTCATCTACTATTGATCACAGGGCCTGGATGGCCAAGTGGTCCAGGTGGTTTGTCATCTACTTTTGATCACAGGGCCTCGATGGCCAATTGGTCCAAGTGGTTAGCCATCAACTATTGATCACAGGGCCTCGATGGCCAAGTGGTCCAGGTAGTTAGCCATCTACTATTGATCACAGGGCCTAGATGGCCAAGTGGTCCAGGTGGTTTGTCATCTACTATTGATCACAGGGCCTCGATGGCCAAGTGGTCCAGGTGGTTAGCCATCTACTATTGATCACAGGGCCTCGATGGCGCAGTGGTCCAGGTGGTTAGCCATCAACTATTGATCACAGGGCCTCGATGGCGGAGTGGTCCAGGTGGTTAGCCATCTACTATTGATCACAGGGCCTCGATGGCGGAGTGGTCCAGGTGGTTAGCCATCTACTATTGATCACAGGGCCTCGATGGCGGAGTGGTCCAGGTGGTTAGCCATCTACTATTGATCACAGGGCCTCGATGGCCAAGTGGTCCAGGTGGTTTGTCATCTACTATTGATCACAGGGCCTCGATGGCCAAGTGGTCCCGTTAGCCATCTTCTATTGAGCACAGGGCTTAGATGACCAAGTGGTCCAGGTGGTTAGTCATCTACTATTGATCACAGGGCCTCGATGGCCAAGTGGTCCAGGTGGTATGTCATCTACTATTGATCACAGGGCCTCGATTGCCAAATGGTCCAGGTGGTATGTCATCTACTATTGGTCACAGGGCCTTGATGGCCAAGTGGTCCAGGTAGTTAGCCATCTACTATTGATCACAGGGCCTAGATGGCCAAGTGGTCCCGTTAGCCATCTACTATTGATCACAGGGCCTCGATGGCCAAGTGGTCCAGGTGGTATGTCATCTACTATTGATCACAGGGCCTCGATTGCCAAATGGTCCAGGTGGTATGTCATCTACTATTGGTCACAGGGCCTAGATGGCCAAGTGGCCCAGGTAGTTAGCTATCTACTATTGATCACAGGGTCTAGATGGCCAAGTGGTCCAGGTGGTTTGTCATCTACTATTGATCACAGGGCCTGGATGGCCAAGTGGTCCAGGTGGTTTGTCATCTACTTTTGATCACAGGGCCTCGATGGCCAATTGGTCCAAGTGGTTAGCCATCAACTATTGATCACAGGGCCTCGATGGCCAAGTGGTCCAGGTAGTTAGCCATCTACTATTGATCACAGGGCCTAGATGGCCAAGTGGTCCAGGTGGTTTGTCATCTACTATTGATCACAGGGCCTCGATGGCCAAGTGGTCCAGGTGGTTAGCCATCTACTATTGATCACAGGGCCTCGATGGTGGAGTGGTCCAGGTGGTTAGCCATCTACTATTGATCACAGGGCCTCGATGGCGGAGTGGTCCAGGTGGTTAGCCATCTACTATTGATCACAGGGCCTCGATGGCCAAGTGGTCCAGGTGGTTAGCCATCTACTATTGATCACAGGGCCTCGATGGCGGAGTGGTCCAGGTGGTTAGCCATCTACTATTGATCACAGGGCCTCGATGGCCAAGTGGTCCATGTGGTTTGTCATCTACTATTGATCACAGGGCCTCGATGGCCAAGTGGTCCCGTTAGCCATCTTCTATTGAGCACAGGGCTTAGATGGCCAAGTGGTCCAGGTGGTTAGTCATCTACTATTGATCACAGGGCCTCGATGGCCAAGTGGTCCAGGTGGTACATGTATGTCATCTACTATTGATCACAGGGCCTCGATTGCCAAATGGTCCAGGTGGTATGTCATCTACTATTGGTCACAGGGCCTTGATGGCGAAGTGGTCCAGGTAGTTAGCCATCTACTATTGATCACAGGGCCTAGATGGCCAAGTGGTCCCGTTAGCCATCTACTATTGATCACAGGGCCTCGATGGCAGAGTGGTCCAGGTAGTTAGCCATCAACTATTGATCACAGGGCCTCGATTGGCAAGTGGTCCAGGTGGTATCTCATCTACTATTGATCACAGGGCCTCGATGGCCAAGTGGTCCAGGTAGTTAGCCATCTACTATTGATCACAGGGCCTCGATGGCCAAGTGGTCCCATTAGCCATCTACTATTGATCACAGGGCCTAGATGGCCAAGTGGTCCCGTTAGCCATCTACTATTGATCACAGGGCCTCGATGGCAGAGTGGTCCAGGTAGTTAGCCATCAACTTTTGATCACATGGCCTCGATTGCCAAGTGGTCCAGGTGGTATGTCATCTACTATTGATCACAGGGCCTCGATGGCCAAGTGGTCCAGGTAGTTAGCCATCTACTATTGATCACAGGGCCTCGATGGCCAAGTGGTCCAGGTAGTTAGCCATCTACTATTGATCACAGGGCCTCGATGGCCAAGTGGTCCAGGTGGTTTGTCGTCTACTATTGATCACAGGGCCTAGATGGCCAAGTGGTCCAGGTAGTAAGCTATCTACTATTGATCACAGGGTCTAGATGGCCAAGTGGTCCAGGTGGTTTGTCATCTACTATTGATCACAGGGCCTGGATGGCCAAGTGGTCCAGGTGGTTTGTCATCTACTTTTGATCACAGGGCCTCGATGGCCAATTGGTCCAAGTGGTTAGCCATCAACTATTAATCACAGGGCCTCGATGGCCAAGTGGTCCAGGTGGTTTGTCGTCTACTATTGATCACAGGGCCTAGATGGCCAAGTGGTCCAGGTAGTTAGCTATCTACTATTGATCACAGGGTCTAGATGGCCAAGTGGTCCAGGTGGTTTGTCATCTACTATTGATCACAGACAGGACCTGGATGGCCAAGTGGTCCAGGTGGTTTGTCATCTACTTTTGATCACAGGGCCTCGATGGCCAATTGGTCCAAGTGGTTAGCCATCAACTATTGATCACAGGGCCTCGATGGCCAAGTGGTCCAGGTAGTTAGCCATCTACTATTGATCACAGGGCCTAGATGGCCAAGTGGTCCAGGTGGTTTGTCATCTACTATTGATCACAGGGCCTCGATGGCCAAGTGGTCCAGGTGGTTAGCCATCTACTATTGATCACAGGGCCTCGATGGCGCAGTGGTCCAGGTGGTTAGCCATCAACTATTGATCACAGGGCCTCGATGGCGGAGTGGTCCAGGTGGTTAGCCATCTACTATTGATCACAGGGCCTCGATGGCGGAGTGGTCCAGGTGGTTAGCCATCTACTATTGATCACAGGGCCTCGATGGCGGAGTGGTCCAGGTGGTTAGCCATCTACTATTGATCACAGGGCCTCGATGGCCAAGTGGTCCAGGTGGTTTGTCATCTACTATTGATCACAGGGCCTCGATGGCCAAGTGGTCCCGTTAGCCATCTTCTATTGAGCACAGGGCTTAGATGACCAAGTGGTCCAGGTGGTTAGTCATCTACTATTGATCACAGGGCCTCGATGGCCAAGTGGTCCAGGTGGTATGTCATCTACTATTGATCACAGGGCCTCGATTGCCAAATGGTCCAGGTGGTATGTCATCTACTATTGGTCACAGGGCCTTGATGGCCAAGTGGTCCAGGTAGTTAGCCATCTACTATTGATCACAGGGCCTAGATGGCCAAGTGGTCCCGTTAGCCATCTACTATTGATCACAGGGCCTCGATGGCAGAGTGGTCCAGGTAGTTAGCCATCAACTATTGATCACAGGGCCTCGATTGCCAAGTGGTCCAGGTGGTATGTCATCTACTATTGATCACAGGGCCTCGATGGCCAAGTGGTCCAGGTAGTTAGCCATCTACTATTGATCACAGGGCCTCGATGGCCAAGTGGTCCCATTAGCCATCTACTATTGATCACAGGGCCTAGATGGCCAAGTGGTCCCGTTAGCCATCTACTATTGATCACAGGGCCTCGATGGCCAAGTGGTCCAGGTAGTTAGCCATCTACTATTGATCACAGGGCCTCGATGGCCAAGTGGTCCAGGTAGTTAGCCATCTACTATTGATCACAGGACCTCGATGGCCAAGTGGTCCAGGTGGTTTGTCGTCTACTATTGATCACAGGGCCTAGATGGCCAAGTGGTCCAGGTAGTAAGCTATCTACTATTGATCACAGGGTCTAGATGGCCAAGTGGTCCAGGTGGTTTGTCATCTACTATTGATCACAGGGCCTGGATGGCCAAGTGGTCCAGGTGGTTTGTCATCTACTTTTGATCACAGGGCCTCGATGGCCAATTGGTCCAAGTGGTTAGCCATCAACTATTGATCACAGGGCCTCGATGGCCAAGTGGTCCAGGTAGTTAGCCATCTACTATTGATCACAGGGCCTAGATGGCCAAGTGGTCCAGGTGGTTTGTCATCTACTATTGATCACAGGGCCTCGATGGCCAAGTGGTGTAGGTGGTTAGCCATCTACTATTGATCACAGGGCGTCGATGGCCAAGTGGTCCAGGTGGTTAGCCATCTACTATTGATCACAGGGCCTCGATGGCGGAGTGGTCCAGGTGGTTAGCCATCTACTATTGATCACAGGGCCTCGATGGCGGAGTGGTCCAGGTGGTTAGCCATCTACTATTGATCACAGGGCCTCGATGGCCAAGTGGTCCAGGTGGTTTGTCATCTACTATTGATCACAGGGCCTCGATGGCCAAGTGGTCCCGTTAGCCATCTTCTATTGAGCACAGTTCTTAGATGGCCAAGTGGTCCAGGTGGTTAGTCATCTACTATTGATCACAGGGCCTCGATGGCCAAGTGGTCCAGGTGGTATGTCATCTACTATTGATCACAGGGCCTCGATGGCCAAGTGGTCCAGGTAGTTAGCCATCTACTATTGATCACAGGGCCTAGATGGCCAAGTGGTCCCGTTAGCCATCTACTATTGATCACAGGGCCTCGATGGCGGAGTGGTCCAGGTAGTTAGCCATCAACTATTGATCACAGGGCCTCGATTGCCAAGTGGTCCAGGTGGTATGTCATCTACTATTGATCACAGGGCCTCGATGGCCAAGTGGTCCAGGTAGTTAGCCATCTACTATTGATCACAGGGCCTCGATGGCCAAGTGGTCCCGTTATCCATCTACTATTGATCACAGGGCTTAGATGGCCAAGTGGTCCAGGTGGTTAGTCATCTACTATTGATCACAGGGCCTCGATGGCCAAGTGGTCCAGGTGGTATGTCATCTACTATTGATCACAGGGCCTTGATTGCCAAATGGTCCAGGTGGTATGTCATCTACTATTGATCACAGGGCCTCGATGGCCAAGTGGTCCAGGTAGTTAGCCATCTACTATTGATCACAGGGCCTAGATGGCCAAGTGGTCCCGTTAGCCATCTACTATTGATCACAGGGCCTCGATGGCGGAGTGGTCCTGGTAGTTAGCCATCAACTATTGATCACAGTGCCTCGATTGCCAAGTGGTCCTGGTGGTATGTCATCTACTATTGATCACAGGGCCTCGATGGCCAAGTGGTCCAGGTAGTTAGCCATCTACTATTGATCACAGGGCCTCGATGGCCAAGTGGTCCCATTATCCATCTACTATTGATCACAGGGCCTTGATGGCCAAGTGGTCCAGGTAGTTAGCCATCTACTATTGATCACAGGGCCTCGATGGCCAAGTGGTCCCGTTAGCCATCTACTATTGATCACAGGGCCTAGATGGCCAAGTGGTCCCGTTAGGCATCTACTATTGATCACAGGGTCTCGATGGCGGAGTGGTCCAGGTAGTTAGCCATCAACTATTGATCACAGGGCCTCGATTGCCAAGTGGTCCAGGTGGTATGTCATCTACTATTGATCACAGGGCCTCGATGGCCAAGTGGTCCAGGTAGTTAGCCATCTACTATTGATCACAGGGCCTCGATGGCCAAGTGGTCCAGGTAGTTAGCCATCTACTATTGATCACAGGGCCTAGATGGCCAAGTGGTCCCGTTAGCAATCTACTATTGATCACAGGACCTCGATGGCCAAGTGGGCCAGGTGGTATGTCATCTACTATTGATCACAGGGCCTTGATGGCCGAGCGGTCCAGGTGGTTAGCCGTATACTATTGATCACAGGGCCTCGATGGCCAAGTGGTCCGGTTAGCCATCTACTATTGATCACAGGGCATCGATGGCCAAGTGGTCCAGGTGGTTAGCCATCTACTATTGATCACAGGGCATCGATGGCCAAGTGGTCCGGTTAGCCATCTACTATTGATCACAGGGCCTAGATGGCCAAGTGGTCCCGTTGGCCATCAACTATTGATCACAGGGCCTCGATGGCGGAGTGGTCCAGGTATTTAGCCATCAACTGTTGATCACAGGGCCTCGATTGCCAAGTGGTCCAGGTGGTATGTCATCTACTATTGATCACAGGGCCTCGATGGCCAAGTGGTCCAGGTAGTTAGCCATCTACTATTGATCACAGTGCCTCGATGGCCAAGTGGTCCAGGTGGTTAGCCATCAACTATTGATCACAGGGCCTCGATGGCCAAGTGGTCCAGGTAGTTAGCCATCTACTATTGATCACAGGGCCTCGATGGCCAAGTGGTCCAGGTAGTTAGCCATCTACTATTGATCACAGGGCCTCGATGGCCAAGTGGTCCAGGAGGTTAATCATCTTCTATTGATCATGTTCCTGACAACATCGACTTTAAAGGTTAAAGTCTTGCTGCGGGCAGTGTGTGCTCAACTCCAATCTTAATTGACAATGATTGCTAGTTGCCTGCTAAAGGTCGGGGGTTTATTGATATAACTTTTTTAAAAAAATGCTGAAAGTGGTGTTCAGAGGTCATAAATTTGACCCGAAGATAAAAATCAAAATGTTCGACTACAGCGCTGAAACTGGCGGTCACAATGTCTGATAAATTCTCATAAAGTAGCCTGGTCTTTATGTTGCGAAAGTCAGTTATGTATTCTGAAATTTGAATGTAGACATAATTTCAGGAATTGTGTTTGCCCTTAGCGAAATTTCATTCTTTTCTGTATTTTTATGTATATTTCCGGTAACAAAAGGTGTGGTCATTTTTGAAACATTATGAAGAAGCCCAACCAGGAAAGCTTGACTTACCTTAAACTTCCCCATTTAACATTGTTAGCTTTTTAAGACTTAATAATAATAATTGACAAGGATTGCCAGTTTTCCTACCAACGGTTGAGGGTTTTCTCTGGGTACTTTGGCTTCTTCTCTCAATAAAAACTGAAAGCCAGGATGTAACAATTCTGAAAATGGTGTTAAACCCAAATCAAACAAACAAAATCAATCAAATCTGTGTTAAATTGTAGGTTTTACAAATGCTCGCAAGTAATTCAAAAGAGGACGAAACATGAAGATGACCAATCATCAGATATCCTGTTCCAAGATTAAATGTGTATAAGGATAGGCGACAATTGGGATATTTTCCTGAAATAATTGTATCCGAGTCTGAAGGTTTTTTTTATAAACAAACTGTACATTGCATTACATTGGATACTCTGTCATATCGCTTATTGACTTGGTTTGAGAGTAATAGCAAGTTTGTTGACCCCAAGACAGTATTACCCAACAGGACACCAGGCTAATATTAGTGTTAACCAAAGACAGTATTACCCAACAGGACACCAGTCTAATATTAGTATCAATGGGGACAACAAACTTTTGTATCTAGTCTTTTTTTGTTTTTTTGTGAACAATTGATCATTCATAAAATGTGACATATTTTATGGCTAAGAATAAGGTTTCAAAATTATAATTAAAATTTATGTATCCGGACCACAATGTCTACCCTGCCCATGGTGTTTTATCATCAACTTGCAAGTATATCCATAGATCTGCATGTCAGATGAGGTCTGTCTGTTATCTATAGATCAGCTGGTCAGATAAGGCCTGTCTGTTATCCATAGATCTGCTAGTCAGATGACATGGATGAGGTCTGTCTGTTATCCAAAGATCTGTTAGTCAGATGAGGTCTTTCTGTTCTCTATAGATCCACTAGGCAGATGAGGTCTGTCTGTTACCCAGTTAATCTGCCAGTCAGATGAGGTCTGTCTGTTGTATATAGATCTGCTAGTCAGTTGAGGTCTGTCTGTTATCCGTAGATCTGCTAGTCAGTTGAGGTCTGTCTGTTATCCATAGATCTATGAGGTCTGTTTGTTATCCATAGATCTGCTAGTCAGATGAGGTTTGTCTGTTATCCATAGGTCTGCTAGTCAGATATGGTCTGTCTGTTATCCACAGATCTGCTAGCCAGATGAGGTCTGTCTATTATCCATAGATCTGCTAGTCAGATTAGGTCTGTCTGTTATCCATAGATCTGCTATTCAGGTGAGGTCTGTTTGTTACCCATAGATCTGCTACTCAGATGAAATCTGTCTGTTATCCATAGATCTGCTATGCCAAAATTAAAAGTCATCTGCATAGGATAAAAAACAGCCACGCAAGTAACAATACCTGAACCTTGTCACAACCAGGCTTGCAATAACGGCCAGCAATCCACACCATTTACAATGCCTGAAAATTGTGACAATCAGCTGCATGGGATGAAGCTAACAATCCACACAGTTTTGATTGTATTTTCACCTAAAAATAATGATTTTCTTTAGCTTTTAAACCTTCTCTGAAAGCACATAATTAACATTTGAAATTTAATAGTCTTGTATCAATAACACATCAGCTGTTTAAGCCTTGGGGTCAAATTTTGTTATGACTTCAATTTTATGTAGTGTCTGTGTATATTATATTAGCAAGCTTTGCCTGAAAAAAAATCTGAAAACCTCACCTTCACAGACCATCCAAATTCTGTAAAAATCCCTGTTGAATTCAAGGATTAAACATTCTAAAATAACCTGAAACCTCACCTTCACAGATCCATATAACTTGATAACTTGAAGACAAATCCTAATTTATCTTGAAATTCATGGATTAAACATATCCTATAGTTTAGAGGCTGGGGATTAAACAAGAGAATTCAGTCAGTTCATTCTCGCCAATTTTTTTTTCAGAAAGAATTGAGGGAGCCTCTTTCTAGGCTTAACCAACCTATCTGATGCTTAGTGCTTAAACAAGATCTAACTCTGCTTTGCCTGAATTACCCACCAGATGCTTAGGATAAATGCATAATATTTATATGTCTGCAGTCCAGTACACACACAAGCAATCTATAATAATGGACTTAGCCTTCATGTATAGCATGTATTGTCTGTAAATTTGCCAAACAAAGTCCGTTCAACTTTTGGCGCAGTTCTAGTTTTTACATTTGGCATTTTAGGCAAGTGACGATAACACAGAATCTGTTGTTGCAGACATATTGTCAACCAGCAGTATAATGTATTTATTTATGATATTAGCAGCCATTTTGTATACTAGTACACAACATAAAATGTTCTAATTTATTGTTACATCAGATTTTTAATTACTTATATTTTATATCATTACTAATATATTGGCAAAACATATCACACCTGTTTAGCATTTCCTGTACTTATTTAGAATCTCTGTTATTTAATGTTCCAGAAAATACAGTACTTTCAGAAAGGCACTTGACCTTCACATAGATAAACTAGTCCATATTACATGTTACATCTGGCACTGCCACCCACATTTACATATTAAAAGTGCCTTCCTGAAAGAAGTGGCGTGCGTTACTTCTATTTTTTAAAACATGTAACTTTGTTTGAGCTTTCACCTTTGTTATCTTTTAATATGCACATGTTACACACTCAAGAGGGGTCATCTCAAATATCTGTTTTTCTTTTTCAAAATACTATTTAAAGTATATTGTATATTATTGTTATTCAGATCTGTACTCAATTAAATACTGCTTCCAGCATAACCTTCCTGTATGGTCATCTATGTTTATAAACTTTCATTTTCAAGATAAATTCAAATACTCTAATAAAAATATGCATGTGGTTGTGTTGTTGAGGTAGTTATCTACTATTGATCATTATAGATTATTTACGTTTACTGAAACGAGATGCGTTTTCTCGTCCATATCTCATCGAAGGGCAATAGCCCTGAGATGAGATGACGAGAAAATGCATCGAGTTTTATAAAATTTAAATAATCTGTTTACCGCTGTTTTGTAACATTGTGACGTCGCAGTGTTTACTAAACGACGTCTTGACAGCGAACTGAGATGGGCCCATCTCACGCCAGTAGAGTGAGATGGAATAATACCTCACACCAAGATCAAAGGAAAATACTGCAAAATAGCGATAATTGTACATTACAGACAGAGTAGGTGGATTGGTTTTATAACACATGAATTTCGGTATGAGACAGAGCATGGGTACAATAGCTATCCTACCATATATTGTTTTGTATAATAAAGTATTGTCATTCATTTGTAAATTATTATTGACTGAAGGACATGTTTTAAGAGTATTGCTGTGTTCTTGACTCGATTGAATAATTGATTGATTGATTGATTGATTGATTGATTGATTGATTGCAAAGTTTAAGCCACATTCAGTACAAGAAGAGTTAAGAAGTTAATAAACTTTGTGAGAATACTGACTTTTGATTGGCTGGAAATAATAAATAATAAATCAGTTATGGATGAACCAATAGATTGCAACCTACAAATAAGGGAGAGTTGGTTTATGATGGAAAATATAGTGAAAGAGTATCAGTAATGGTAATCATACAATATTGACAATATAGGTGTAGTCACAATACAGGAACTGTCACAATATAGGTGTAGTCACAATACAGGAACTGTTACAATATAGGTGTAGTCACAATACAGGAACTGTCACAATATAGGTGTAGTCGCAATACATGAACTGTCACAGTATAGGTGTAGTCATAATACAGGAACAGTCACAGTATAGGTATAGTCATAATACAGGAACTGTCACAGTATAGGTGTAGTCACAATACAGGAACTGTCGCAGTATAGGTGTAGTCACAATACAGGAACTGTCACATCATAGGTGTAGTCACAATACAGGAACTGTCACAGTATAGGTGTAGTCATAATACAGGAACTGTCACCGTATAGGTGTAGTCACAATACAAGAACTGTCACAGTATAGGTGTAGTCACAATACAGGAACTGTCACAGTATAGGTGTAGTCACAATACAGGAACTGTCACCGTATAGGTGTAGTCACAATACAGGAACTGTCACCGTATAGGTGTAGTCACAATACAGGAACTGTCACAATATAGGTATAGTCATAATACAGGAACTGTCACAGTATAGGTGTAATTACAATACAGGAACAGTCACAGTATAGGTGAAGTCACAATACAGGAACTGTCAGTATATAGGTATAGTCACTGTATAGAAACTGGCACAGTTTAGGTGTAGTCACAAGACAGTAACTGTCACAGTATACGTGTAGTCCTAATACAGGAACTGTCACAGTATAGGTGTAGTCACAATACAGGAACTGTCACAATATAGGTGTAATCACAATACAGGATCTGTCACAATATAGGTGTAGTCACAATACCGGAACTGTCACAGTATAGGTGTAGTCACAAAACAGGAACAGTCGCAGTATAGGTGTAGTCACAATACAGGAACTGTTACAATATAGGTGTAGTCACAATACAGGAACACTCACAGTATAGGTGTAGTCACAATACAGGAACTGTCAGTATAGGTGTAGTCACAATACAGGAACTGTCACCGTATAGGTGTAGTCACAATACCGGGGGGCCTCGGTGGTCGAGTGGTCAAGGTAGTTCGTCTACTATTGATCACTTGGTCTGTCAACACTGAGATTGCGGGTTCGATTCTCACTGCAGACAGGGTGTACTCGACTCCAATCTTAATTGACAAGGATTGCCAGTTTTCCTACCGCAGGTCGGGGGTTCTCCGGGTACTTTGGCTTCCTCCCCCAATAAAATCTGGATGCCATGAAATAGCTGAAAAATTGCTGAAAGTGGCGTTTAAACCTCATTCAAACAAACAAACAAACACAATACCGGAACTGTCACAATATAGGTATACTCAAAATATTGGTGTAGTCATAATACAGGACCTGTCACAGTATAGGTGTAATCACAATACAGGAACAGTCACAGTATAGGTGAAGTCACAATACAGGAACTGTCACCGTATAGGTATAGTCACAGTACAGAAACTGTCACAGTTTAGGTGTAGTCACAATACAGGAACTGTCACAATATAGGTGTAGTCACAATACAGGAACTGTCACAGTATAGGTGTAGTCACAATACAGGAACTGTCACAGTATAGGTGTAGTCACAATACAGGAACTGTCACAGTATAGGTGTAGTCACAATACAGGAACTGTCACAGTATAGGTGTAGTCACAATACAGGAACTGTCACCGTATAGGTGTAGTCACAATACAGGAACTGTCACAATATAGGTATAGTCATAATACAGGAACTGTCACAGTATAGGTGTAATCACAATACAGGAACAGTCACAGTATAGGTGAAGTCACAATACAGGAACTGTCAGTATATAGGTATAGTCACTGTATAGAAACTGTCACAGTTTAGGTGTAGTCACAAGACAGTAACTGTCACAGTATACGTGTAGTCCTAATACAGGAACTGTCACAGTATAGGTGTAGTCACAATACAGGAACTGTCACAATATAGGTGTAATCACAATACAGGATCTGTCACAATATAGGTGTAGTCACAATACCGGAACTTTCACAGAATAGGTGTAGTCACAAAACAGGAACAGTCACAGTATAGGTGTAGTCACAATACAGGAACTGTTACAATATAGGTGTAGTCACAATACAGGAACACTCACAGTATAGGTGTAGTCACAATACAGGAACTGTCACAGTATAGGTGTAGTCACAATACAGGATCTGTCACAATATAGGTGTAGTCACAATACCGGGGGGCCTCGGTGGTCGAGTGGTCAAGGTAGTTCGTCTACTATTGATCACTTGGTCTGTCAACACTGAGATTGCGGGTTCGATTCTCACTGCAGACAGGGTGTACTCGACTCCAATCTTAATTGACAAGGATTGCCAGTTTTCCTACCGCAGGTCGGGGGTTCTCTCCGGGTACTTTGGCTTCCTCTCCCAATAAAATCTGGATGCCATGAAATAGCTGAAAAATTGCTGAAAGTGGCGGTTAAACACCATTCAAACAAACAAACAAACACAATACCATAACTGTCACAATATAGGTGTACTCAAAATATTGGTGTAGTCATAATACAGGACATGTCACAGTATAGGTGTAGTCATAATACAGGAACTGTCACCGTATAGGTGTAGTCACAATACAGGAACTGTCACAGTATAGGTGTAGTCACAATACAGGAACTGTCACAGTATAGGTGTAGTCACAATACAGGAACTGTCACCGTATAGGTGTAGTCACAATACAGGAACTGTCACCGTATAGGTGTAGTCACAATACAGGAACTGTCACAATATAGGTATAGTCATAATACAGGAACTGTCACAGTATAGGTGTAATCACAATACAGGAACAGTCACAGTATAGGTGAAGTCACAATACAGGAACTGTCAGTATATAGGTATAGTCACTGTATAGAAACTGTCACAGTTTAGGTGTAGTCACAAGACAGTAACTGTCACAGTATACGTGTAGTCCTAATACAGGAACTGTCACAGTATAGGTGTAGTCACAATACAGGAACTGTCACAATATAGGTGTAATCACAATACAGGATCTGTCACAATATAGGTGTAGTCACAATACCGGAACTGTCACAGTATAGGTGTAGTCACAAAACAGGAACAGTCGCAGTATAGGTGTAGTCACAATACAGGAACTGTTACAATATAGGTGTAGTCACAATACAGGAACACTCACAGTATAGGTGTAGTCACAATACAGGAACTGTCAGTATAGGTGTAGTCACAATACAGGAACTGTCACCGTATAGGTGTAGTCACAATACCGGGGGGCCTCGGTGGTCGAGTGGTCAAGGTAGTTCGTCTACTATTGATCACTTGGTCTGTCAACACTGAGATTGCGGGTTCGATTCTCACTGCAGACAGGGTGTACTCGACTCCAATCTTAATTGACAAGGATTGCCAGTTTTCCTACCGCAGGTCGGGGGTTCTCCGGGTACTTTGGCTTCCTCCCCCAATAAAATCTGGATGCCATGAAATAGCTGAAAAATTGCTGAAAGTGGCGTTTAAACCTCATTCAAACAAACAAACAAACACAATACCGGAACTGTCACAATATAGGTATACTCAAAATATTGGTGTAGTCATAATACAGGACCTGTCACAGTATAGGTGTAATCACAATACAGGAACAGTCACAGTATAGGTGAAGTCACAATACAGGAACTGTCACCGTATAGGTATAGTCACAGTACAGAAACTGTCACAGTTTAGGTGTAGTCACAATACAGGAACTGTCACAATATAGGTGTAGTCACAATACAGGAACTGTCACCGTATAGGTGTAGTCACAATACAGGAACTGTCACAGTATAGGTGTAGTCACAATACAGGAACTGTCACAGTATAGGTGTAGTCACAATACAGGAACTGTCACCGTATAGGTGTAGTCACAATACAGGAACTGTCACCGTATAGGTGTAGTCACAATACAGGAACTGTCACAATATAGGTATAGTCATAATACAGGAACTGTCACAGTATAGGTGTAATCACAATACAGGAACAGTCACAGTATAGGTGAAGTCACAATACAGGAACTGTCAGTATATAGGTATAGTCACTGTATAGAAACTGTCACAGTTTAGGTGTAGTCACAAGACAGTAACTGTCACAGTATACGTGTAGTCCTAATACAGGAACTGTCACAGTATAGGTGTAGTCACAATACAGGAACTGTCACAATATAGGTGTAATCACAATACAGGATCTGTCACAATATAGGTGTAGTCACAATACCGGAACTTTCACAGAATAGGTGTAGTCACAAAACAGGAACAGTCACAGTATAGGTGTAGTCACAATACAGGAACTGTTACAATATAGGTGTAGTCACAATACAGGAACACTCACAGTATAGGTGTAGTCACAATACAGGAACTGTCACAGTATAGGTGTAGTCACAATACAGGATCTGTCACAATATAGGTGTAGTCACAATACCGGGGGGCCTCGGTGGTCGAGTGGTCAAGGTAGTTCGTCTACTATTGATCACTTGGTCTGTCAACACTGAGATTGCGGGTTCGATTCTCACTGCAGACAGGGTGTACTCGACTCCAATCTTAATTGACAAGGATTGCCAGTTTTCCTACCGCAGGTCGGGGGTTCTCTCCGGGTACTTTGGCTTCCTCTCCCAATAAAATCTGGATGCCATGAAATAGCTGAAAAATTGCTGAAAGTGGCGGTTAAACACCATTCAAACAAACAAACAAACACAATACCATAACTGTCACAATATAGGTGTACTCAAAATATTGGTGTAGTCATAATACAGGACATGTCACAGTATAGGTGTAGTCATAATACAGGAACTGTCACCGTATAGGTGTAGTCACAATACAGGAACTGTCACAGTATAGGTGTAGTCACAATACAGGAACTGTCACAGTATAGGTGTAGTCACAATACAGGAACTGTCACCGTATAGGTGTAGTCACAATACAGGAACTGTCACCGTATAGGTGTAGTCACAATACAGGAACTGTCACAATATAGGTATAGTCATAATACAGGAACTGTCACAGTATAGGTGTAATCACAATACAGGAACAGTCACAGTATAGGTGAAGTCACAATACAGGAACTGTCAGTATATAGGTATAGTCACTGTATAGAAACTGTCACAGTTTAGGTGTAGTCACAAGACAGTAACTGTCACAGTATACGTGTAGTCCTAATACAGGAACTGTCACAGTATAGGTGTAGTCACAATACAGGAACTGTCACAATATAGGTGTAATCACAATACAGGATCTGTCACAATATAGGTGTAGTCACAATACCGGAACTGTCACAGTATAGGTGTAGTCACAAAACAGGAACAGTCGCAGTATAGGTGTAGTCACAATACAGGAACTGTTACAATATAGGTGTAGTCACAATACAGGAACACTCACAGTATAGGTGTAGTCACAATACAGGAACTGTCAGTATAGGTGTAGTCACAATACAGGAACTGTCACCGTATAGGTGTAGTCACAATACCGGGGGGCCTCGGTGGTCGAGTGGTCAAGGTAGTTCGTCTACTATTGATCACTTGGTCTGTCAACACTGAGATTGCGGGTTCGATTCTCACTGCAGACAGGGTGTACTCGACTCCAATCTTAATTGACAAGGATTGCCAGTTTTCCTACCGCAGGTCGGGGGTTCTCCGGGTACTTTGGCTTCCTCCCCCAATAAAATCTGGATGCCATGAAATAGCTGAAAAATTGCTGAAAGTGGCGTTTAAACCTCATTCAAACAAACAAACAAACACAATACCGGAACTGTCACAATATAGGTATACTCAAAATATTGGTGTAGTCATAATACAGGACCTGTCACAGTATAGGTGTAATCACAATACAGGAACAGTCACAGTATAGGTGAAGTCACAATACAGGAACTGTCACCGTATAGGTATAGTCACAGTACAGAAACTGTCACAGTTTAGGTGTAGTCACAATACAGGAACTGTCACAATATAGGTGTAGTCACAATACAGGAACTGTCACCGTATAGGTGTAGTCACAATACAGGAACTGTCACAGTATAGGTGTAGTCACAATACAGGAACTGTCACAGTATAGGTGTAGTCACAATACAGGAACTGTCACCGTATAGGTGTAGTCACAATACAGGAACTGTCACCGTATAGGTGTAGTCACAATACAGGAACTGTCACAATATAGGTATAGTCATAATACAGGAACTGTCACAGTATAGGTGTAATCACAATACAGGAACAGTCACAGTATAGGTGAAGTCACAATACAGGAACTGTCAGTATATAGGTATAGTCACTGTATAGAAACTGTCACAGTTTAGGTGTAGTCACAAGACAGTAACTGTCACAGTATACGTGTAGTCCTAATACAGGAACTGTCACAGTATAGGTGTAGTCACAATACAGGAACTGTCACAATATAGGTGTAATCACAATACAGGATCTGTCACAATATAGGTGTAGTCACAATACCGGAACTTTCACAGAATAGGTGTAGTCACAATACAGGAACTGTCACAGTATAGGTGTAGTCACAATACAGGAACACTCACAGTATAGGTGTAATCACAAAACAGGAACAGTCACAGTATAGGTGTAGTCACAATACAGGAACTGTTACAATATAGGTGTAGTCACAATACAGGAACACTCACAGTATAGGTGTAGTCACAATACAGGAACTGTCACAGTATAGGTGTAGTCACAATACAGGATCTGTCACAATATAGGTGTAGTCACAATACCGGGGGGCCTCGGTGGTCGAGTGGTCAAGGTAGTTCGTCTACTATTGATCACTTGGTCTGTCAACACTGAGATTGCGGGTTCGATTCTCACTGCAGACAGGGTGTACTCGACTCCAATCTTAATTGACAAGGATTGCCAGTTTTCCTACCGCAGGTCGGGGGTTCTCTCCGGGTACTTTGGCTTCCTCTCCCAATAAAATCTGGATGCCAAGAAATAGCTGAAAAATTGCTGAAAGTGGCGGTTAAACACCATTCAAACAAACAAACAAACACAATACCATAACTGTCACAATATAGGTGTACTCAAAATATTGGTGTAGTCATAATACAGGACATGTCACAGTATAGGTGTAATCACAATACAGGAACAGTCACAGTATAGGTGAAGTCACAATACAGGAACTGTCACCGTATAGGTATAGTCACAGTACAGAAACTGTCACAGTTTAGGTGTAGTCACAATACAGGAACTGTCACAATATAGGTGTAGTCACAATACAGGAACTGTCACAGTATAGGTGTAGTCACAATACAGGATCTGTCACAATATAGGTGTAGTCACAATACCGGAATTGTCACAGTATAGGTGTAGTCACAATACCGGAACTGTCACAGTATAGGTGTAGTCACAATACAGGATCTGTCACAATATAGGTGTAGTCACAATACCGGAATTGGCACAATATAGGTGTAGTCACAATACCGGAATTGTCACAGTATAGGTGTAGTCACAATACAGGAACTGTCACAGTGTAGGTGTAGTCACAATACAGGATCTGTCACAATATAGGTGTAGTCACAATACAGGATCTGTCACAATATAGGTGTAGTCACAATACCGGAATTGTCACAGTATATGTGTAATCACAATACAGGAACAGTCACAGTATAGGTGAAGTCACAATACAGGAACTGTCACCGTATAGGTATAGTCACAGTACAGAAACTGTCCCAGTTTAGGTGTAGTCACAATACAGGAACTGTCACAATATAGGTGTAGTCACAATACAGGAACTGTCACAGAATAGGTGTAGTCACAATACAGGATCTGTCACAATATAGGTGTAGTCACAATACCGGAATTGTCACAGTATAGGTGTAGTCACAATACCGGAACTGTCACAGTATAGGTGTAGTCACAATACAGGATCTGTCACAATATAGGTGTAGTCACAATACCGGAATTGGCACAATATAGGTGTAGTCACAATACCGGAATTGTCACAGTATAGGTGTAGTCACAATACAGGAACTGTCACAGTGTAGGTGTAGTCACAATACAGGATCTGTCACAATATAGGTGTAGTCACAATACAGGATCTGTCACAATATAGGTGTAGTCACAATACCGGAATTGTCACAGTATATGTGTAGTCACAATACCGGAACTGTCACAATACAGGAACTGTAACAATATAGGTGTAGTCACAATACAGGAACACTCACAGTATAGGTGTAGTCACAAGACAGGAACTGTCACAGTATAGGTGTAGTCACAATACAGGATCTGTCACAATATAGGTGTAGTCACAATAAAGGAACACTCACAGTATAGGTGTAGTCACAATACAGGAACTGTCACAGTATAGGTGTAGTCACAATACAGGAACTGTCACAATATAGGCGTAGTCACAATACAGGAACTGTCACAGTATAGGTGTAGTCACAATATAGGTGTAGTCACAATACCAGGGGGCCTCGGTGGCCGAGGGGTCAAGGTAGTTCGTCTACTATTGATCACTTGGTCTGTCAACACTGAGATTGCGGGTTCGATTCTCACTGCAGGCAGGGTGTACTCGACTCCAATCGTAATTGACAAGGATTGCCAGTTTTCCTACCGCAGGTCGGGGGTTCTCTCTGGGTACTTTGGCTTCCCCCCCCCCCCCCCCAATAAAATCTGGATGCCAAGAAATAGCTGAAAAATTGCTGAAAGTGGCGTTTAAACACCATTCAAACAAACAAACACAATACCGGAATTGTCACAATATAGGTGTACTCAAAATATTGGTGTAGTCATAATACAGGACCTGTCAAAGTATAGGTGTAATCACAATACAGGAACAGTCACAGTATAGGTGAAGTCACAATACAGGAACTGTCACCGTATAGGTATAGTCACAGTACAGAAACTGTCACAGTTTAGGTGTAGTCAAAATACAGGAACTGTCACAATATATGTGTAGTCACAATACAGGAACTGTCACAGTATAGGTGTAGTCACAATACAGGATCTGTCACAATATAGGTGTAGTCACAATACCGGAATTGGCACAGTATAGGTGTAGTCACAATACCGGAACTGTCACAGTATAGGTTTAGTCACAATACAGGAACTGTCACAGTGTAGGTGTAGTCACAATACAGGATCTGTCACAATATAGGTGTAGTCACAATACCGGAATTGTCACAGTATATGTGTAGTCACAATACCGGAACTGTCACAGTATAGGTGTAGTCACAATACAGGAACTGTCACAGTATAGGTGTGGTCACAATACAGGATCTGTCGCAATAGGTGTAGTCACAATACAGGAACTGTCACAGTATAGGTGTAGTCACAATACAGGATCTGTCACAATATAGGTGCAGTCACAATACCGGAATTGGCACAATATAGGTGTAGTCACAATACCGGAATTGTCACAGTATAGGTGTAGTCACAATACAGGAACTGTCACAGTGTAGGTGTAGTCACAATACAGGATCTGTCACAATATAGGTGTAGTCACAATACAGGATCTGTCACAATATAGGTGTAGTCACAATACCGGAATTGTCACAGTATATGTGTAATCACAATACAGGAACAGTCACAGTATAGGTGAAGTCACAATACAGGAACTGTCACCGTATAGGTATAGTCACAGTACAGAAACTGTCCCAGTTTAGGTGTAGTCACAATACAGGAACTGTCACAATATAGGTGTAGTCACAATACAGGAACTGTCACAGAATAGGTGTAGTCACAATACAGGATCTGTCACAATATAGGTGTAGTCACAATACCGGAATTGTCACAGTATAGGTGTAGTCACAATACCGGAACTGTCACAGTATAGGTGTAGTCACAATACAGGATCTGTCACAATATAGGTGTAGTCACAATACCGGAATTGGCACAATATAGGTGTATTGACAATACCGGAATTGTCACAGTATAGGTGTAGTCACAATACAGGAACTGTCACAGTGTAGGTGTAGTCACAATACAGGATCTGTCACAATATAGGTGTAGTCACAATACAGGATCTGTCACAATATAGGTGTAGTCACAATACCAGAATTGTCACAGTATATGTGTAGTCACAATACCGGAACTGTCACAATACAGGAACTGTAACAATATAGGTGTAGTCACAATACAGGAACACTCACAGTATAGGTGTAGTCACAAGACAGGAACTGTCACAGTATAGGTGTAGTCACAATACAGGATCTGTCACAATATAGGTGTAGTCACAATACAGGAACTGTAACAATATAGGTGTAGTCACAATAAAGGAACACTCACAGTATAGTTGTAGTCACAATACAGGAACTGTCACAGTATAGGTGTAGTCACAATACAGGAACTGTCACAATATAGGCGTAGTCACAATACAGGAACACTCACAGTATAGGTGTAGTCACAATACAGGAACTGTCACAGTATAGGTGTAGTCACAATATAGGTGTAGTCACAATACCAGGGGGCCTCGGTGGCCGAGGGGTCAAGGTAGTTCGTCTACTATTGATCACTTGGTCTGTCAACACTGAGATTGCGGGTTCGATTCTCACTGCAGGCAGGGTGTACTCGACTCCAATCGTAATTGACAAGGATTGCCAGTTTTCCTACCGCAGGTCGGGGGTTCTCTCTGGGTATTTTGGCTTCCTCCCCCAATAAAATCTGGATGCCAAGAAATAGCTGAAAAATTGCTGAAAGTGGCGTTTAAACACCATTCAAACAAACAAACAAAAATACCGGAATTGTCACAATATAGGTGTACTCAAAATATTGGTGTAGTCATAATACAGGACCTGTCAAAGTATAGGTGTAATCACAATACAGGAACAGTCACAGTATAGGTGAAGTCACAATACAGGAACTGTCACCGTATAGGTATAGTCACAGTACAGAAACTGTCACAGTTTAGGTGTAGTCAAAATACAGGAACTGTCACAATATAGGTGTAGTCACAATACAGGAACTGTCACAGTATAGGTGTAGTCACAATACAGGATCTGTCACAATATAGGTGTAGTCACAATACCGGAATTGGCACAGTATAGGTGTAGTCACAATACCGGAACTGTCACAGTATAGGTTTAGTCACAATACAGGAACTGTCACAGTGTAGGTGTAGTCACAATACAGGATCTGTCACAATATAGGTGTAGTCACAATACAGGATCTGTCACAATATAGGTGTAGTCACAATACCGGAATTGTCACAGTATATGTGTAGTCACAATACCGGAACTGTCACAATATAGGTGTAGTCACAATACCGGAACTGTCACAATACAGGAACTGTAACAATATAGGTGTAGTCACAATACAGGAACACTCACAGTAAAGGTGTAGTCACAATACAGGATCTGTCACAATATAGGTGTAGTCACAATACAGGAACTGTCACAATAAAGGAACTGTAACAATATAGGTGTAGTCACAATACAGGAAGACTCACAGTATAGGTGTAGTCACAATACAGGAACTGTCACAGTATAGGTGTAGTCAGAATACAGGAACTGTCACAGTATAGGTGTAGTCACAATACAGGAACTGTCACAATATAAGTATAGTCACAATACAGGAACTGTCACAGTATAGGTGTACATGTAGTCACAATATAGGAACTGTCACAATACAGGAACACTCACAGTATAGGTGTAGTAACAATACAGGAACTCACAATATAGGTGTAGTCACAATACAGGAACTGTCACAGTATAGGTGTTGTCAAAAAACAGGAACTGTCAAAATATAGGTGTAGTCACAATACCGGAACTGTCACAGTACAGGTGTAGTCACAATACCGGAACTTTCACAGTATAGGTGTAGTCACAATACAGGAACTGTCACAGTATAGGTGAAGTCACAATACAGGAACACTCACAGTATAGGTGTAGTCACAATACAGGAACTGTCACAATATAGGTATAGTCCCAATAGAGGAACTGTCACAGTATAAGTGTACATGTAGTCACAATACAGGAACTGTCACAATACAGGAACACTCACAGTATAGGTGTAGTAACAATACAGGAACTCACAGTATAGGTGTAGTCACAATACAGGAACTGTCACAATATAGGTGTAGTCACAATATAGGAACTGTCACAATATAGGTGTAGTCACAATACAGGAACTGTATCAGTATAGGTGTAGTCACAATACAGGAACTGTCACAGTATAGGTGTAGTCACAATACAGGATCTGTCACAATAGGTGTAGTCACAATACCGGAACTGTCACAGTATAGGTGTAGTCACAATACCGGAACTGTCACAGTATAGGTGTAGCCACAATACAGGAACTGTCACAATATAGGTGTAGTCATAATAGAGGATCTGTCACAATAGGTGTAGTCACAATACCGGAACTGTCACAGTATAGGTGTAGTCACAATACCGGAACTGTCACAGTATAGGTGTAGTCACAATACAGGAACTGTCACAGTATAGGTGTGGTCACAATACAGGATCTGTCGCAATAGGTGTAGTCACAATACAGGAACTGTCACAGTATAGGTGTAGTCACAATACCGGAACTGTCACAGTATAGGCGTAGTCACAATACAGGAACTGTCACAATATAGGTGTAGTCACAATACAGGAACTGTCACAGTATAGGTGTAGTCACAATACAGGATCTGTCACAATAGGTGTAGTCACAATACCTGAACTGTCACAGTATAGGTGTAGTCACAATACCGGAACTGTCACAGTATAGGTGTAGCCACAATACAGGAACTGTCACAATATAGGTGTAGTCACAATACAGGATCTGTCACAATAGGTGTAGTCACAATACCGGAACTGTCACAGTATAGGTGTAGTCACAATACCGGAACTGTCACAGTATAGGTGTAGTCACAATACAGGAACTGTCACAGTATAGGTGTGGTCACAATACAGGATCTGTCGCAATAGGTGTAGTCACAATACAGGAACTGTCACAGTATAGGTGTAGTCACAATACCGGAACTGTCACAGTATAGGCGTAGTCACAATACAGGAACTGTCACAATATAGGTGTAGTCACAATACAGGAACTGTCACAGTATAGGTGTAGTCACAATACAGGATCTGTCACAATAGGTGTAGTCACAATACCGGAACTGTCACAGTATAGGTGTAGTCACAATACATGAACTGTCCCAGTATAGGTGTAGCAACAATACAGGAACTGTCACAATATAGGTGTAGTCATAATACTGGAACTGTTACCGTATAGGTGTAGTAACAATACAGGAACACTTACGGTATAGGTGTAGTCACAATACAGGAACTGTCACAGTATAGGTGTAGTCACAATACAGGAACTGTCAAAATATAGGTGTAGTCACAATACCGGAACTGTCACAGCATAGGTGTAGTCACAATACAGGAACACTCACAGTATAGGTGTAATCACAATACAGGAACTGTCACAATATAGGTATAGTCACAATAGAGGAACTGTCACAGTATAGGTGTACATGTAGTCACAATACAGGAACTGTCACAATACAGGAACACTCACAGTATAGATGTAGTAACAATACAGGAACTCACAGTATAGGTGTAGTCACAATACAGGAACTGTCATAATATAGGTGTAGTCACAATATAGGAACTGTCACAATATAGGTGTAGTCACAATACAGGAACTGTATCAGTATAGGTGTAGTCACAATACAGGATCTGTCACAATAGGTGTAGTCACAATACCTGAACTGTCACAGTATAGGTGTAGTCACAATACCGGAACTGTCACAGTATAGGTGTAGCCACAATACAGGAACTGTCACAATATAGGTGTAGTCACAATACAGGATCTGTCACAATAGGTGTAGTCACAATACCGGAACTGTCACAGTATAGGTGTAGTCACAATACCGGAACTGTCACAGTATAGGTGTAGTCACAATACAGGAACTGTCACAGTATAGGTGTAGTCACAATACAGGATCTGTCGCAATAGGTGTAGTCACAATACCGGAACTGTCACAGTATAGGTGTAGTCACAATACCGGAACTGTCACAGTATAGGCGTAGTCACAATACAGGAACTGTCACAATATAGGTGTAGTCACAATACAGGAACTGTCACAGTATAGGTGTAGTCACAATACAGGATCTGTCACAATAGGTGTAGTCACAATACCGGAACTGTCACAGTATAGGTGTAGTCACAATACAGGAACTGTCACAATAAAGGTGTAGTCATAATACTGGAACTGTTACCGTATAGGTGTAGTAACAATACAGGAACACTTACAGTATAGGTGTAGTCACAATACAGGAACTGTCACAGTATAGGTGTAGTCACAATACAGGAACTGTCACAATATACGTGTAGTCACAATACAGGAACTGTCACAGTATAGGTGAAGTCACAATACAGGAACTGTCACTATATAGGTGTAGTCACAAGACAGGAACTGTCACAGTATTGGTGTATTCACAATACAGGAACTGTCACAAACAATACAGGTGTAGTCACAATACAGGAACTGTCACAATGTAGTGTAGTCACAATACAGGAACTGTCACAATATAGGTGTAATCACAATACAGGAACTGTCACAGTATAGGTGAAGTCACAATACAGGAACTGTCACAATATAGGTGTAGTCACAAGACAGGAACTGTCACAGTATAGGTGTAGTCACAAAACAGGAACTCACAGTTTAGGTGTAGTCACAATACAGGAACTGTAACAGTATAGTTGTAGTCACAATACCGGAATTGTCACAGTATATGTGTAGTCACAATACCGGAACTGTCACAATACAGGAACTGTAACAATATAGGTGTAGTCACAATACAGGAACACTCACAGTATAGGTGTAGTCACAAGACAGGAACTGTCACAGTATAGGTGTAGTCACAATACAGGATCTGTCACAATATAGGTGTAGACACAATACAGGAACTGTAACAATATAGGTGTAGTCACAATAAAGGAACACTCACAGTATAGGTGTAGTCACAATACAGGAACTGTCACAGTATAGGTGTAGTCACAATACAGGAACTGTCACAATATAGGCGTAGTCACAATACAGAAACACTCACAATATAGGTGTATTCACAATACAGGAACTGTCACAGTATAGGTGTAGTCACACTATAGGTGTAGTCACAATACCAGGGGGCCTCGGTGGCCGAGGGGTCAAGGTAGTTCGTCTACTATTGATCACTTGGTCTGTCAACACTGAGATTGCGGGTTCGATTCTCACTGCAGGCAGGGTGTACTCGACTCCAATCGTAATTGACAAGGATTGCCAGTTTTCCTACCGCAGGTCGGGGGTTCTCTCTGGGTACTTTGGCTTCCTCCCCCAATAAAATCTGGATGCCAAGAAATAGCTGAAAAATTGCTGAAAGTGGCGTTTAAACACCATTCAAACAAACAAACACAATACCGGAATTGTCACAATATAGGTGTACTCAAAATATTGGTGTAGTCATAATACAGGACCTGTCAAAGTATAGGTGTAATCACAATACAGGAACAGTCACAGTATAGGTTAAGTCACAATACAGGAACTGTCACCGTATAGGTATATTCACAGTACAGAAACTGTCACAGTTTAGGTGTAGTCAAAATACAGGAACTGTCACAATATAGGTGTAGTCACAATACAGGAACTGTCACAGTATAGGTGTAGTCACAATACAGGATCTGTCACAATATAGGTGTAGTCACAATACCGGAATTGGCACAGTATAGGTGTAGTCACAATACCGGAACTGTCACAGTATAGGTTTAGTCACAATACAGGAACTGTCACAGTGTAGGTGTAGTCACAATACAGGATCTGTCACAATATAGGTGTAGTCACAATACAGGATCTGTCACAATATAGGTGTAGTCACAATACCGGAATTGTCACAGTATATGTGTAGTCACAATACCGGAACTGTCACAATATAGGTGTAGTCACAATACCGGAACTGTCACAATACAAGAACTGTAACAATATAGGTGTAGTCACAATACAGGAACACTCACAGTAAAGGTGTAGTCACAATACAGGATCTGTCACAATATAGGTGTAGTCACAATACAGGAACTGTCACAATAAAGGAACTGTAACAATATAGGTGTAGTCACAATACAGGAAGACTCACAGTATAGGTGTAGTCACAATACAGGAACTGTCACAGTATAGGTATATTCACAGTACAGAAACTGTCACAGTTTAGGTGTAGTCAAAATACAGGAACTGTCACAATATAAGTATAGTCACAATACAGGAACTGTCACAGTATAGGTGTACATGTAGTCACAATATAGGAACTGTCACAATACAGGAACACTCACAGTATAGGTGTAGTAACAATACAGGAACTCACAATATACGTGTATTCACAATACAGGAACTGTCACAGTATAGGTGTAGTCAAAAAACAGGAACTGTCAAAATATAGGTGTAGTCACAATACCGGAACTGTCACAGTATAGGTGTAGTCACAATACCGGAACTTTCACAGTATAGGTGTAGTCACAATACAGGAACTGTCACAGTATAGGTGAAGTCACAATACAGGAACCCTCACAGTATAGGTGTAGTCACAATACAGGAACTGTCACAATATAGGTATAGTCCCAATAGAGGAACTGTCACAGTATAGGTGTACATGTAGTCACAATACAGGAACTGTCACAATACAGGAACACTCACAGTATAGGTGTAGTAACAATACAGGAACTCACAGTATAGGTGTAGTCACAATACAGGAACTGTCACAATATAGGTGTAGTCACAATATAGGAACTGTCACAATATAGCTGTAGTCACAATACAGGAACTGTATCAGTATAGATGTAGTCACAATACAGGAACTGTCACAGTATATGTGTAGTCACAATACAGGATCTGTCACAATAGGTGTAGTCACAATACCGGAACTGTCACAGTATAGGTGTAGTCACAATACCGGAACTGTCACAGTATAGGTGTAGCCACAATACAGGAACTGTCACAATATAGGTGTAGTCACAATACAGGATCTGTCACAATAGGTGTAGTCACAATACCGGAACTGTCACAGTATAGGTGTAGTCACAATACCGGAACTGTCACAGTATAGGTGTAGTCACAATACAGGAACTGTCACAGTATAGGTGTGGTCACAATACAGGATCTGTCGCAATAGGTGTAGTCACAATACAGGAACTGTCACAGTATAGGTGTAGTCACAATACCGGAACTGTCACAGTATAGGCGTAGTCACAATACAGGAACTGTCACAATATAGGTGTAGTCACAATACAGGAACTGTCACAGTATAGGTGTAGTCACAATACAGGATCTGTCACAATAGGTGTAGTCACAATACCTGAACTGTCACAGTATAGGTGTAGTCACAATACCGGAACTGTCACAGTATAGGTGTAGCCACAATACAGGAACTGTCACAATATAGGTGTAGTCACAATACAGGATCTGTCACAATAGGTGTAGTCACAATATCGGAACTGTCACAGTATAGGTGTAGTCACAATACCGGAACTGTCACAGTATAGGTGTAGTCACAATACAGGAACTGTCACAGTATAGGTGTGGTCACAATACAGGATCTGTCGCAATAGGTGTAGTCACAATACAGGAACTGTCACAGTATAAGTGTAGTCACAATACCGGAACTGTCACAGTATAGGCGTAGTCACAATACAGGAACTGTCACAATATAGGTGTAGTCACAATAGAGGAACTGTCACAGTATAGGTGTAGTCACAATACAGGATCTGTCACAATAGGTGTAGTCACAATACCGGAACTGTCACAGTATAGGTGTAGTCACAATACATGAACTGTCCCAGTATAGGTGTAGCAACAATACAGGAACTGTCACAGTATAGGTGTAGTCACAATACAGGAACTGTCAAAATATAGCTGTAGTCACAATACCGGAACTGTCACAGCATAGGTGTAGTCACAATACAGGAACACTCACAGTATAGGTGTAATCACAATACAGGAACTGTCACAATATAGGTATAGTCACAATAGAGGAACTGTCACAGTATAGGTGTACATGTATTCACAATACAGGAACTGTCACAATACAGGAACACTCACAGTATAGATGTAGTAACAATACAGGAACTCACAGTATAGGTGTAGTCACAATACAGGAACTGTCATAATATAGGTGTAGTCACAATATAGGAACTGTCACAATATAGGTGTAGTCACAATACAGGAACTGTATCAGTATAGGTGTAGTCACAATACAGGATCTGTCACAATAGGTGTAGTCACAATACCTGAACTGTCACAGTATAGGTGTAGTCACAATACCGGAACTGTCACAGTATAGGTGTAGCCACAATACAGGAACTGTCACAATATAGGTGTAGTCACAATACATGATCTGTCACAATAGGTGTAGTCACAATACCGGAACTGTCACAGTATAGGTGTAGTCACAATACCGGAACTGTCACAATATAGGTGTAGTCACAAGACAGGAACTGTCACAGTATTGGTGTATTCACAATCCAAGAACTGTCACAAACAATATAGGTGTAGTTACAATACAGGAACTGTCACAGTATAGATGTAGTCACAATGCAGGAACTGTCACAGTATAGGTGTAGTCACAAAACAGTAACTCACAGTTTAGGTGTAGTCACAATACAGGAACTGTCACAATATAGGTGTAGTCACAATACAGGAACTGTCACAATATAGGTGTAGTCACAATACAGGAACTGTAACAGTATAGGTGTAGTCTCAATACAGGAACTGTCACAGTATAGGTGTAGTCACAATACAGGAACTGTCACAATATAGGTGTAGTCACAACGGGAACTCACAGTTTAGGTGTAGTCACAATACAGGAACTGTCGCAGTATAGGTGTAGTCACAAAAGAGAAACTCACAGTTTTGGTGTAGTCACAATACAGGAACTGTCACAGTATAGGTGTAGTCACAAAACAGGAACTCACAGTTTAGGTGTAGTCACAATACAGGAACTGTAACAGTATAGTTGTAGTCACAATACAGGAACTGTCACAATATAGGTGTAGTCACAAAACAGGAACTCACAGTATAGGTGTAGTAACAAAATACATGAACTGTCACAATATAGGTGTAGTCACAAGACAGGAACTGTCACAGTATTGGTGTATTCACAATACAGGAACTGTCACAAACAATATAGGTGTAGTTACAATACAGGAACTGTCACAGTATAGATGTAGTCACAATACAGGAACTGTCACAGTATAGGTGTAGTCACAAAACAGTAACTCACAGTTTAGGTGTAGTCACAATACAGGAACTGTCACAATATAGGTGTAGTCACAATACAGGAACTGTCACAATATAGGTGTAGTCACAATACAGGAACTGTAACAGTATAGGTGTAGTCTCAATACAGGAACTGTCACAATATAGGTGTAGTCACAATACAGGAACTGTCACAATATAGGTGTAGTCACAATACAGGAACTGTAACAGTATAGGTGTAGTCTCAATACAGGAACTGTCACAGTATAGGTGTAGTCACAATACAGGAACTGTCACAATATAGGTGTAGTCACAACGGGAACTCACAGTTTAGGTGTAGTCACAATACAGGAACTGTCACAGTATAGGTGTAGTCACAAAAGAGAAACTCGCAGTTTTGGTGTAGTCACAATACAGGAACTGTCACAGTATAGGTGTAGTCACAAAACAGGAACTCACAGTTTAGGTGTAGTCACAATACAGGAACTGTAACAGTATAGTTGTAGTCACAATACAGGAACTGTCACAATATAGGTGTAGTCACAAAACAGGAACTCACAGTATAGGTGTGGTAATAAAATACATGAACTGTCACAATATAGGTGTAGTCACAAAACAGGAACTCACAGTATAGGTGTAGTAACAAAATACATGAACAGTCACAATATAGGTGTAGTCACAAGACAGGAACTGTCACAGTATTGGTGTATTCACAATACAGGAACTGTCACAAACAATATAGGTGTAGTTACAATACAGGAACTGTCACAGTATAGATGTAGTCACAATACAGGAACTGTCACAGTATAGGTGTAGTCACAATACAGGAACTGTCACAATATAGGTGTAGTCACAAAACAGTAACTCACAGTTTAGGTGTAGTCACAATACAGGAACTGTCACAGTATAGGTGTAGTCACAAAACAGTAACTCACAGTTTAGGTGTAGTCACAATACAGGAACTGTCACAATATAGGTGTAGTCACAATACAGGAACTGTCACAATATAGGTGTAGTCACAATACAGGAACTGTAACAGTATAAGTGTAGTCTCAATACAGGAACTGTCACAGTATAGGTGTAGTCACAATACAGGAACTGTCACAATATAAGTGTAGTCACAACGGGAACTCACAGTTTAGGTGTAGTCACAATACAGGAACTGTCACAGTATAAGTGTAGTCACAAAAGAGAAACTCGCAGTTTTGGTGTAGTCACAATACAGGAACTGTCACAGTATAGGTGTAGTCACAAAACAGGAACTCACAGTTTAGGTGTAGTCATAATACAGGAACTGTCACAGTATAGGTGTAGTCACAATACAGGAACTGTCACAGTATAGGTGTAGTCACAAAAGAGAAACTCGCAGTTTTGGTGTAGTCACAATACAGGAACTGTCACAATATAGGTGTAGTCACAAAACAGGAACTCACAGTATAGGTGTAGTAACAAAATACATGAACTGTCACAATATAGGTGTAGTCACAATACAGGAACTGTCACTATACAGGAACTGTCACAATATATGTGTAGTCACAATACAGGAACTGTCATAGTATAAGTGTAGTCACAATACAGGAACTGTCACAGTTTAGGTGTAGTCACAATACAGGAACTGTCACAATATAGGTGTAGTCACAATACAGGAACTGTCATAGTATAGGTGTAGTCACAATACAGGAACTGTCACAGTTTAGGTGTAGTCACAATACAGGATCTGTCACAGTTTAGGTGTAGTCACAATACAGGAACTGTCACAGTACAGGTGTAGTCACAATACAGGAACTGTCACAGTTTAGGTGAAGTCGCAATACAGGAACTGTCACAGTATAGGTGTAGTCACAATACAGGAACTGTCACAGTATATGTGTAGTCACAATACAGGAACTGTCACATTTATGTTTAGTCATTTTTACTTTAGTTGGGGATGTAAACTTGTATAGTATTAAGGCTGAATGAAGTAAGAAAATTTCTGTTTAGTGTTATACCATAGACAATGTCACCTCACTCAGACACAAATTCCTACTCTACGAGCAATTCTTTTTATCTACCTCCTTAATGAGAGAAGGAATCAGCACATCTTTCGATAATTTTCGTCAAAGTCGAGAAAGGTATTCGGAAATAGTCGAGGATGATCCAATGGGCTAAGAAGAGGCCACTGGAATTAAAATTAACGAACTTCATATTAGAATTGTGGTTTAACTCAATTTTGCAATTATATCATAGCGTATAGCTTTTATTGCTGGAGGAAACCACAGACTATAGAGGGGGAAATGGCAATCGTTATATAATAAGGTAGGTCTATCACACCCTGCCCGTAGTAAGGCTCTAGTGTTGAAAGGCCACGTGATCAATAGTAGATTAAAAGGGTACGTGATCAATAGTAGATTAAAAGGGTACGTGATCAATAGTAGATTGAAAGGACACGTGATCAATAGTAGATTAAAAGGGTACGTGATCAATAGTAGATTGAAAGGCCACGTGATCAATAGTAGATTAAAAGGGTACGTGATCAATAGTAGATTGAAAGGACACGTTATCAATAGTAGATTAAAAGGGTACGTGATCAATAGTAGATTGAAAGGCCACGTGATCAATAGTAGATTAAAAGGGTACGTGATCAATAGTAGATTGAAAGGACACGTTATCAATAGTAGATTAAAAGGGTACGTGATCAATAGTAGATTGAAAGGACACGTGATCAATAGTAGATTTAAAGGACACGTGATCAATAGTAGATTAAAAGGACACGTGATCAATAGTAGATTAAAAGGACACGTGATCAATAGTAGATTAAAAGGACACGTGATCAATAGTAGATTGAACGGCCACGTGATCAATAGTAGATGACTACATACCTTAACCACTGGTCCAAAGATGCCCCTCATAAAGGATTTAAAAAAAAAACAAATTTCTTACATTGCTGCAATATTTTCATAGATTGAGCTTAGCAATCACCAATCATCAATTTTAAAACAGGACACTTGATATTGTTTGGCTATCCAGCTTTCAATAGTCTTCAATAAGTCCCCCCCCCCCCCCCCAAAAAAAAAAAAAACTTTGAACGACAAGCAATAATGTCCTTGTTATTGGCATAGCGAATTCTCAATCGACTCGACGAATAATACAATGTATGTTGATCGACAAGAAACTCGGAAAGGGTACGTGTCTGATCAGAATTTGTGGATGTCTGTAAAATTCTCTTCTAATCAAACATTTATTTATCGCCAATCAAAATTTATGGATAAAATTGAAGGTGTACCAGTCCGCAGGCATAACGTTCGTCTACATGCACTTTAAAGTATTTGAATTAGAATGTAGATAACTTCATTATACTTTTTTAAGTGGAGATGTAAATTTCTGTTTTTAATTTTACAGGAGCCAAATATAAATAATTTTTCTAATGGGGTGTTCTGTGAAGAAGAACGGCTCATTTGCAGGATTTTTGTTCCGTAATGATACAATTTTATATCTGTTCATTGCACTATACTTAGTGTAGTCATGGCCTTTTTTCGTGATAATTCCTGCGCGTATGCAAAATATGAAACAGTTGAGTTTCCTAATTCTCTCCAAAGTTGTTGTTATAATTATCGACTTTTATTATACTAATACAAGGATTAGTTCTTCATGTAACTTCACTTTATTCAGGTCTTCTTTCTATTAATGTCTCACAGAAAATATAAGTTTCCACTGAAATACACAGTTCTGAAAATGTTCCGATCGATTGATATATTATGGAGGGCCAGTCGAGCGACACGTCAGAAATTGACCTAGGGATTGGTTGATAGGAAATATTGTACCATTTGACAAAACAAAGGGGCTATTGATGATCCCCAAATTGATAGACCAATAACTATATAGTGTGTTGTTTATGTAAGCTCTTCACAGTGATAATTTTATCAGAAAGGTTAAATAAATTTTCGGACGATTTTCTAATCTTGAATGTAAAAATATTTGAAATTATACAAAATATGTACAAAAAATATATCAAATGTAATATATAATAACAAAAAGTCAGATAAGTTCCATGGACAAGGATGTAAGACAAGGTGAAAATATGTCACCTTTTGTCTTTGCTATATTTTTAAACGACCTAGAATGTATTTTACGTACTGGATAAAACTTACATTGGTTTATGAAATGGCCAGTTCTACTGTGACAAATGCATACATAGGAAACTCAATAATGATGCATTTTTCACAGTAGAATTTGCAATTTTAACAACTCTATCAAAGCTCAAACGCAAAAAGAAACCAGGGCTGTACGAATTATGGAAAAGAGGAAGATACCATAATCTGTCAATTTTGAGTTTGAATTCTAGACAGAAATGATTCTTTGCTACATGTACTTTGTCAATTTCAAGCTGTAAATTATAAATTACCAATTGAGTCTGAACAACGGGGAAATTCGCTCTGCATGCGTGACACAGACATTGTCGATGAATATCATAACAGATGAAGGGCTTGATTCTTCTCTCCAATATTTAGAGAACGAGAGAAAATTGTATGTTAAAACAGTTTATTTCAACACCAAAATATTGTTTTTCAATGAAATTATTATTTGTCCTGCTTGAATAATTTATGATAATTCGTCTAAGTCGAAAAAAGGAGTGAACACTCCTGGCTGAGATATATAGCTGTCAACTTGTGCTGTACGTATTGTAAATATTTATATTTTGTGTCATGTTTCATTGGTTTTATTTGGTATATTTTCTCTGTATATATCTATGTAGGGGTGGGAAAATAGAGGGGGTCCATTAACATGTTAACAATTTTTTATTTTTTCCAAAACTGATAACAAACTGAGTATAGACTGTCCCTGATCAGTGTTAACTAGTATGTGATCATATAATTCCCTGCCTTCATAGGAAGACTCAATTACATTAAAAGTGGTAAATAAAATGAATTAAACAGACATGACAGATAACAGAGAAAAAATATGTGTTCGATACAGAAAATAAGGTTACAGATTGATGTAAAACTAAAAATTGTGTTTATTAAAATCAGAAAATGGTTTATGGAAATAATCGTACGTTTAAAAATAAACAAAATATTCATACGTTCAGTCAATCCAAATACACAAGAAATATGAAGTTGAGAAACACGTTAGATAAATTAATTTCTTAATGCAATTTTAAAGAATTATAAGGATTCATTCATTCATTCATTCTTTATTTCCTCTTAATAGAGATTCAGGTAATGAATACAATACATATTATAATAGTAGACAAAATACAAACTATATCGCATAATATACATTTTTGTCATGGAAAAAAACCCAACTAAATAAATAAATAAATAAATAAATAAATAAATAAATAAATAAATAAATAAATAAATAAATAAATAAATAAATAAATAAATAAATAAATAAATAAATAAATAAATAAATAAATTATTTAATTAACAGATGAATAATTAAAACTGGACATGGACATATAGCGTGAATTAGATTATCTTATCGGATGTCTCTACGATATTTAGCCACACATTGGGCTACATGAGCATGACACAATTTTGTAAAGTTTATCAATTGGTCATCATTCAGTGTTGTGTTTGGTTCCCTCCCCAATAACACTTGAAATTGTTCCTCGTGATCATAACTGTCTAGTTCAATAAACAATTCGTGCGGATAATTGTCAATAACTATATCCCACCAAACATCACGGAGTAGCCAAGTTGACGGACAATTTAGACATGCATGAATATAGACATCTTCAAATGATCGATTGCAATACGCACATACGCCATTGGAAGAATATTGTATTTCGGCCCAAACTTTTGTCATAAGGTAAGATCGTCTTATTTCCGTAAAAGTTAGTGAGTGTTTCCAGAAGTGTGCCAACTGGACACTATGGTGCAAGTTTCTAAATCTGGAAAAATCATTGTCATTGGTTATTCGACTATGCCAATCGGAAGTGTGTTTTTCAAAAATTGCATTGTTTACAATTTTTCTCCACGCATCTTTTTCAGGAAAATAACCATCTAACATATAGTCCAAGATATATCTAGAGAGTCCATATTTAAAGAGAATATCTATTATGTCTGGAATGAAACCATAGTGTTGACGTCTTTTGTCTACCATAAACGAGAAAAGTCTTATAACGAAAATCTTTTTAGACAGATAGGTTTCGTTCATAACACACAGTTTATTTAGGAATAACAACTTCTTTTTATCAATATAAGCGTCAATAGGATGCAGTCCAAGTACACTCTGACAAATATTGGATCTAGTTAGCGTTTTATAAGGTTCAAAATATGTTTTATAATGAAGTGTTGAAATTTGTTTAATGTCAACCAATCAGATGATTTCAAGTTAGTCCACATTTCACAACCATATAGGGCAGTTGGCAGGACAACGGTCTTATAATGTTTAACAAATATTGACGGGTTTGTAAATTGCGAGGAGATTCCGTTCAGTGCGAAGTATGCATTTCTTCCTTTTCTGCACACAAGAAATATGAAGTTGAGAAACACGTTAGATAAATTAATTTCTTAATGCAATTTTAAAGAATTATAAGGATTAAACACCGTTTTCAATGGATTTATCGGTATATCAACAAGACCAACTCACTCACAAACATCATACAGATAAATTCCGACTTTTATTTGTTTGTGAGTGACATGGTCTTGTTGATATACCGATAAATCCATTGAAAACGGTGTTTAATCCTATAATAAAATACTATAAACGACTCTGGCTCGTTTTTAACAGCCTTATTGTTAGAATGTTTTATTTGATTGAAATAATCATTTAATGGTCCGTGGCTGTTTATGTTATGTATTGGGATCTATGTTAAATCTAATTTGACAGCAATGGCGGAGCAGGAAAGGTTGTTTTCGCGAAAAGATCAAAATAATGTAAACCTGAACGAAGGGGGTTCTTGGCGATGCAGCACCACATTGCCAAATAGCTTATATGACTTACGACCAAGATACACAAACACAAATAGCATAGGAAACGATGGAGAAATGACGCAATCTCATATGAACATGCGAGAGTATGCCCAACAATTAGCTCCATGGGTTTATAACTACAGATTGTGGACAGCGATGTCTAGATTCCCACCAACATTGCCCTACCAAATGATAAGTTGTCTACCATTTGTAAACCAACAAACGTTTTCAGCTGGCTCTATTCCGAATGTAGCAAATTTTACTGGAAATTCTTTGGACCAAAACCAACAACTGAACCAAAGGCAAAGACGGACAGAAAATTCCCGTGGACAAACGTCAACTAGTACAGGTACATTTTCTAAAAGATTGCACGTAAGAATAAAACTGTGTAATTGTTCAAACAGAAGTTGGATTATTTTGTATTTTGTATTCCTGTACTCTAAAACTACATTCAGTAAATTTGATTTATAATAATTTTTTAATATACATGTAATATATTATATTATAATCAGTACTAGCATGACTAGTATACATGTATCATACAGTATATGATATGTTTTTATACAATATTAGAAAAGTAGAGATATATATATATGGAAAAGTAATTAATACTGTTTGTCATTGATTATTGAGCTCGGCATGTGAACATTGGGGTTCTAAGTTCGACCTAGGCAAGGGTGCCAACTGAAACCCAAATTGATTGTCAGTGTCAGGGTTTCTATGGCCAATTTGTCTGTAAGGAGAAGGTGAGATCCTCTTGTACATTTCCAATCTGAGTACAACAGTCTTCTTGAAATGCAACAGTCAGACGGACAAAACCGATATTATAATGTTTGGATCTGCAAAAAATCGTGTTACGTCGGTCTGGGATAATGTTTATGTCTATATCTATATAATGTAGTTACAGGTAAGTTATGGCAACAGACAACTCTTTGGGTCCAGCTAAACAATATAAAAAACAATTGGTCCAGCAAAAAGCTGTTTCTGTCCAGTATTTCGAAGGAAGTTGGTGGACCGAATGTCCACCATTTTCTAAAAAGATTTCATGAAGACTGGTACGATATACTAGTAGTATTCATACATGTACAAAATACAGAAACAGTTTATTTCACGCACATTACATGTATGTGCACATTAACAGGCATAGAATTTAACTTTTTTACCCACAAGCAAATCTTTGCTTGTGGTCATTTTTTTCACAAGCAAAATTTGTAAGGTTGAGAATTTTTAGAAGCAAAAATTTTCGGAAGTAAATTAGTCTAAAATCTTTATATTTTTTTATAATTTTAAATTAGCAGTAACACCTCTAAACTATTTTAAACCGTTTTAAGCAAACTTGTCACAGAGACTTCAGCTTTAATAACCGGCTGTTCAGTCTCTGAAGTCCTTCTTATTTTGCTTGGACTGTCGTTTTCACTACTGCCGTTTATTCGTTTAAAATAATTTGAAATCATTGATGGTTACTACTGTAAACAACCGGCATGGCCGAGATTCTAAAAACTAATCTAACACATCTCCGTGATGGCGGAGCACCACCAACAGCGCTAGGTGGATGAAAAAGTCCGAGAGTTGCGAAAAGAAATAGAACTGGTTACCGGAACACATCCAGACAACAGACGGACACAGTTTAACTAAGTAAATAAACATTTCTCGGCCGTAAACACAGGCACTTGTTTCGTGAAAAAAAAATTCATATACTCTCTTATTTCCTGTGGCCGTAAACTAACAAAACTGGACAAATTATCGTAGACGCAAAATTTTGCCCTTTTCCTAATTTCCCAGACGCAATTAACATATTTCACACGCATTTTGCGTCTTAGCGTCCGTTAATTTCGAACACTGCATTAATTAGCTTGCTTCTAATACAAGAGGGGCCTCGGTGGCCGTGGGGTTAAGGAACTAGTAGTTCGTCTACTATTGATCACATGGTCTGTCAACACTGAGATTGCGGGTTCTATTCTCACTGCAGGCAGGGTGTACTTGACTCCAATCTTAATTACAAAGATTGCCAGTTTTCCTACCGCAGGTCGGGGGTTTTCTCCGGGTACTCCGGCTTCCTCCCCCATTAAAAACTTGATGCCATGATATAGTTGAAAAATTGCTGAAAGTGGCATTAAAACAACATTCAAATCAATCAATCAAATCTAATACAAGATACAAGATAAACTTACAATAAACATGATTAATGTATGTGCATTGTTGGAAAATATTAAATTTACTAATTAGACTTTACACACATCAAGTCAATCGAAGCTAACTAGGCATCCAGGACATAAATTTGTCTGTTTCAGTTGAAAAGAATACTACATCTTTGGGAATGGACTGTGAACACTAAAGTAACTGTGATGCATATTCCCTTTTGTCATTATATTAATTAGGTTTTGTTTTTGTTGTTTAAATGGTGTTTAATGCCACTTTCAGCAATTTTTCAGCTAGAGTACCCTGAGAAAACCCCCACCTTTGATAGGAAAACGGGCAATCCTTGTCAATTAAGATTTGAATCTTGAAAGTACACCCTGCCTGCAGTGAGACTCAAACCCGCAGCCTTAGTATTAACAGATCATGTGATCAATAGTAGACAAACTACCTTAACCACTTGGCCACCAAAGCCCCTGTATGAATTAGGAACCAAGAGATGTACATTACAATTACTTATTGGCAGGAAATATAAACATACATGTACCCAAGGCCATTTACGTACCACATGTTGTTGTCTACTTTCTAGTTCTGTTGTATATACATGTACTTGCAGGAACAGAATATGTAATACCACCTCTATGGAAGAGAGTTTTGGCAGAGTTGATTGACTTTGTAGTTTTATTTTATTTAAAAATCATCATTATGATAATCGCAATGAGACAGATGGGCATTTTGTAAGTATAGTATTGGTCGATTTCTTTACATGTTAGTGTCAACACTGGGTAGCTCAGTCTTTCCACCTGTCCACAGTGGGCAACCCACTTTGTTTTGTTTTGTAAAATGATGAAAATGAATGCTTCGGCAATAAAACTTATGTTGGAGCAAAACCACCACAAGAGTAAAAAATCCAGATAACTATAACTCTAACTTGAAAAAAGAAGTCGTCACTCTTAGCAATAAGTGGTATTGATTCTTTTCTTCACAAAATAACAATGTTTTCTAGATTTGATTCAAAACTTGATTATTTGATGATGGCAAAGTTAACTCCTTACTCCTGTTGTTTGATGACCGACAAAATAACAATGTTTTCTTGATTTGATTCAAAACTTGATTATTTGATGATGGCAAAGTTAACTCCTTTCTCCTGTTGTTTGATGACTGACTTGAAGGAGGGTGAACTGCAAATAGGCATATTTAAAAGTCCTCAAAAAACTACACCCACATATCCTTGGCTTTACAAACTTATATATATTTTAAATGCATTTATGAACATGATGAAAGCATCTGACTGAAATAATGCAATTCTGTCATTAAACTCATGGAAATAAAGGGCATAACTACTGGCTTGGAACAGTCACATAAAAGACTATGGTTCTGAATACATACACAACACATAAATACAAGCAAGACAAAGAAACAAACACAAGAAGTAAAGAAATAACTCGAGGGAAAAAAAAGGGGATATGATGATAATATCTAGTCCCACACATAAATACAAGCAAGACAAAGAAACAAACACAAGAAGTAAAGAAATAACTCGAGGAAAAAAAAAGGGGGGGATATGATGATAATATCTAGTCCCACACAGTTTGAGAATATAAAGGTTTATTATGATTAGATTATCTAAAAATCTTGATTTTTATACAAATTAAAACAATATAAAATATAAAGAAATGGCATGGTCAAGTAATTAACACAGGTTATAGGAAAAATGTATACCACCCCCTAATCTTTCACTATATCATGTTTATGCTGTTTCCAATAGTAAGTACATCGTGCTCTGTATTTTAGTTATTTTTTATGTCTTGTTTGTTAATATTTCAGAAAAACAGAAAATGTGCTAAATGTACACATTGATGTAGTCCCATATTTTGACTTTAAGAATATGGAGATGGACATCGACAAAGCGTTTACTATGACATCGGAAATCATTGCATTGGAAATAGTGAACAGGATCATGATCACATTATTTGAGGTAAGGAGGTGATAGATGGTTTTGGAAAGCCATTTTAGCGTGTAAACAATTAAAAAAACAGAGAGGTCAAAGGTCATCAACCGTGGTATGCGACACATCGCCTTAATATTATCTACCCACATACCAAATATAAAAGCCTACCTCAAAAGACAGAAAGTTATAGGCTGGACACGATTTCGGATGCACAGACTGATCTCTATAGGGCATCTGCCACAAAGTGGCGGGGCTCTAATGAATCTCTTTTTGTTGTTGTTGACAATTTTAGTAAACAGACTTTAGTGGACAGACCAATATTTCATTTTATTTAAGTCACTTGAGGATTGTGGCATTTACGATTTTCAAATCTTCCTTAACAATAGAATTCAGTCATTGTCAATAATACTAAATGGAAAGTCTTTTGCCCACTGAAAATAAAAACTTATGTCAGGGTTGAGTTTTTCAGGTTACCACCTTATCAACTGTGTCCTTAATTGGCAGGCAAAGATTGACAGTTGTCCTGCCAAGGTCAAGGTTCTGACATGGTACTCTGGCTTCCTCTGGTAATAAAAACTGGACATCATAAATTGATACATGTATAGCTACAAATGCCAAAAGCGACATTAAAACACATTCAAACAAACAAACATTCTAAGTTCTGCCATTCTAAATAATGCTTGGCCAATACATAACTTAAGTGATTTTCCTTAAAATCTAAAATTACTTATTTTTCAAAAATAGCGCTTTGACCATTATTTTTTTCCAAATTTTGTTTTGGTTCACTTGTACATGTACCAATTTCATTACAAACTATATATATATAACAACGATTTTAAAATCTTGTTATTTATTGAAAAGTGTAAAGAACCCTCTGATTTGAAATTTTGAAGTTTTTTTTTATTGGTGTAATACTTTGTTTTTACAGACATTCTGTTTACGGAAAGGAATAGGGATACAAGGTGGAGCCACTCCTGGGAAGAGACTTCTGGGAATGTCTGTTGTTTCCTGTGAAAATATAGTGGACATGGGGAACGGAAAGGTTTATGTTATCCCAGCTGGAGATATTGGATTTGTTAAGTGAGTATTATATATTAAAACATTGACAGTTGTAGGAGCAAAGTGATTATTACTTATTTGCTTAATGTAACTATTATCTCCCCTTTTCTGTAATTTAATAAAGAGTTATCTTTCTTTGGCTGTTAATTACATATTGGAGATATGATAAATAATGTGTATTTAGAAAAGCGACAAAAATATTTAAATGGATTTAGGACACCATCTGAGATTTTTTCTGAAAATCTTGTAATAGCTGTCACATTTATGGTAAAATTAATATTAGTTTCTTCCATTATTTACTAAAAATATAACATAAAATTCTACATACAAATTATACCTATACAATATGCTATCAATCTATTAATGGTTTGAATACAAAGTTGCAGCTCAACGAGTTCAGAAAACATGTTCAATGTAGGCATAATAATGCAAATGAAATTTCTAACAGGTAATTCTGTCCAAATAATTTTATTGCTTGACATTATAACTAATTTTCAGAAAACTTCATTGGACACAATTTTGAAAGGCAAATATAGTGCTTTTGTATTCTTTTTTCTGTACAATGGAAATTAGTCTAATTAAAATTGATCTTTTATCGCTCCAATTAACTGAAACATGTATGTTGCGTGGGAGACCTAACAACATATAATTTTAATTCGATTGAAATAAGCTCTGAGGACACTATTAATTAATTTGAGTTATGATTACTTATATAAAAAAAGTAACTATATCTCAAGTTTGAAGAAAATATATTGACAAATTATTTTCAGTGTAAGTGTCCTAACCCTCTTAATGGCAGTATGGCTATGAATGTTAGCTACAAACTACAAACTTTTTCTTGAAATTCTAATTATTATGGGTTTATTTGATAAGAAAAAATACAGTTGGGGGAGGGGGTGTATACACTGGTAAACCTAAACGGCTAAAATGCCCGACTTTTGGTAAAAATTAGAGTAAAACGGCTAAAAACTCTATTTTTAACCATTTTTCGTTATTTTAACCAATATTCTCCAAAATTAGACACGAACTTTATTTTTAACCGAAAGATAATAATTTTAGCTCTGTCGACCGTAACTTTCTAAAGCGCTCAAGTGATCGCGATTTTCTGATAACGTGATCGATAATCTACAGCTACTAGATATAAAGAAAGCCGCCATAACAGTTTAAATGTCAAAGTTATCCCTAGTTATGGCAACTATTTCAAGTCTGTAGTTTAAATATTATGGAACGTAAAAGCTTCCAAAATTACCACAGACTATGGTAAATTATTGTCGTAATATATACATTGTTTATTTAATTTTGCGATGAGAACTTGCTTTTTGTGACATATAGTTAGACAAACGATTTGTATAGTGTGTTTTTATACTAATTGAAGATAATTAATCCAAAGGTGTTACCGGTCATTTTGTCTGAACATGGTTTATGAGTACACATCAGGTGTTAAACGGTGTTTTATTGATAATATCAACACCCAATGCTATATAAAATAGGTAAACAATTCCGGTAAAATTTTTCGAATATTCATAATACGGCTTAATAAAGAACGCGTTTTTTGCTTTACATAATTTTTACTTTTATGTTTAAGCCAAGTAAAATAATATACCAATAATTTTATTCGAATTAAGAATAAATATATAAAAATATATCTACGGATGTAGAAATATCCGTTAAAAAATATATACGGATTTAGAAAAAAATATATGAATACAATCGAATTAAACTAGATCCGTCGTTTCGGTATGTCCGAGAACAAAATCGTACGAGTTTTTTTTCAAGTGCCAGTGACTCATCTGTTACCCGATATCACCGAATACACGTCTATTTTCAATACACAATGTCGATTTCTGTGGTGCAGGTGTCATCTTGTCATCGCAGTTGCAAGACAAAATAGGTAAGAAGTTAATAAATTGTAGTTATGCAAAAATGTAAAATATATTGTTTTGAAGTAATTTATTGCTTCTAAATATTATGGAACGTAAAAGCTTCCAGACTATGGTAAATGAATGTAATTAAAATTATATATACCTTATTTATTTTATTTTATTTCTTTTTTTTAATGATATATTGCCTTTTGATACAGATACCGTAAGACAATTAAACAATTGAATAAGTAGTTATATTCCTTGAAGATAATCAATTTAACAGGTGTTTCGGGTCATTTTTATGAATACACAGGTGTTCCAGGTTGGTTTTTTGCTAACGTTACCTGCATTTTCTTAACGGTACTACATATTCAATGCCTAATAAAATAATAAGTTCAAACAATCGCGGTAAAAAATATATTTGTATCATTATCGCATGTAATACGGTTTAAAAAAAGATTGCGTTTTTGCTTCCGTTTTGTCGTTATGTAAGCGGAAAAATGTTTGTAGACATACTTTTCATTTTTATTTAAAATTTAAAGAATAAATTTATACTGGTCCGAAAGAAATCCATAGAAACAATCTACGGAGTTAGAAAATATCCATAAAAAGTATATATGAAAAAAACTTCATTATTAGTTAAACATGGGTTCCTTGTATATACAAATCTAACGAGGCCATAAGAGTAAATTAGTTGTAAACCCACTTGTAATTAGCATTTTTTATGCTGGCAGGCCTTGTATATTTTATTTGTATAATGAAGCCATAAATGAGTGATAAGTGAACAGTAAATTTACTCATAATTAATTGCAAATGACCGTTGTATTAATTTATGAATCAATCTTTTTTTTATTTTATAATAAATAATTTTATTCAATGAATTTTGTATCCTTGATAAGGATTGATAACGAATGTTTTTTAAAATAGAAGTTAAATTTACAATTTCGCGGCTTATTGTGTTATTTTAATGATCATTCATTTTGTCCTTTTATCTAAAGTACGTATCGGGTAGTAAATTTGCCCCATCAAATATTTTAAACTTTAACTCTTGCAAACGTTTCCGTGACTACAGTATACAAAGCGCCCCCGGGAATTCGAGACAACTCGGCCCGGAGACAACTCGGATCGGACTACTCGGACCGGGAAATAAGACAACTCGGACCGGAGCACGAGACAACTCGGACCGTATACTAAATAATGTGTGGGACTGAATAGTAAATACCGGCAAGATAAAAAGTATAAAAGAAATTAAATGAAATTAAATTAATTAAATATTTAATTAAATAAAGTGTGATAGTAATATAATATTTATGAATTTGATTAAAAATTAATTGGCTATGGCAAGCTAATCATCAGTGTTTAATCATCATTAGTAAAATAATAAACATAATAATTAACAAAACTGCCGACAAAGGGATTTACTCGGCTTTTGGTTAGCTTTGAGCAATCTGTCACTTTATGAGTAGCTTTTACAAGCTCTTCGCAGTTGGCATAAATACTCGCCGAACACATTTTTGTTTCACTTATCAAAATGTCAGAATACTGTCTAGATTGTAACCAGACTTTGAAGCCGCGACAAGAGATTGTTACTTGTACACAGTGTAGACGACTGCAAGTCGAGTATGCAACACAAGCATCAGCCGTGAACAATATAGACAAGCAATTAAGGAGAAATGTACACTTCAGTTTATTTGTACAGACTGCATTACCCCACCTGCCGCTGAGAGTACCAGATTAACAGATCAGACAACTCTACCTTACACAGATGCTGAATCAGTTACTGATTTACAACCTGTCACAGTTGGATCTACCAATACCACGCTGTCTGGTGAACCAACCCTACCATACACGGAAACTACTGTGTTCCAGAACCATTCGTCGTTCGACCTAACAGATAGACAATCCAGGGAATTTTTTAGGATTTTGAGGGCTTTAGTCACTTTAGCGGATGAGCCGTATAAGCATCTGCTCAGAAGCATGCATTCATTGTACTGGTGAAATATTATAGTATAAAAACTATATTCTTTCAATTGCAGTGTATAAATTAGTTTAAAAAAATGATTATAACAAAATGTTTATAAATTTTCAAAGAATTTTAATTTTAAAACTTATTTAAAAAGCGTTCGTATATCAATCGTTTACAAGTTTTTCATTTAGGGCCGTTGTACTCTTCGTTTTCTAAGTGGTAGCCATCGGTAATTAGACGTATCTCGGATGTACACAAATGGCGCGTAATCCATTTGAAACCAGCAAAACATACGAAAAATGAGTTCAATACGCAAAACCTTGCAATTTTTATTTGCATTACATATTTAATCAAAAGGTGGAAGTCTGTTCATCAGTACAATATACGACACTTTTGTTTGCGTATATTGACCAGGAGCACCACTTAATCATGTTAATCGGATTACCTGTAAAAACATCGATTCGACGATTGACACCTGCTGTTTAAAACTATCGAGGTGAAACAATTAAATTTCCTGTTAATTGGCATTGGGGTCATAAATATGTCGTTTTACACTTGGTAGAATGAATTTGTAACGAAAAATTTTAGTACTTGTTGGAAATCAGGTGACGAAATTGATTTAGAAATCTATCGTCAATTTTCAAATGATTTCGTCAATGACGAAAGTGGCGAGCGCTAAAAAATTCCCTGGACAATCATTTCAGCTTCCGGATCAGTTGAGCGAAAAGTACTTACTTTGCTTTTGTTTTCTTAACCCAAGTCACAAAATTGTAATAACATTATCAAACTATTGTTAATAGTGCTAATTATGACTGGATTAATTGATAAACTGATTTTGTTATTTTTAGTAGACCATTGTTTATATTACCTACCAACATTGTAATAACATCGTAAAAATATGATTGTTGTTATTAGTGCTTATAATAACTTGTTTTGATTGACTGCTAATAAATTTATTAACTTACTAGGCGTTGATATTTTGACCCCTAATACTTTGTATATTGATAGCGTAATTCTAAAGCAAGAGTGACCAACACAAATAACTATGTAATGATTAACCTGAACTAGTCAAAATTACATGCTCAGATACGGTCCGAGTTGTCTCAGAAGTACGGTCCGAGTTGTCTTGTTTACGGTCCGAGTTGTCTGAAATGTGGACGGTCCGAGTTGTCTCCGGGCCGAGTTGTCTTGTACCCGCCCCCGGAAGTAGAAGTGCAAAACAAGGTAAAACATGTGGTTTGGTTTAATCAGCAGACAATAATTACAAATATTGTTGGTAATTATCAGTGACAACTATCAAAAACTACTTAAATAGATTTAACAACAGTAGATACTTGTTAGTTATGTAAGTACCTTCGTAACTTAGTTCATGTTTAATAAAAAGATCGAAATTCTGCTTTATTGAACTACGCATGTGTCGTATGCTAATATCTCAGGAAAAAATCCAATAAACTGTACACTTTTAATCCGGTGAACACTTCTTTGATCGCAATCAAACAAATGATTTACACTTGGATTACAATGAACTGAGTATCTTACTAAAGGTGTCTTGTAAAAATAATGTTTAAACGCGCAGACGACATTTCTTTACTTTTATAAAAATTATGACCCCCCTGAGGCTTGATAGCATATACTTGCCAATAAACAATTTCAAATAAACACGAATATTTCGATTACCTGCAGAAGTGTTGATATAAATTTATGTAGTTCAGACACATAAAATATTTTGTTTGGTACTATAACTGATAGAAGTAGTGTTAAGGTTCTGATTTTACTGTGAATTGTTTATATTTAAGTGACTGTTTATATTTTATAGGTGCAGTGGTTAATCACGATGGAGGACAGCAGTGGATATCCACAACCATTAAAAGACATGGCAGAAACTACAATGGATACCTTTCTGTATGCTGGGTGCCAAAGACCCTAGATAAGATGTGCCTACATAGATGAAATAAGAGCCCTTCAAGTGTATTACAACCAAGAATCAATTAACTCCCAGAAAAATTTGGATTCCTAAATTACCAACAATGTGAACATTTTTCATCTGTGTAACTAATGTGACTTAATGAATATATTGTAATTTGTAATGTAATTAAGTAATAAAATTTAAAAGCCTATCATGAAAGACCTGAAATGTACAATAAAGATTTGACCCCCCCCCACCCCCCCCAAACAATGATATTTTAATGTCCGTCTCTGAGATTGCTTATTATTTCATGCACTTTCTTCCTCTTATGCTGTATGTTTACATGCTATTTTTTGCATGTGTAAATAACTATGCATATGCATGTCTGATTTATTTGACAGTGGTAAGTAGGTTGCATATATTGTTGCCCGGCGGATTTGAGTCATGTTATATAGATATTGAATTTTGTCACTGCTATTTCGTTAGGACATGATGATCCAGCCTGCTGTTGAAGAATTCATTTTATATGATGATCGGCAATACAAAAACTACCAGTTCCATCGGCACATCGTAACTAACTAGTTATGGACCATTAATATTTGTCTTGACAATGAAGGTCATACATAAATAGTATATGAAAGAAGCTGAATTATATATACTATGTGCATTATTTTCAGCTATCATATCAATATTTTTCAATTACAACACGTACTGCATCGGTGATTAATGTCCAGCAAGCAATAATTAGCGATACTCGTAAGAGATATGTGATGTAATTGTATATTAGTTTGTTAATTGCTTAATTATTATGTGACACCTGAAAGGTCAAAACGAAAGACTAAAGGTAAAGTTACAATACAATGTCTAAATCAGTTAAAAAGTAATATAAATATGAAGCAAAATCAATTTCTTTATTATAGAACGTCAAAAAATATACGGAATTCTATTTAATTCACGCTTTTAATTATGTTATGTAAATCAATTTAAAAGCGTATAGAATGTGATTAAACATACCTAGAATCTTATTTGAAACCCTTCAAACAAACACGTTATAAAGGCTAAATAAAAATTTTGAAAAATTATTTAAAATAAAACAATTAAAAAATTTAAAAAGTCGGTAACTTTAGAATAAATGTCATTAACTGTTTATAGTAGTTATGACATTACAAAGTTAATTATTTAAAAAAAATTGAGTTGCAAAAATACGCCTGATCTTTTTTTGCTGTTCTATTGTATAGTATGAAATTTAAGGTCTTGACAATGAATGTTAGTGAATGAAAATTCAAAATCTTGTGATACCATTTTGATTGCTACCGGTGGTTTACCTCTTTTGTCTTGCAATTGCGATGGCAGGTGCACCACAGAAATCCGTATCGTGTATTGAAAATAGACGTGTATTCGGTTATATCTGGTAACGGATGTGTAACTGGCACATAAAAAAAACTCGTACGAATTTGTTCTCCGACATACCGATACGACGAATCTATTTTAATTCGATTGTATTTTTTTATTAATTTTTTTATTTTTTCCATAATCCGTATACATTTTTTTTAACTGATATTTCTACATCCGTAGATATATTTTTATATTTATTCTTAATTCGTATAAAATTATTGGTATTACTTGGCTTAAACATAAAAGTAAAAATTATGTAAAGGAAAAAACGCGTTCTTTATTAAGCCGTATTATGAATATTCGAAAATTTTTACCGGAATTGTTTAATTATTTTATATAGCATTGGGTGTTGATATTATCAATAAAACACCGTTTAACACCTGATGTGTACTCATAAACCATGTTCAGACAAAATGACCGGTAACACCTTTGGATTGATTATCTTCAATTAGTATAAAAACACACTATGCAAATCGTTTGTCTAACTATATGTCACAAAAAGCAAGTTCTCATCGCAAAATTAAATAAGCAATGTATATATTACGACAATAATTTACCATAGTCTGTGGCAATTCTGGAAGCTTTTACGTTCCATAATATTTAAACTACAGACTTGAAATAGTTGCCATAACTAGGGATAACTTTGACATTTAAACTGTTATGGCGGCTTTCTTTATATCTAGTAGCTGTAGATTATCGATCACGTTATCAGAAAATCGCGATCACTTGAGCGCTTTAGAAAGTTACGGTCGACAGGGCTAAAATTATTATCTTTCGGTTAAAAATAAAGTTCGTGTCTAATTTTGGAGACTATTGGTTAAAATAACGAAAAATGGTTAAAAATAGAGTTTTTAGCCGTTTTACTCTAATTTTTACCAAAAGTCGGGCATTTTAGCCGTTTAGGTTTACCAGTGATAGGGGTTGGGGTGTCTGTTACACTATATTTACTCTATTTTATGTGCGACTCCTGTAAACATTGTTCACCTGATATTTTACATTTTGATTGGAATGATGATTAGGTAATGGGAATTCCTATAGCAAAATATGGACTTTGCCAGTCTATCAGGGAGGGGGTATCATGACTTTGCCAGTCTATCAGGGAGGGGGTATCATGACTTTGCCAGTCTATCAGGGAGGGGGTATCATGACTTTGCCAGTCTATCAGGGAGGGGGTATCATGACTTTGCCAGTCTATCAGGGAGGGGGTATCATAACTTTGACAGTCAGGGAGGGGGTATCATGACTTTGCCAGTCTATCAGGGGGTATCATGACTTTGCCAGTCTATCAGGGAGGGGGTATCATGACTTTGCCAGTCTATCAGGGAAGGGGAATCATGACTTTGCCAGTCAGGGAGGGGGTATCATGACTTTGCCAGTCAGGGAGGGGGTATCATGACTTTGCCAGACTATCAAGGAGGGGGTATCATGACTTTGCCAGTCAGGGAGGGGTATCATGACTTTGCCAGTCTATCAGGGAGGGGGTATCATGACTTTGCCAGTCTATCAGGGACGGGGTATCATGACTTTGCCAGTCTATCAGGGAGGGGGTATCATGACTTTGCCAGTTAGGGAGGGGGTATCATGACTTTGCCAGTCTATCAGGGAGGGGGTATCATGACTTTGCCAGTCTATCAGGGAGGGGGTATCATGACTTTGCCAGTTAGGGAGGGGGTATCATGACTTTGCCAGTCTATCAGGGAGGGGGTATCATGACTTTGCCAGTCTATCAGGGAGGGGGTATCATGACTTTGCCAGTCTATCATGGAGGGGGTATCATGACTTTGCCAGTCTATCAGGGAGGGGGTATCATGACTTTGCCTGTCTATCAGGGAGGGGGTATCATGACTTTGCCAGTCTATCAGGGAGGGAGTATCAGTTAGGGAGCGTTGGTCAACAGTTTTACTAGTTTTTCAGTTATCCTCCTTAGTTTAATGTTTTGTCCCAAAAATAACTAAAAAACTAATGGATGGGTTTAATTTAAACTCGGTACACAGGAACCTGGTGATAAGTAGAAGTGTGCTGCACAAGAAATGTTAATTTTTGAATATAATTTCCTTTAGTTCATTTTTTCTCCTCACCAATAATATATATTGGCCATTTCTTGTCAAATTGTCAAACTTGGACTTGGGCAAAGAAACTAATGTAAAACCAAAAGTGTAACATTTATTTCTAAATTCACAGACATACTGATTTTAACATTTTCTTACCATATAAAAGCTTCACTTTCTATGCCCTACTTGCGATACATTTTATAATTTTACATGTATTATTTTTCTTTTTCAGTGCTTTGGTGAGATCTGTCATCAAGAACTTTACCATGGCATTCTTTTTCCCAGCATGCTTCACTGTATTTTTTTTCCAACACAACAGAGCTGCCTATGATATTCTAGCGAAGACAGTAGTCGTACAAACCCCACAACCAGTAGAACGATAGCAGCATTGTTTTTAATCGTGAAGCAATTTTTTGTTTTAGATGTAATGCGTTTTAATGTTAGTGTTGTCTTCAATTATCAATAGATGTTTACAAAAATTCAAAGATGAGATAAACAAAGCTTAAAATAAATGTTATTATTTATCATGTGTACTTTGTAATGGGGATAATGTATTGATGTCTCCCAGTAGGTCTCATTATATGGTTGCAACGTTTCATAGACTGTGATGTAATTTTAAAAGTTTTAGCACGAACATATAGATGTAAATATTTCAATTCGGTATATATCAATGCGACAAGTTGAAATCTGTTACAGTGATTGTTAAATTTTTTTTTTAATTAAGACAGAAAAAAATTAAAATGCATACTTTTTTTTACCTTTGGAGAAATATGGAAAAAAGGGAAATCCCCATAGCCTAATTAATTAGTCAACATGAACATATATTCATACATGTATATCAAAAAAGACACTTTTGGTTTACAATATGGCTCTTCAGCTTTTATTTTAGCCTGTACATAGAATTCTAAGCAATATAAAATAAAATCAAACATTGCCAATGAAGTTATGTCACATTTTACATTTTTAAGGAACCATTTGGCTGGGTACAATTTAGCTGTTGACCAGGAACTGTATAACAAGACCTGATATTATTTATATTTTTATTAACTCGCTTGCTTGTACAATTTTAAAGGGAGATAACTCAAAAGAGTCATCCATTATGTTATTTATTGTTATTTTCTATTTACAATTGTAATGTTTTTGTTATTTTGTTACTGAGATTGCAATACCATATTTATCATATACAGAACAGCCCAGGCTGCATTTTCACAAAAACTCGTTAGTGTAAAATACATCGTAATTGCTGACGTCACAATGCATTTTCCTTTGATTTTCCAACACTTACGATAGATTTTACACTTACGACTTTTTGTGAAGTCAACTCCAGGTGCATTTTGTTATTTCCACCTGTCCATGGTGGGCAGCCCACCAATCACTCTACGGTTCCCAGATATTACCTGTGCTACACGTCATCCCCTGTTTACTGTGGGACTACATTCGTCGTTTGAATGTCATGTTTGTAAGCAATGGCCATTAGGTCTTATTTATTTTTGTTTTTTAAATTTTTTGGTTGATACACTGTTGATACAGTTTTACTTTAAAAGTACTGCATTTGTACACAGGGCGTATCCGCCATGAGAGCTGTCTGTCATGGCGTCAACAAATGGTGTGGCAGAGGTGATTGTGGTTGATGTAGGATACCCAGAATCCTTTGCATGGAGATTGCCTGCCAATCTGTACTCTTCTCTCTTATTTTATTTGAATAGTAAATGTTAACACCTACCAGCTTTTTTTTTCAATGTACATGTATACACTTGCAAGTTATTACAAAGCAAAATAAACACACATCTAATCCCAATCTCCACGCAAAGGATTCTGGGTATCCTACGTCAGCCACAATCACCTCTGCCATACCTCTGGTTGACATTGCGAGAGATATCTCTCATAGAGGATAATCTTTGTGCACAAACACAGTAATTTTAATATAAAACTGTATCAAAAGTGTATAAATAGACTATATAAAAAAAATAAGATATCATGTTTTATGTTACCAACATCATTCTTTGTTTACAAATGCCACCAGCAGACTACAATTGTAATCCTGCAGTAAATGGGGGATGACATGTGGCAGAGGTTATATCTCAGAACCAGTTATGTTCTCTGTGCCGTAGGGTGATTTACTCCAAGAAGTGGACAAAGTAAACAATGTAGAAGTTATCTCCCTTTTTACCACTCCACTGTGGGCAGGTGAAATTTTAGTTTGGGGGTCAGGAGGCAAAGGTCAAAGGCAATTCTGAATATATTTGATGGGTGGTTGTTGTTGTTTTTTAAATCTGCTTCAAGAAGTGTTTGTGACTTCATCCTCCTCCTAGCATTTGTTTCTGGATTAGCCTTAAAACATTGCCGTTAAACTTTAACCAGGTGTACACCAATAAGCAATGTTATTTCAGTAATTCATTCCTATATATTGTTAAGTACAGCTACATGATGATTGGAGGAAGCAGTATTGATTGAAAATTGATGCCATTTGAATGTTATTGTGATTTGGCTGTGTAAAATAAATTTGTCTTTCATAATTATAAGATTTGTTTGTGTTAATATTTTAAGTATCTATGTATAGTATTTAATGTCAACTTGTTTCTCTGTTATTATCCTTCCATCTATGATGGACATATTATGGTAAACAAATGTCCATTTGTCTGTTTGTCCATCGTCCACATGTCGCACTGTATCTTGAGAATGCCTTTACAGATTTTCTTAAAACTGCCCACAGTTTTTAATTATGATAGCCTCATGGTCTGTATAGTTTTGGGGAAATTTGTGATTTATCGTCATAGCGTTATGAGACTTTGTTCGTGAAAAAATGGGAAATTTTTTTGTTTTTAGACTATAACTCAAAAACACTTTCATGAATTTTCTTGAAAATTTGGGGAATTGTTCGTTTCTTGTAAAATTCTTATTTATCATTATAGAGTTATCGAACTGCCATGAAAAAAGTGGGGATTTTTTAGTTTTCAGAATATAACTCCAGAAGGCTTTCATGAATTTGCTTGAAAGTTGGAGAATTGTTTATATTGATAGATTCCATTTTGGTAAAATTCAGATTTATTATTATAGAGTTATGGGACTGCTCGGGTGGGATTTTTTTTGTTTTTAGACTAAGACTCATAATCGCTTTCTCATCAGTTTTATTTAATGTTTGGGGAATTGTTAATTTTGATAAATGCAAACTTATTCTGATTTTTAAAAGAGCATGGGACTTTGTTTGCTAAAAAATAGGGAAAGTTTAGTTTTCAAACTGGAACTCAATAAAGGGTTCAAATTTCTTGAAAGTTCGGGGCATTGTTGATATTCATAGTTGTGATTATATCTCATCAGTGCAGATAGAATTATGCATTTATGAAGTGTATAGCTCTTATCTTTATATCTTCAGATGGACATATCATGCGCTCATTGCACAGCTGTTTATTATTATTTGACTTATCTTTTAAAACCTACATCAGGTTGGGTTCCGATAAGAGGCAGCAACTCAACATTTTAATAGAATTAGAATATTGTTAAGCAATATGAAGCTTGAATAATGTTTTATGTTGAATTATTTGTGCTTAAGACTTTCATTGGCCATTTAGGCTTAAAATAAACTGTCAAGGATAAAGTTTGAATCTCATTTCTTGCCTTTTTTCCAAAATTGTTCATTTACACTTGAACTTCAGTGGCTCCAACTACCAATAATTTAAACTGAATTTAACAATTCTGGCAATTTCAAGTTGTCCAAGTTATACTGTTTATCATAGCTTTCACTTGTTATTTGGGCTATAAGCTCCTGTGCCTGGTGAGAACCACTGACCGTCTGCTGGATTTTCTGGACAAGAGCATGTGAATGCTTTCTAATCCACTTTATTGTTTTAATAAACAACAAAAATTTTATAAAAATACAAATTTTATTTATTTTATCATCAATTTTGCAGAAAAAAATACCACACAAAAATAAAAAACTATTAGTCGCTACTTTCTTACTATTGCCTGCTGGGTATATACTGATTATTGGAGGCTATATTGTAGTTGTGTAAGTCTGTCCAGTAGACAATATTTGTTAGTACTATTTCTTTGGTCGGATTTTGATAGAACTTCTAATGTCTGGTATGTGCCAAGCCTATTTGCGAAAATTAATGGCATGTCATAACAGTCTTGATTTAAAATGAGTTTTGGTCATTTGTTATATTTATTGAATTTATTTAGGTTAGAGCATAAGTGTCTGCTTGTTGTCCCTTCGTTGTGTGCACTCAGATGTGACGTAAAAAGCCACCTTATGTTTTTTACTTAGATGGCATCCAGTTTTTATTGGGTGAAGAAGCCAGAGTAACTGGAGAAAAACCCAAACCTGTGGTAGGACAAACTAGCAATTCTTGTCAATTAAGATTGGAGTAGAGTACACCTAGCCCACAGTGAGACTGGAATCCGAAACCTCAGTGCTGAAGCAACCATTCAAGAATCTGAAAATGAACCCTTTGACCACATGCTGTATTACACAACTTAAGTAAAAGTTATTACCAAATCGCACTGAAACAATTGTGCATGTCCAAGGGCATCCTCACCGTGGACACAGGAACCCTGACTAGTACGGATGGTCCAATGGTTACAAGAATCAAAAGAGGACATCCATCGGAACTGTCAATTAATTGAGTTAACAACTCAAATTTGCACATAATTACATTTATTATTATAGTGCTCTGCCTATGGAGCACTTGAAATTAAAGTGATGGCATCTGTAGCAGGAACTGTAAATTAACTGGAGTAAATAACTTCCAAATTTACATATAAGATGGGGCTCCACCAACAGAGCACTTGATATTACAACCTAAGTCGCCCACGGAAATGTTGGAACACTCCAAAGTCAATCAACTTTGAATTTAATATATTCATGTGGATGTAATTGATGCACAATATTCACATTTTAGGAAAAATATTTATAGTTAAAATACAATGACCTCTCAATATGTCAAACAATTCTAAATACAGATAACAGCTGTTTTGAAAACTGCTTCAAATTGTTTTTGTAGTTTGTCTGCTATTGATCTCGTGGTCTGCGGGCAGGGTTTGTTTGTTTGATGGTGTTTAACGCCACTTTCAGCAATTTTTCAGCTATATCAAGGCGTCCAGTTTTTATTGGGGGAGAAAGCCGGAGTACCCGTAGAAAACCCCCCGACCTGCGGTAAGAAAACTGGCAATCCTTGTCAGTTAAGATTGGAGTCGAGTACACCCTGCCTGCAGTGAGAATCGAACCCGCAATCTCAGTGTTGACAGACCACGTGATCAATAGTAGACGAACTACCTTGACCACTCGGCAGGATGCAGGCAGGGTGCAATCGACACCAATCTTAATTGACAAGGATTGGCAGTTTTCCCACTGAAGGTGGGTGGTTTTCTCCAGGTACTCCGGCTTCCTCCCCCATTAAAAACTAGGTGCCATGATATAGCTGAAAAATTGCTGAAAGTGGCGTTAAACAATATTCAAACAAACACAAAAAATCAATTTGTTTTATTTAAAGCTCTTTGTCAGTATAGCTGGAAATTTAAATTGCAGTTAGGCACGTGTGACTGGTAAATAGGACTGTCGTAGGATATACTATATGTGACCTCCTTTATCTGAACCTAGTAAGAAGTTTTCAGTTTAACCAAGTCATGCAGGAGTAGCTGCGGCTCTTACTGATGACGAGCTTTAAAGAAAACGGGCCTGAGTGCCATAAGCAAATTCTTTGCCGAGATTTTTTTGTTCTCTATATCATCCAATAAAAAACTTTTGATTTCCTCTGTTGTCATGGTAATTGAGAAATTCTCATGCTGAGAAAAACATTTTTACTGAGAAAGGTTTCATGGAACTGGGGCCAGATTGAAGCAGTTTTCTTAACAGCTGTTATCTGTATTAAGAATTGATTGACCAATAGGTACAAAATACCTGACAGGTCATTGTACATGTATTTTGAATGTAATTTATTTGGAATTCATCAGGAAAACTTATAAACCTTGGATTTATTGATGTTTCTAAGGCCCATACAAAGTAAATTTTATATTGTCCGACTATGTATGTATATAATTTATATAACACACCATTTGAGAAGGAAATAACAAGAGAAGATAATTTAAATAACAAATATATAATTGTATAATATGATTTAGCATACATAAACTGAATATTAAACACCAAGATTTTCATTAACTATTTACTAGCAGGGGTAAAAACATATTTGCAGTATGCCATTTCAAAAATGTGTTTATGAAGAAAAATAGTTCCATTTACTAGCAGAGGTAAAAACATATTTGTAATATGCCATTTCAAAAATATCTTTATGAAGAAAAAGTAGTTCTATTTACTAGCAAGGGATAAAAACATATTTATAGTATGCCATTTCAAAAACGTGTTTATGAAGGAAAAGTAATTCTTTATGATAGTGAGAAATGATTAACGAAAAGTGCTTTTACAAAACTAAAGATACAAAGATACAAGATACAAAAATGTCAGATGCCCAAAAAATTCAACAGGTACTGATGAAAATACATATGTCTTTAGTGCATTAGAGGACTCGGTTAAGATAGAGTTAAAGATTATTGCTACAACTTGATGTCAATTAGAGAATTTTAACTTCAATAAATCAGTATTCTTCATTTGTGCAAGTACAATGTATGTTTATGCAAATTTCTTTCTTATATATTCTATTAAATATCAATAGTTAGTTAAATCTGAAACACCAACTCATACATAAGAAAGGTTTCATTTGGTCATCCCTAATTGACAAGGATGAAGATATGCAAATTTGGAGATTGCTGCTGGAATTTTTTCAACAAAGCAAACCAGGGATTACTACATCTTTCAGAACAATAATAATTTACTAACATACTTCCACTACTCACTATAAATAAACTTTTAATGTCAACACTGAGGTTGTGTGTTACTGCTGGGACGGTGTGCTCAAATTCAACCTAAATCAATAATAATTGCCAGTTTTCCGCTTGAAGTTCTGGTTCTCTAAGTGTTCCGGCTTTCTCCCGATATAAATAGCTGGGCGCCGTAACAAAGCTAATAAAAACAGCATTAAACCCCATTTAAACAAACAAACAAAAATAAATGTGTATTAAAACAATTTAAGGCTCTAAGCAATTTAATGGGTAATTAAACCTACTCTGAATACATGTATATAATATATGAATGCATATGTGAAGACATGAAAACCAAATGAATCAATGGTCTGATACAGGTACAAGTCTCCCAGGAGCATGTAAATGATCACCTGGAACACAAAATGACTTCGAGCAATCTTTAAATTGTACAATTTACAGTTTCAGTCTAGCTGTTTTAACTCACTGGGCAAAACTAAAAATTTCTGTCAAAATAATGATCAAGGGCACTAACTCCTATAAGGTGTCATCATACAATTTCTGAAAAATTAAATGCTTTGTATGCCATCTTTCAGGTTAATTTAGTAATTTATAGTTTTACTCTAGTTGTTACCAACTTCCAAGTTTTATAACACAAAATCTGATTATATTGCCAGAATTCGTCTTTTTAGGACAACAACTTCCATAAAGTCAACTGATAATTTGGACAAGTAAGGCCTTGTCTTGCCGATCATTTTTGCAATTTACAGCTTTACTCTAGCTGTTATGGCATTTAAGAAACAGGGCAAAAACTACAAATTTCACTAAAAAAGGGCAATAACTCTTATAAGGAGTCATCAGACAACTTTCAATACAATACAATGATTTGTAGGCCTCGTCATTTAAGGGCAATAACTCCTATAAGGAGTGGTCGCACAATTTTGGATAAACTATGTATTTTGTAGGCATTGTCTTGCTGAAACAATTTACAATGTTGATCAAGCCAATAATTTTCAAGATGTATTGTAAAAACTGAAAATTTTGTCAAAAATCATAATTTAAGAGCAATAGCTTCTACAGAAGTCATTACCCAACTTTGGACTAATAGGAACTTTTGTAGAGCTTTATGTGCTGTTGAGATTACAGTTTTCTCTTTAGCTATTATAATTTTTGAGATATTGACAAAAAACATGTGTTGACACCTATGTTCTATTTTAGTACATGTAACAGCAGTATGTCCATAAATCAACACCCTGGGTACAAATTTAAAACTAGGTAACCTAAGGATGATTTTGGCCAAGTTTGAAAAAAAAGTTTATGATAGAAGATGGATGACAGACACCAAGTGATGGCAAAAGCTCACATGGACCTCTTGTCCTGGTAAGCTTAAAAGTTTATCACGGACAACAGACGATAGACGCCACAAGCACACATGGACTTTTGGTCAAGGTGAATTAAAAAGAATTTCTTCACATCAAACATGTAGTTGTAGGACTATTCCATTAAAACATATAGGATAGAGTAGGAGAGTGTTGAAAAATGGCTGTCAACAAAAATGTTTTTACTTAATTTAAATTTTTTATGACCACTGAGAATGACAACCCTTCTTCGCCCCAAAAATAAAAATCACTATATAACAATATAACAGACTTTTAAATATCTTATTTATCAGAAGTATTTTTCTCATCACTCATTCATAATAAAAATTGCAAAAGTCTGAAATGGCAAGGTTGCAAAGCAAATGCCGTAATAAATGGGGAATGGTAGTACAGTTTGTTGGAAGAAGGTTTTGGGTCTGTGTCAAAAAGTGTAAGATGATTTAATTACAAAAAACCAGAACCATAATGTATAAAATATTCTAAACAATGACTAAGTTCCCTTGTCTACAAAAATGGGAAAACATTTCTTGGACAATTTTATGAGATCAGGTGCACAACTTCAATACATGTGCAATCTTTCTGTGAAGTTTCCGAGATCTGGGTTAAAAACTGCAGGTGGAGATGATTACACAAATAGGTAAAGTCTTCTGTAAATGACCAAGTTCCCAAGTCAGGAAAATTAAGAAAAATCCCCGATCAATTCCATAATTGCAGCTGCACAACTTTAATACATCTGCAATCTTTCTGTGAAATTTAAGAGATCTTGGTTGAAAACTGTAGTAGCAGTTGATTACACAAAATAGGTACCCTATTTTTCTTGCCTTCTGGCCAACTGCTTGCCTGCCTGCATGACTTCACCATACTATAATCCGGGTTTGCACTTTGTGCCACCCATCCAAAAATGGTCTCACACCATGCCAACTAAGTAAAAAATTTAAATAATTTTTTTTCATTCATATTTCATGCTGTATGACACTTTGAAGTTATCAACATTTCCTGCCTTGAATACTGTGATGATTCATACATGACCGACATAATCAGCGTAATAATAGGGATTAAAAAATTGTCTTCAACTTAGTTTATTTGACAACAATTATTAAGGTACATAAGTGGACTAATTTTCTGGGTTGATTTTACAATCAAGATTTTCCATACTACTTATGCATAAATATTATTAAAGCTTGTAAACAAGTCTATCAACAATTTGTTCCATAGAAATTAAATAAAAATAAACGTTGAGAGAATTACATGTATTATAGAATGCTCTTATTTGCATAGTTATTTCATTTATTATAGTTGCAGCTCAAATTGTATATCATATTGCATAAAACATACTACAGCTTTGTAAAAAAACAAACTATCAACAGAAAAAAGAACTAATTTATTACATTCATGAGCCATAACTCTACTAATTCACTAGATTCAAGAGCCATAACTCTACTAATTCATTACATTCAACAACCATAACTCTACTAGTTCATTACATTCAAGAGCCATAACTCTACTTATTCATTACATTCAACAACCATAACTCTACTAGTTCATTACATTCAAGGGCCATAACTCTACTTATTCATTGCATTCAACAACCAACACTCTACTAATTTATAACAATTAGGAACCACAACTCTACTTATTCATTACATTCAAGAGCCATAACTCTACTAATTCATAAATTCAAGAACCATAACTCTACTAATTAATAAAATACAAGAGCTATAACAATCAATGCTAACAAAACAAAAACTAGTTTTACAATTCAAAAGAAGGCATTTATTTAAAAAAATGTCCATCTTTCTCATCTGTTAGATCAAACTGTAGAAATAACTATGTATTAGGGCATTTTAAGACACTCCCCACCTCTAAAAATAATCAGTGAAGGAACTTATTTATTTGCTTTCCAGGAACACATCACTACATTCACAGTAGTATTTAAAAATAAACTTCAATATCTGACACCAACATCATATGTACTTATCTAGTGTCTACCTAACCTGGATTTCAGCATCTTTATCACATTATTAAAAATATAAGTAAAACAAGATAAAATGGCAACAATTTGTATACGTCTGCCAGTGAATTAATATACAATTATAGTATGTACATGTCAATATTGTTTTCTTGGTCGATTCAACCTCTTGTGAAAGCTTTGAAACTACAATAACTGAACTACCATATTTTATAGGATTAAACACTGGGTTTTAGGAAATTATCAATGTGTAAACTCCAGCGACTCCCTCACAAACTTGACATAAAGTCCTTCAGACTTTATTTAGTTTGTGAGTGAGTCGCCAGAGTTTACACATTAATAATTTCCTAAAACACAGTGTTTAATCCTTATAATTCTCTGAAATAATTGTTGCGATTTTTAAAGCAGCAAAAACAGTTACCGAAACCCATCTAGCCCTCAAAATGTATGAAGGCCGGAAAGCGTAGGAATATGCAAAACATAGTACTAAAGGAATCTAGGTTCTGTAGATATTGATAAAAAAACAATAAAGCAAAACCTTAAATCTTATTTGTATTATATTTTACTTGAAATCTCAATTGACATTAATTAGAAATAATTGCGGCAGACAAAACATTGGCCCTTCACCCTTATGATTGGCTAGGAGGACGCCATCTTGTTTACCTTGGTTACTGAAAGTAGTCCGCTCAGAGGAAATATCGATATAGAAATTATCTGAGATGACGTAATTTAAGTGTTTTTATCCAATCAAAATACTCAATATAAATAAATTACAGCATGAATAGAATTATAATTAAATATAATTAAAGTTTATAGAGTATAACCTGTGAAGAAATGTTGATTGATTGATTGATTGATTGTTGTTTAACGTCCAGCAAGCAATATTTCAGCTATATTCGAGAAATGTGATATTCTTTATAAATTTTAACTATTATACTTGACAATTTTAATAGTAACAACTGTGATGATGTCACGGAACTATTTTAATTTAAATTGCATAAGAATAGGTCATGTGACCACAATTTATTTTTCATAACCTGGGGCATTGCATTTGAATTGGACAATCAGGTTATAAATTTACTTTACATAGGTAAATAAATTCTTTGAGTAACTCTAATGATCATAGCACTGCAAAATTTTAAAGATAAGACCACAACAAAAAATTAATTTTAATGTTCTGAGGCCAACTTTTTTAAAAACTGAAGAGGGAGTGACACTTTTAAAAATCTTTTTGTTGGTCTAAAATCAGATGATGGAGGTATTTTTTAATAGATCTTTCACAAAATACAAATGGTAAAGACACAATGAACAACTAACATGGCCTTAATCACTTCAGAGTATTCTTAATTACTATAACAAAGGCAATCTTAAGTTTTTGACTGGGTAAAATTGCAAATTGTATATGGGGAAAAAGCCTTCAGTTTAAATGTTGTTAGCTACTGATCTTACATTGGAAAGCTATAAAAGTTTTGTTAAACAGAGAAATTTTAATTTTTGTATATATTGACAAAGTTCAATACGGTTATCTGGTACACTTTCAGATTAAAGTGACACGTGACAATTTTACTCCTTTAAAATGTTGATGTCATCCTATTAAAAAATTAATACTACTGCCTAAAAATGTGTGATATGCATTCAGCTGTTTATTAAACAATAATATAATTTTGCCAACAGATAAGGACATGATGATCAGTTATCATTTGACACATTCTGAATTTTTATTTACAAAATGCAATGCAAATTTTATAAGTTACCATTCCCTGATATACATTTTAGAACCAAACTTGAGATAATGAGCTAGGTCAATTTCTGAGACAGACAAGGGATAAAACATCAATTATTTTTAAGAGAAAATGTACATATTATCTCCCTTTAATTAACTGCCTTGACACACCAGTTATTTCCCTTGCATAATTTATTTTATGGAGGATTTCTTAATATTTTTATTGTGATACAAATTTATTACATAAATATCTAAATGATGATTTGCATTATGTAGCTTTTCCTAAGTCAATCTTTTTCTGTAATGCTCTAGCTGAATGATAAATCATAGAATCTATTATCCCTGCCACTGAAAATAAACAAATAATTCTTACTAAATATCACAATTAATAATAGAGTGCAAAATAATATGTGGATGATATTTCATAAGGCCAAAAAAATTATAAGATAATCAAATGTGCAGAGTGAATATTTAAAAATATGATCACAAGTGCTGCATTACACATCAGATTAAGCAAGCGCGCAGTTCCATGTATGAGTTAAATCAGAATTTCGAATATGACCTCCTGCTTTAGCTATGCAAACAAAGCCGTGTCAAAATTCCAATAAGTTTAGTTCGCACATGCGTAAGCTGTGTGTTTTGTGTAAATGTAAAAACTGACTTAAAAATGCAGTTTGTATGAGTTATCTATAATTATCATTATTGTTAATAATGCAGTTATTTTTAGTCTGAATTATGAGATTTATATGATTTAAACTACTCCGATACATTATTTTTGTAACAAGAAAGTAGCAAAGAAAACCGACCGAACAACAAGAGCCAAAAACCAAGGGACAGTTACAAATCGGGATATAGACAAACACAACACAAAAATCAAAAACATAAAACACAGAAAGAGAGTAACCCGAACCCAATAAAAACCATGGGTGCACTCAGGTGCTCCGGACGAGTAAGCAGTGCCTGCCTCTAATTAGACACCCGTCGAGTTACTCATTGTCTTGTCTAGGGAAAAGTCAAATCCAGGAATAGGAAACACTACCTATGACTCAGCGAAAATGTCAGATCGTATTTGAATTCTACATTCGAATTAATATGACGTCACAATTAGAATTCCGACGTCATATTACGCTCAACTGAAAATTTCAAACTGGAACAATGCAATTTCGTTAAGATTTCTCAATATTTTTTTTAAAAGGTATGTATATTCAATAAAATGACGAGAATATATGTTTATGTCAATTTTATTTGCATTAACATACTGTTAAGGGATATATCTTATTAGTTTAAAAAACACAGTATTACCATTGAAAGCATCCTCTTAAAGCCGCTCGAAATTTTAAAACAATTGTTAGACATATTAGAATTGAAATAGATTATTGCAATTGGGCTCTATGCGAATTAGAACATGGTCAGACCTTATATTTGTCCTCATTTTATACCTCGCTATCGTTCGGTATAAAATATTGACAAATATAAGGTCTGACCATGTTCTAATTTGAATAGAGCCCGCTCGCAATAATCTATTTCTTAAGCATTTTGGGACAAGTGATAATTTTATTATGATGCTCGATTGATTATCCTGTTTATTACCTTGACAAATATTTAATATATCGTCGAAAACTTAAAGTAACTTTGTTTTGAATGTTCTTGTATGTCACTGTTTGCTTTCGATGTTGTTAAATACATACATTCTGACATCACTGTTAGGAAGTGACAGAATTTATTTCTCAGATCCTGCTACAAATATATTTATTTCCAGAACATTTCGAAATCAAAACCTTAAAAACCAGAAATATCGCACAGTCCCATAGCCTATTATTTCACAAGGATACACTTTAGTATTTGGACTAATTTTTAACACACTATATCAATAAACAATAAACAAATTTAAAGATCTTCAACAAAAATCAATTTTTTCACACATCAGAATCCAACCAGGCATTAAACCTACCTGTAAAAACACCTCCTATTATCGCACAAACACCAGTTAAAAAATGCATGAATGATCTGAAAATATATGTAAAACATATATAATAATATATATGCCACAGTTTCTCAAAATTTGTTCAGTACAGTTTGATTTAAATCCCTGTTAAGGTATCCGGACCACAATTGACCACGTGATTATATTTGGTGTCCCGGATGTACATTGTTTTTCATTGAAGCAGACCTAGGTAATGTTCGGCAAACATCGGAAATACTATTTGAGTAAGTACATTTTTTTTTCTCAAAAATGTTAAAATTAACTCTAAAGTAAAACTTTATTTAGTTTGTATCTTTAATAAGCAATACATTGATTTGCTGTATTTCTTGGTCGAAAAATAAAATTAAACGGTGACTTCAATAGTGGGTGGGATACATTAAGGCCAATCAAAACCTGAAAATTTTGATACTGGATTTTATAGAGCACGAGTTGCTTAACCTTCCTGAGCACCTGGACTCATCCTCAGTTTTAATGGGGTTCGTGATACTAAATGTTTGGTATTTGTGTTGTGTCTGTGTGTTTAACCATGATTTTGCCTGTTCTTGACTTATTGTTTTTTTAACACTCCTCAGTGTTTTTCATTTCTTTTTTCTTGCTATAGTAAAAACCTTAATTTAATCTGATTTGACATAAGTGGTTTAGAAAAATCCATGCCAAAGGGCAAATTTTCCTTTGGTCAGGCATTGAAAAGTTGTATGACTGATGGTCTGGCTTAAAAATATTAAAGTATCTATATAGGTTGTCATTTATGTCTGGCAAAAGGACATAATATTGTTCAATTATGGTTTTTGTTCCAAGCATGTGGGAGTAGTTAATATTTTAAAAAACTTGCACTTAAGCATTGTTAACATGTAAGAATTTTGTCAAAACCCTGATTTTGACCAGATTTTATGATCTCATACAGGTATAAAGTAGCTAAATACAGTAATGGATACTATTATTAAGTATTTTTCTGTTTTTTTGTGAGATTTCAAATTTTGGGCCAATTTAGGCCTTAACACACCTCCTCCTTTGTTTACCTAGTTAATTTTTTTTTATAAGACTGACCGTTTTCTAGAATACATGTATATACAAACCTTTGTTTTTCTGTATATTTGACCATCATGGGAGATAACTCATATATAACAAAGACTCCAGGTAACCCTGCTTCACCTGTGCTACTCCCTACCACTTTAGCATGTTTTGTTACTGAATACTGATTAGTGTTTAAAATCTGAAATGCAAAAAATAGCAGCTTTTGAATACCTCAGTGGCTGAGTAGTCTAGATAGATGGATGTACTATTGGTCACCTGTGTTACAATGCTTAAGCCATACTGGAAGGGTTCCAAGTGCTAGACTCACAGAGCAGCCCAGCATATCCCCGGGTGGTGGATAGGGGAGACCCTATAGTTGGGGGTTGTCAGGTCATTAATACGGAATGCCTGGCTGTGGATCATAGTGGGAAAAGTGTTTGGCAAGTGCCAAGCTCCTTGCACGAAAAAGACCCCTATTGTAGATTTTTTTAAAAAGAGTAGGCTTATGGTAGCCGCTACAAAAGGCTAAATTCTAGGCTCATATACAAAACTTCATACTTTTTTAGTGGCAGTCAAAATTGTTTTCCCGATGTACCATCCCACCCTTTTTTCCATTGATTTATTGTTTGTGTACTTGTTCCCACCCTGAATATAGCTGAAATACTGCTTGCTGGACCTAATGCAAACATCTCATCAGTCAATCAGCACAACACTCAGGTTGTGAATTTGTGCCTGACTTCTGGTAAGCTGAGCTCAGCTACAACCTTAATTCACAAGGATTGCCAGTTTTCCTGATGATAGTCAGTGGTTTTTACCTGGTTGTCCAGTTTCTTCCACCAGTAAAGAACTGGATGCCAAAAAATTGTCAAAAAATTGCAAAAGGGGCATAAAAACAAATAAACAAACAAAAAACAAATCTTGTTCTAAAAGCCATGATCAGCATATAGTTACCAGGTGGTTTTCATATGACGTACTAGGGATTTCAGTGGAGGAGTGGTTAAATTAGTTAGTCGTCTACTATTAATCACGTGCCTGTCAACTTTGAGGTTGGTGGTTTGAACCTTACTGCAGGCATGATGTATTTGACTCTTAACATTTATGAACAGTATTGCCCGTTTTCCTTCTGTAGGTCAGCTGTTTCCACTGGGCACTCTGGTTTCCTGTCCAATAAAAACTGGACCCCATGATAAAGCTGAAAATAATGGCGAACCCCATTCAAACAAGTAAAACTCTATCAGTTTTGCAGTTTCTGAGAAAAGGGGACAAATTATCACATAGGGTCCTATATTAAATCTAGATATGGTGGCCATTTTGAATTTGATTGCCATTACAAAAACAGAAATATGTAGAGGACAATTAATATTGCTGATAAAGTTTGTTTTAACTGGTTTACAGGCTTCAGAAAAAAAGCATTTTCCCCCTGTCCAGTTGGATTTCTGATAGAATAATAAATTAAATCTTTCTAAATCTCTATTTCAAATGTTTAGTTTTCATTGGCTCAGTGATTTTAGAGAAGTTTGAAATGTACAAGATTTAGAGGTAAAAATGATTCAGAAATAAAAGACAACGATTACAAATGTAAAATGATGACAATAGCTCACCTGACAAGGTCAGATACTGAGGAAGCCTAACCAATATATATATACTTACTTTTCCATCAACTTTAACATATGTCGTAGGAACTATTTTAACATAATACTGAAACATCATCTGTGCTGCAATACAAAATTATAAATATTATACGAAGAAGAAATGTTTAAACAACATTTTGTGGCATCCTATAGATCATTTCTTTCTGGTAACCTATTGGAAAGTAACATTTCACCATGAACATAATTAATGAGGAAACCAGTTCCACAAAAAATTGCATAGTACTGAGCTGAGTCATCAAATTTCATTACTTTTTATAAAGCAGTTTTGTTACAATATTTAAATATAGGGTAGAGTTCAGACCCCTTTAACTATTTACATATTATGGACTTCTCAAGAGGGAACTGTTTTCCTACAGTGCTGCATACATGCCAATGCTCTGGATTTTGCCCAGAGGCTCAGGAATTTTGTACCTGTGTCCGGGCTACCGGGAAGGTTATTGGAATCTCCTGGTTTCTTTTTTTCAAGAAAAATATAATAATAATGTCTATATTTAATTTAAAATTGGGTTTTAAAGTGCTTTTTCTAATCAAAAATTAACAAAATAAATGCGTATGTCTGCTCAAAAAACTATTTTCGTAAATATTTGCACTCTGGAGACCCTCCAAATAACCTAGAAATATTCTACAATTGTTTTTGGAGCAACCTTCCATGGCTTCTCCCTGGACCTATTGAGGACTTTAGTGGGTTCCTCGACCCCTTGCCAAAATTATCAGGAATTCTACCATAAATATGTTGGCAAGTATGGTGTTGTCTGATGAGTATAGTGTACAAGCTGAAGGCAAGCTCTCCAGACACCACTGTTCCAAAGGGAGATATCCATAATATTTTTAGCACATTACCCAATATTGAAAGTATATAAACTAGAATTAATGCTGGATATTATGAACCTTCAGTAATTATATGTCTCTGGTTACTCTGGTATATATGTAGTACCCTAGGGAAATTTGGGAGAACTAGTATAGTCCTGTCACTACGTATAGTCTCCTGTTTGCTAAGATAAAGCAACTAGTTAAAAAAAGTCAAGTCAAATTATCCAATGAAAAGTGCTGATTTTAAGTGTTAAAATGTTTTATGTGACTGTTTCAAGCTAGGACTACTATAACTAGAATTCTAGACGATCCGTCCCCAAACCAATCCGTCGATACGTCCCAGGTCGATTCGTCCCCTGGTCATTCCGTCCCCAGGTCAATCCGGCCCCTGTAAATCCAAAGGTAGGTAAAATAAATAAAGAAGGTAGGTAAAATATAAAAAAAAAACATTCATAAGTAGTATTTCTAAGTATGGTAAATATGGTATTACACGGGAATTCACTATTTTGAATGCCGAGTATGCATGCGAATTTTGTGACCATGATACAGATAATGGTTGCTTTAATTTAAAGTCTTCTGAGGAATATTATAAAGACTTTTTTCATTATGTGGACATGTAATTGTAGAACCAAAGGTAGGTCTGCTTGTGGCTCTGGCTCGGGCTCATTTAGGTCATCTAGGTCAACTGGCTCGGCACATTCACAACAGTGAAATGTATAATCGTAATCTTCTCTACAGATTAACCTGTATATAAACTGGGTAATCCCTGTGTTGCAAGTCCTATGTTGCCACTTGTGACAAATGTCACAAATTTTTTATGTTCAGCATCAATAAATTGTCGTATTTTGTGTAACCTTTGATGTTAAAGTCAGCTTGGATGCAGAGTAAATCATACAATGCATAGCCTACAGCTGTTATGCAAACAATTTAAAAATAATCAAAGGGTAATTACGCCTATGTGCACTGATCAGAACTGTTATCATCATTTAATTAATTAAAAACACTATATTTTGTTTATTTAATTATTTAACTTATTTTAATTAAAACTTTAACAATTTCCAATTAAAATCAATTACAACACAATTAAATATAATTAAAAACCATACCATATTTTGTTTATTTAATTATTAAACTAATTTTAATCAACACTTTTTCACTTTTTACACTTAAAAACAGTTAAAATAAAATTAAATGTAGTAATATACTTATAAATTTTTTATTGGGGACGGATCGACTCTAGAGGGGACGGATCGTCTGGGGCCGAATCGACCTGGGGACGGAACGACCTGCTACCCTATAACTAATAGATGGTTACTATTCCAAGCCAGCACGCTTTTTTTTCTGTTCAATAGTGATTTAATTAGTTTTTAATTTAAAGATTATTTATAGTATTTTATAATCATGCGATCATCATTATTATGAAATATCATTTTTTCAACGTTGACACTATTGTACGCTTCCGTAAATCATGTAAATTGCAGTTTACTGTAAGGTGGTTTGTAGTTTCATATCTATTTCCGGTACTTAGATATATCTTATCTTCTACGACCGGAAGTCACCTTGACTGGAAAGAAATGATTGTAGAAAGTTGTACAAACTGTTTTTGAAGAAAAACACTTATTTGTAATAAGTTCACAACATTTTTACGTCATTACACAATATCATTTGTAGGTATCGTTATTTTCGCCCGAATCCGAGCAAATATTCTTCAACGCAAGCTCAACAGTACAAAAATGCACGTGTAGTGTGCTTGTCGGTGTCGGCTGACGACAGCAATAGTTATATTTACATGCACTTAAAAAAGTAAACATCTGGTTATCGAGGGATTCTGCAGTTTTGTAAGGAGCCTTAATTTCCCGCTTAAAACTCGTCCAAGCTTCAGGATATTCCCTCATAATTGGTCCTGGGACCATACTGGGACTTGGAGCTTTAGTGCTCCACCCACAGAGCAGCCCACCGCGTTTCCGGGTGGCGGATAGAGGAGACCCTCTCGTTGGAGGGTTGTCAGGTCATAATATGGAAAGCCTGGCCGTAGACCATAGTTGGTAACGTGTTTTGGAGAGTGCCACGCTCCTTGCACGATAAAGACCCCTTTTGTAGATTTCGAAAAAGAGTATGCTCATTGTAGCCGCTACAAAAGGCTAAATTCTCTGACCCTACGTACCCAATAATCCATACTTTTCCATTTGCAGTCAAAATTGTGTTCCCTGTGTCCCATCCCACCCCTTTTTCCATTGATTTATTGTTTGTTAACTTGTTCCCATCCTCAATATAGCTGAAATACTGCTCGCTGGACGTAAAGGCATACATCTAATCAATCATAATTGATCAGAAATTGTACCCTGTGTGTAAATTTAGGGGACCCCTAGAAATCTCGTTAGCAGTGAAGGTTTTTTTACGTGACGATGGCAATTTAACAGATTCATAAAATGGAGATAACTTGTGCTGAATTAGTTTTATTCTTACAATTTCTCCTTAAAACCCCTTGGTTCTAGAAAAAAAAATGTTCGCAACCCCCTTATTTGATATGGGGTCTTCATTAATGAATGATCTTGCATTCATTTATACATATAAATAAATATACATATTATATCTTAAAATTTGTCACTCACTAAAGTGACTAATGATTCCAAAACCTTAGCTAAAACCCTGTTGATATTTTGGTTTTTTTTTCACTTTGATCCTTGATTTTACCAAATCTCCCACATTTTAATCTTCAAAACTTAACAGACCTGATGTAAAGTGGACCCCCCTTACCTTTGTAAAGAATGAAAAAGAAGAGACGAACAGAAAAGTACCAACATAATACTTGGTTTATTAGTTCTAAACAATTTTTTGCATGCCGTCATGTTCTGATTGTATGCGACATCTGTTAACATTTTGTGTGTTGTGTTGTATACACTATATATTGACCCTTCTCCCTACTTTTGTGCATCCACTATAGTTATTAGCTATGTCATACCCCTGTTTGCAGAAATTTGTCAATGCAATCACTACATCTGCATAATACAAAACCAAAAAAGGGGCCTCGGTGGAAGAGAGGTTAAGGTAGTACATCTATTGATCACGTGGTCTGTCAACACTAAGGTTGCAGGCATGGTGCTTAGACTCCTAAAAACTGGATGTCATGATATGGCTGAAAGTTACGGTCAACACCAACCAAACAAAACAGGAAACATGATTGTTTTTTTCTAAACACCTACAAATATACAGCACATGTAAAAAACAAACAAATAAATAAAGCACTGGAACCTGTAATAATGATTTAACAGTGTACAAGCTAGAGCCAAACAAAAAATTTGTATATGGTACCCTGAAGTTGCCAACTGTAGACTTTCCATAGAAGCTGTCGACCTTAGACTTTATTTATTGGCAAATAATGTTAAAATTGAAAATCATGAAATTTCGTCCTTTCTACAGCCGATTTCCAGTATTACAAATATAAATATGGCAACACCCATGTGAAGTGGCTGGCCATGTGTAGTCTCTAACCTTTGCTAAATGTAGCCACCATAAAGAGAAAAAAGTGTTCATAGCAACATTCATTGACATTTTAAACATGTATCATAACCCCTATGTTCTCTCCGGGTACTCCGGCTTCCTCCCCCAATAAAAACTGGACGCCATGAAATAGCTGAAAAATTGCTGAAAGTGGCGTTAAAACACAATTCAAACAAAAAAATAACCCCTATGTTTTATAACCAATATAAAATACTTATCAATTTCAACAAAATGTTTGTAAACCATAAAGTGATACATTACTGAAAATCGGAAAGGAGTCAAAAATACATGTCAACTTTTTCTTATCTTTTTTAGATTAAACAAGGATAATGCCAGGAGGATATCCAGGGTATGGACAACAGGGACCTACATGCTTTGATAAAGTTAAAATGGGGTTCACCATGGGTTTTTGTGTTGGATTAGCATCTGGAGCTATTTTTGGAGGATTTTCTGCACTAAGGTATACTTTTAACTGAGCAACTTGTTATTAACAATTGTTATTTGTAACATAATACGGCATTTTTGGCCGGATTTCGTTTAACAGGAAGTAGGTGAGCGACAGACCTGAAATCCAATCTCACGTTATGGGAGGCCATGCTGATGCTGCATACCAAATTTCAAAAAAATGTGATTAGTAGTTGCTGATAAAACTGTTAAGATTTTTTTTCCCGCCTGCTGACATTCACCATATTATAACCCGGATTTTCACTCTGTGAAATCAGGCCAAATAAGCAGTCAGTTTGTGAAATAAAGTACAAATTGTCCAACTCAGGTCATGACTTGAATATGCGGTAAATGGAACTTGTTGTGTTGATTATTATTTTTGTTTATTACATACTAGTAATTATTTTAAACCAATCAACAGATGAGAACTATATTTTCCACAACCACCGGTCAACTGGTTTGAATATTACATAAAAATTAGAAAACATCTCTTTGTGATTCTTATTATAAAACCTGAATACACTGGACATTAAACATCTTATACATGTACATCTTTTACCTTGAGGTAATAAGCCATTGGATCTCATTAAAAACATTCTAGAAGTTAAAACAACACAATTAATATCTACAGTACATCTTTTAAACACATTGTGATAGTTATGACTGGTCTTTCAAAACTGGGCTTGTCAGTTCAACAAAATTTACTTGGAGCAAGGTTTGAAGTTGGACCTGAATTGACAATGAATAGTTTTCCTCATGACATTGAGATGTACACATAGTGGAAAAATTGCAGACATTGGCACATTTTTGTGCGTTGTTAAAGGCTATTGATTTAGCACTCTTCTTGTTAACCATATGTTAGTATTATGTCTTTGAGTTCAATATTTCTCACTTGCGGTAAACAAGATTTATCTCCCATTTGCAGAGTTATCTGTTCTTTAGAGCAGGTAATTTATAGTACCTACTGTGGGTAAAAAGTAGTTTTTCTACAATATTTTTTATTCACATATAGCAAAGTATCCGATAAAATTTATTATGATGTGCAAAATAATTCTGCAGTTTTTTTTAGTTCTACTGAAAGAGTCAGTCCACAGACATTATTGTAAAAAAATAAAAACGAGATTATTCCCTATCTGTTCAATACTAGATACCTGCTGTTATGAAAGACAACTCTTGGAAATGGCAAGTAACTGTTGTATTTCCGAAAATAGGGAATTGATTATTTGAATCAATTGTTTGTTTGTTTGAAAGGTGTTTAATGTCACTTTCAGCAATTTTTCAACTACCTTAACCACTTTGCCACTTCAAGTTGAAGGTGAATATGTTTTATTATGTGCACTCTTAAAATTAATTACATTTATTAATGTATTTCTGCCAAGGACATTATTTTCCTTCGTTAACATTTAAACTGCTTACAGCGTTCTCTTGTTATTCAAGCAGTCTCCAGAAATAAGCCAAACTGCAGGACCCAATAGGCAATATTGACCCAAGTCAGAAAAAAAGTTGTCAGCTTATTTTTGCAGTGTGGGAAACGATTTTCTTTTCAAGCTCGCCATCCTGGCCAGTACCAAAACAATAGTACTTGCCGAATTTATGATCTACTAGCCTAAATTGGCGAGTAGGTTTTAAAAGTTACTCGCCAACATACAATATCAATACAAATGAAATTACATAAACAACCATGTTGACACTGAGAGCTAGTTAATTTATTCAATTCATTATCTACATTTTTCATATTTTCAGCAGTCTCCAAAAGAGCCATAACCCTTTTGTAGGCCTGATGAACGACATTCTCCATTTCATCATCAGTTTTCCATAATTTGAGTTTAAATTTTGGCACCAATAGCATTTTTTGCCATACAAAAATAAGTACCGCATTTCCGACCTTGTAACCATGAATGAAATTGGTCTGTTAACTTCATTTCTTTTAATTCCGTAATAATTTTAATTTCTAACATCATATTTCACCTAGGATTAGTGGAAAATCTATATATTTCTGTAAAATAAATCGTTTTACATAAAGAAATAAAAAATAAAATTACAATTATGGTAATCCGAGATAGGAATCGCCGCAAAGTGTTTAGCCCTACAGGTGTAAAAACTGGAAGTTGAAACAAGATGGTCAAAAATTGTTTTGTTTATAATTAAAATGAAGTTAATTACTCTTAAATACGAAAGAGAAATATCGCGAATAACATTGTTAACGCTCAGTTATGGTACATTTATCATCAAGTAAGCCTGGATTGTTACATTTTTTAGAACTCGCCACATAATTTCAGCTCGCCAAACTGACGATTAGCAGTTGATCTGAGCTCGCCAAAAATCTTCTCTACTCGCATTGGGCGAGTTGGCGAGCGGTCGTTTCCCACACTGTTTTTGGTACAAAAGTGAAAAGCCTCAATATAGTTGTAGCAGTGTCAAAAAATGTGTGACTCTAGCTAGGGCATGACAAAGTGTCAGACTTTCTACAGGTCTGGTTTAAGTACATGTCAAGTTATCACTTTCAGGATTTAGAAATGCAGGGTTAATTTAAAGGTTTTATATTATTTAAAATTCAATAGCAAATCAGCATTTTGCTATTTTGTTCAACATTCCTTTGATCATGGAATCTGCGCATACGGAAGTCCAGGCCATCTAACTATGGATAATTTTTGACAGTTTCTAAAACTGTTAAGTAAACAATGTGACAACACAATTTTACAAGACAGTGAGGAACAGATTGCTGTTTGTTTTATCGCTACTTCTCACCAAAAGCAGGTCAATAGATAATCTCAGAAATACAATAATCTATAAATATCTTGTCAATAACTGATAATCTGTATTGTGATTGTAGGTATGGGTTGAGAGGGAGAGAACTTATCCAGACAGTTGGTAAAACGATGATTCAGGGCGGAGGAACATTTGGTATCTTTATGGGAATAGGAACCGGGTTACGATGCTGAAAATCGGAACATAATTCTGTGAATTAAACCGATTTGTGTATTAAATAGAACTTTAATAACAAGTGTGTAACATTTAACATACAGTTATAAAGAATATATGAAGATTTTTGTAATAAAGAGAGTTATCAAGTTATTTGCATTTAAAATTATAATCAAAACAATAATTTGAGACTGTCTACTGCATTTATGAATCTTTATTATAGCCATATTTGTCTAAAGTTTTCAGATAAAAGGACTGCTGTTGGGAGGGATTTAAATACGACTAATGTGTTTTTTGAACCCCTTTAACTTCTTTTAAAAACCCTAGAGGATCATAAAAGCCTGGACTGTCAATATATTTTTTTACAGATTTTTTCTACCCATATGCAGTGGGAAGCTCATTAATGACCACTTTAATTTGGCCTTTTTTATAATATACAAAAGTTCATGATACTGCGGGTCGTTGTTATATGGACTGGGAGCTCATGATCATCTCTATAGTATATGGATTGCAGTGAATATGGCCCGCAGTATCGTGAATTATTATATCCCCCCGCAAACTTGTATGGGGGCTATATAGGAATCACCCTGTCTGTCTGTCCGTCTGTCCACATCCCTTGTAAGCGCAACTCCTCCTAAACCGCTTGATGAAATTTAATGAAACTTAGCATAAAGGAAGTATATTAAGTATATTATATGTAGATGTTCATGAAGGATTCTTATTGACTTCAGATATCATTAAGGGGAGATAATTGGTGGACTTCAAAGCGAAGCGGGGGGGGGGGTATCCCTTTGTGAACGTGCTCACAGTCCACACTTGTTTGATCAATTATATTTTTAACCACTCCAATCTATAGACTATTTTTCTAAAATTACACATAACCATGCTAAGGGCTCAAAATAGATGCAGTACACTGGATCATGTAATTGATAGGTTCCCCAAATTTGAACTATTTTTTACCAGCTCAAGTTGACATGTACACGGTTCCCCCAGTCGTTTCCTTGTAGCTACGCATTTACATATAGAAGGGTTGCTATGCAATCTTCCCAAAAATCTTAATATGTTAGAAAATAATGTGTACCTGATACACACCATGGTAAAAAGGAAAACAATCTATATCTGTACTTACTATTGTCAGCTATATGATTAACATTATCTAATGGATTAACTATTCCTGGATAATCCTCTCCAAATGATAAATGTTTAATAAAATGAGTCAGGTTAAACTGAAAATAAAAACAAATAAGTCATTATTCTGTATTTCAAAATAGTTTAATGTTTGCTATAGGCAATAAAGTAATTTTTTAAATATTTAAAGGACTTAATGCAGCTAGAGACATACAGAAAACATGATCCTTGAAAATGGACACAAGGTCAAAGGTCCAGGTCACTAGCTTGTGATGTCCATTGCCCTGATCTTCCCTATGATGTTGATAAAAATTAAATAAAAAACTTTTACGACACTGAAAATATAATTCTCCAATGTGGAAACAATTTCAAGGGACAAAACTCCCACACATATAATAAATTGCTGATGTTTTTTAAACATAACAATATATTTATATAAACCTTTCCTTAACATTAATTTTGTAAATCTCTGGCAAGAAATGTAGGTGTCAGAGCAATTCCACACAGTTTTCCATATCGGTGGGCTTTTTGTTGATGACAACAATTAATTAAAATTTCACAAAAATGCAATAAAAATAAAAAAATCCAATGCACATCTGGCATTCTATATGTCTCCGACTACATATGTTGCATTGTGGGACAAAACATTTTTTGTGTGTCCATATCATGGGTAATAAAAGTTAACTGTGTAAATTGTTGCTTAATATCAAGTGAACAATAAATAAATTGAATTAACTTACTTATATCTTGAAAACCATAAGATGTGAATCCACTATTAAAAAAAATCATCAGATAAAAAGTAAAAATTACCTCATTTTGACCTTAACAAAACATTTGACCATTTTTGACCGGACTTGAAACATTCAAATGCTTAATAAAATTAAAAAAAAAAAATTGGATTCAAATAAAAATAGGCAACATATGAGAAATATTGGCACCTTTTGGCAAAAATTACAAGAGATCATGTTTTATTGCAAAAATGAACCCCCCCCTCCCCCCCCCCCCCCCCCAAAAAAAAAAAAAAAAAAAAAAAATTCTGATAGCATACTAACACATTCTGTGTTTGGGAACATCCAAAAAAAAAAAATTACAATGGATTGAAAAATAAAGCATGAGAAATAACATCTATTCAAACCAATGTTCAGCCCCATAGATATCCATATCAAATACCACTAGATATTTTCCAAGGTACCATATTAGGTAATCTTAAAGCAATCAATCAAGTGGATGACAATTTAGAGTCCGGCATCTCGGATTTCTACAAACAGAGAACCTGATGGCAACAACATAATATGAATACAATTTGGTGTCGGGGAAAGAAATCAAAGTTCTTCAAAATAACTTAATGCTGCATTTTAAAACATTTATAACCAATGTGTTGCATGACATTTTTCGATAGAATCCAAAACACACTGCCTGAAAAATGGTTTTTTGATGTTTATAAAATTTTGTATTTAATGTGTAAAATGTTTACTGGTAATTTGTTATTAATATTTAAAATAATTTACCTTGAATATTAGAACAAAGATTCTAAACACTGACAAGAACCAGAATTTGATCATACCTTTTGTCCGCCAAATGCTTGCAAGTCATGAACTGAAAGAGAAAGACAGTTAAAGAAGAATATGAAAAAACTTAAAAACAAGCATCATTCTTCTTACCAAAAAAAAATGAAATTATTTTTCTTTTTCTTGTTTTAATGTTGTTTTAACACCACTTTCAGCAATTTTTCAGCTATATCATGGCGTCAAATTTTTTTGGGGGGAGGAAGCCGGAGTACCTGGAAAAAAACCCTGACCTTCAGTAGAAAAACTGGCACTCCTTGATATTGAGGTCAATCACACCCTGCCCACAGTGAGACTCAAACCTGCAATCTTGGTGTTGATAGACCATGTGATCAATAGAAGACAAGCTACCTTAAAAATTATATTTTTTGTTTTACATAAGTTGTTTCGTGTTTCTTTCTATATTTTTGTTTGTATACACCACATTCAGCAATTTGTCTTCTATAGCTGAAAAAAAAGTAACATAGAGCCATAGGTTTCTTCCATAAAAGCCAATTTTGGGTTGTGATGACCAAGTAGAGATGGGTTGACATGCACTCATCTCTACTTGTTGTGACATCCAATCAGAACGTCTAAAACAAGATTGTTGCTATGGAAACAAAACGTCTTTGTTTAATGATCTTGTTTCAGACCTTTTGATTGGATGTCTGGATATTAAACAATGGAGAGTCTATAAGATGTTGCAATGTGAGGGGTATTCCTTTTTTAGCTCACCAGACCTAAAGGGTCAGTGTGAGCTATTCTCATCACTTGGCATCTGTCATCGTTGTTGTCGGCCATAAACTTTCCACATTACAATCTTCTTCTCCAAATCACTTGGCAAATTGGAACCAAACTTGGCAGAAATGTTTATTGGGTGGTTCTTAACAAAGTTTGCATTTTTGGTGCTGATAAAATACATGGCTGTCTGAGCCATTAATGCATTCTGATTGGCTGAATTTCAAAAATCTTCTCATAAACTGCTTGGCAGATTGGTTTGAAATATTGCCTGAATGTACCTTAGATGGTCCTCTACAAAGTTTTTTGTGACTATCCAAAATCTAAGATGGCCACCACTGTGGAACACAGCTTAACATATGACCCTAATGGAAAAACACATCTAAAACCATCTTCTGCGAAACTGTTCCACACAATAATCTTGTTATTTTAAGTTTTTTGAGCAAATTGGAAATTCAACATGGCTGCCAGGGCTACTAGTGTGTTCAGATTTGCTGAATTTAAAAAATCTCCCCACAAACAGCTCGGCAGATTGATTTGAAATATTGCAGCTATGTACCTCAGACAGTAATTAACAAAATTTGAGTTTTTTGTGCCAATCTAAAATCCAAGATGGCTGCCACTGTGGAAAACAGCTTAGCATATGACCCTAAGAGAAAACCATACAAACAGCTTCTTCTCCGAAACTGTTCCACACATTAAAACCAAATAATGCAGAAGTGAATCTTGGATAGTTATCTTATTATTTCAAGTTTTTCGAGCCTATAGGAAATTAAACATGGCTGCTTGAGCTGCAAATGCGTTTTGATTGGCTAAATTTCAAAATTCATTTCCTCACAAACCACTTATCAGAAGGAATTTAGAACGAATAATGGTACCATCGCTTTTTTCTCTTTTTTTCTTTTGGGCAAGGGTACGAAATTTAGTGCCATTTCTCGTAATGTAGCAGAGCGGGAGTGATTCACCCCGGGCAATTTTATGGAAGTTGAATATATAATTAGCCATGGTCAATCTTGATATCTTTCAACAGTGTCACCATTGTTTTATCGGTTTCGTGTTTAAGATCGATCATTATTGATACATGATGCTAGTTATTGCAGTTTTTAATAACTAACTCCATTATGACACGTATGGAATAGATTATTAAAATTAAACAGAGACACAAATGTCAATTAATACACAATTAAATTTGTGTCTCTGTTTAATTACGTCTACTACATGAAAAACATTGAGAAACCCGAAACTGAAGGGTGTGTAGCATCTTGGGGAAAGTATATGTAAATTACTGGATTCTTACTACTGAATGGTTGTTACAGTATGCAAATTAGCACAATTAACTAAAATTAGGTCACATCCATATACGGAAAAATGATCAACATAGCATTTTCCATGTGTACATGTATCTTCAAAGATGAACAAAGAAAATGTTCATCCGGATCAAGATTTTCTGGATTTATTTGCATTAGCTGGGATCAAATATTTAACGATACCATTTCAATTTTGTCAACAATGGCCATGACTATGAAAAAGTGTTAAAATTATTTAATTAGACATTGTAGAAATGTCAGCTGGACTGCGGAGAAAGGAAAAAATATAAATTAAACAAAGATAGCAGTTTAATAGCGGAAAATATGGAGCTACATTATTGTAGCTAGAAGTGATTGTATAAGCCCCTCATTAATACTGATATTTAAGAGTTGACAGGCACATGATGTGATTGTAGATCTTGTCCCCAGAGGCCCCTCATTACTACTGAAGACCCACAACCTTTATATTTAATTGGATTTGATTATGCTTTTAAACCTATCTTTTACCATGAACATGTTGCTGCTGAAAACTTTTCCCGGGTGCAAAATGAAAATTTCCGGCCACTTTATTGACTTCTAAATATCCATACACGTCACATCCTTCATTTTGTTGGGCTTTCATTTTCTGTGACCAGCCTTCTCTCTCACACTGGGCAATATTCTCTGGTGTATTAAATGCCCAACCCTTTTTCCTGTAGGCCTCCCGCACATCTTCACAAGTGTTGCAGCACCTGAAAAATTAGTGAATTACAGTAAGGTACCTCAGGAAGACAATGTCTAATTTTGATCATCAACCATACATAAATTTATGATTTTTAAAGTTAAAAGTATAAGACAGAAAAATTGTAGTAAAACTAGCTACCTATAGAAACAATTTTAAGGTGCCATTCTGGGATGCCTTAAATGTTAAATTGATTTCAAGCCTAATTTTCCATAGTAAAATCGCAGATTTACCACAGGTCTATTGTAGGACTATTGTACAACTATTACAGGACCATTGCAGGCCTTTTGTAGGACTATTGTATAACTATTACAAGACTATTGTAGGATCATATTTAATGGCCACATCTATATTTAATCAGTAATTAAAATACTCCACGGTTATCACCTCAATTACAGAATTCATCAATCTGACCAGCTCTCCTGGGCAATAGTTTGCAATAGGACAACTTCTCTTCAGCAGTAACCCACCTTAAGGGTAACTTTTTCTGAACAATAACCTGCCTTAAGGACAATCTTTCCAACAAAAATAACCTGCCTCAGCATAAGCCTCAATATGGGTCACCTCATCTGCCTTAAGGACAACCCCTCTTGAGTAAAAACCTGCTTTAGGGAAAATCATGAATGCCACATCATAAGCATTAAGATGGGCCACCTCTTCTAAACATAAACCTACCAAATGTGCCACCTCTCCTGAGCAATAACCTGCCTTATGGGCCAGTAACCTGCTTTAGGAATTACATCTCTTCTGAGCAATAACCTACCATAGGGGCCAGTAACCTGCTTTAGGAATCGTCTCTTCTGAGCAATAACTTGCCTATGGACCAAAACCTTGGCAAAATCTTAAATAAGGGACCAATTATCCTGAGGAATAACCCACTTTCTAGACCACCTCTCTCTTAAGCAAATAACCTGCATTCAGGGCCATCTCTATTCTGAGCAATAATCTTCCTCTGGAGCCAACTCTCTTCTTAGCCACGACCTGCCTTCAGGGCCAACCTCTCTCCTCAATAACTTGTTTCATAACATCTCTCTTTTGAGAAAAAACTGGCATAAAGACTAAATCTCTTGAGCAATCACATGAGCCATCTCTCCTGAGCAATAACTTGCTTACGGACCACCTCTCCTGAGCAATAACCTGCCTTAATAATAACCTCTCTTTAGGAAAATCCTGCTTAAAGGAAAACTTTGAATAAGGAATAACCTGCCTTAGGAAAGGATTCTCCTGTCCAGACCAATATTCTGCCCTATGGACCACGTTTGAAGAATAGCCTGCCTAAGGGAAACTCTCCTGGGCAATAAGCTTTCTTAGGGGCCACCGCTCCTGAGCAATATTATGCTGGTCAACACTGTGGTTGTGAGTTCGAGTCTCGCTGCAAGTGAGCTGGACTCCAATCTTAATTGACAAAGGTCAGGGGTTTTAACCCTGTGCTCAAGCTTCCATTAACCCTTATACAGCCCTAAAAGCTGCTGAAAGTGGCATTAAAGCCCAATCAAACAAACAAACAAACAACAGCCCTAAAAGCTGCTGAAAGTGGCATTAAAGCCCAATCAAACAACCAAACAAATGGATTCTTGGCATACTTTGTGTCAAGGCATAGTTGTTAGCATGCATCAATCAATTTTCCATTTTCTTTGTATAACTTACTGTCCATCTTTAGACTCTGCCCCATAACAACTTTCACATCTGTTGGGATCCAATGGTTTTGCTAAAGCCTTAAAAAGATTTTAAAAAAAGACAGTTGCAGTTATATTTGCAAGGCTACAATCTGTAGACAAATTGGTTGTTTTTATATCCCAGTAATGGTTTTGGCAACATAAAAGTTTAAAAAAAATACGACTTTTTTTTTGACAATTCGCCTCAGGGATGAAAAGCTGTTTTCTTCTATATCTCCAGCCATCAAGTTTCAGTTGGGTAAAAAAATGGCCATTTATTATTATCACTAGATCAATAGGGCTCAAAATGGCTACTTATTACTGCCCCTTGATCAGCTGGGCCATAAATGGTGATCATGTTATTCCAGTCTTATATGTTATTCACAGCTTAGGATTTACATTGCATGTGCCAAAGGCAAATAGAATATACATCGTAAGCCGTGAATGAGATATTATATACCCAATCTAAGACCGGAATAACTATTATATTATAGCTCACATCTTTAATTAGAAATATTAAAAGGAAAAAAAACAAATATTTAAGAGATAGCATAGCTTAATTTCTTTTGAAAACGTGATAAATTAATCTGTTACGGTATTTCTTTTGCAATATACGTTTAAAGTGAACACATAATTTTTTTTTAAATGCGTTTTCAATTAGTTTTTATAAAACAAAATTAAACTCAGGGGTCAAATTATGTTCTTATTGACAAAATCAAAGCACATGAAAAAAATATTTTCCCTTATGGCACCCCATCATTACTTTCATGACGCTTCGCCAACGATCGAAGCTCATTCTGGATATATAACCAAAGTTTATATAAAAACACAAACAATATTTTTGTTGAACATCAAATTAATAAAAATAAGAAAACATTTTTATATATTAAGAACAGCGAAAAATTGTATTTTCTAAATGTAAATCGTCTACACTGTTTAATAAATAACCCAATTGTATCCTTAACCGGGGAAGTGTCAAGGTAAAAGTTTGCTAAACCAAATTCAACTTCTGTTGATAGTGATCAGTGGAAAAATTGGAGCTTGTATTGGTGTTAATTGATGTGTGGAGTTGGTCGTTGATTTAAGGGAATAATATATGAAAACAAGTACAATTGACTGTAATGTCACATGTAAGTCATCAAAATGAATATCAATGGATTTGTTTGGACAATACACTGACTGACGAATGCATGAGGAATCATGGCATGATGATGCAGTTAGAGCAGGTACATGTTTGTTAACCTTTATTGTGCTTGAGGTAACGTTTCTCGTTTGTTGTTTTTACGTTGCTAGAGGCCACAACAAAATCATATTTGTGACCTGTAACTGACATTATTTGAGACAGAACCCCCACCCCAGTCCAACTTATCGTTGATATCCGAGTAGTTTTCTTTCTTCTTTTACTTGCTTTCTGTTATTTAAACAAATATATTACACATCATTTTATTTACATTGCTTTAAACATGTTCGGGTTAGACATTGTTGAACTTGCGTAAATTTTGCAATCAAAGCAAAACTAAGGCGGCCTTGATGATACTAGTAAGTTTTTCCATATCCCAATACAGGAGAAAAATATGCTTTATGTATACGGATGTACACATATACATAGCCTGATGTATATGGCTTGCTAGCCAATCATAATGCAAGGTTTTTATGTGAGCTATAATATTTATTATAACCTCTAGATAAGTAGGGCCCAATATGTGAGCTATAATATTTATTATAACATCTAGATAAGTAGGGCCCAATATGTGAGCTATAATATTTATTATAACCTCTAGATAAGTAGGCCCAATATGGCTATTTATTATTACCACTAGATCAGTATGGTTTGTTTGTTTGTTTGAATGATGTTTAACACCATTTTCAGCAATATCACGGTTTTTATTATCAGTTTTTATTGGGGGAGGAAGCCGGAGTACCCGGAGAAAAACCCGACCTTTGGTGGGAAAACTGGCAATCCTTGTCAATTAAGATTGGAGTCGATTACACCCAGCCCGCAGTGAGAATCTAGATCAGTAAGGGGAAGGGGGATAACAATATATTGTATAAAATTAAACCTCAAAAACCAAATTTTCAAGAATTAATAACACACTAAGTGAGTCCAATAATCACAATTATTTGTATGACATTTTATGCAGTATTACAGCAATGATATTGTTTATTTTAAAGATAAACTTACATCAGTAATATTATGAGATTCGTCTCCCAACACTGAAAATAGAATAAATAACCAATCTCTATCTAAACATTAAATATGCTACAATACAGATTGCTTTTTTGTTTTTTTTTAAACTATAAAACACAAAATTGGACAAAAATATTTGTTGAAACAACAGAACAAGCAACCAATGTAATTTTCTTTGATTGAAAATTTACACAAACTTTCATTGTAAAATAAAACCTAGTATGTCAGAGGTCACATACATAATTTGACCTTTCACACAGACTGCTATATATAACCTAATACATCAATTAGTTTCCTTATTCATGAAAAACACCAAATGCATGCAGTACATCAACAGTCCCTTATAATGAATTTAATTTCAAAGGTGGAAATTAACATCTTACAATAGATAAACAATACATGTACTACAAAAATAATAATATGAAATGATCAATCTGGATATGTCTTACAGACTTCATGAAAATTGAAAATGGTTGCCTGACTTTTGGTCAAGCATATAAAACAAGAAAATGTGCCTCTGCACTCTGATGTCCTGCTTGGTACATATTGGTAAACCCCCCCCCCCCCCTTTTTTAAGTTCATTAAAGCTTGAAGCCGTAAAGAATTTCTGACAGTGAAGAGATCTCTTAATGTTGTAACTGTGTACCAAGTTTCGTAAAGATGTGACGCCATCTTCGTAAAGGTGTGACCAACAATCAAAGGAATAAACTAATGAATGGAAGAACGAACAAACGGATTGAAATTATATATTTCCCTAACTTTCGTCCAACACTTATACATTTTTTTCTTTAACAATTGCAAGCATTTTTATTGAGTCTTACTACATCTTTGTTTCAGAAATTTGATCGAAAACTTTAAAACTGCCTGATCAAAGCAAAATTTGCCTGTCAGCTCCTGTGAACAGACATTTGGAATGACTTAAGAGCAAACAATATTTTTAGAAATTTCTTTTGGCAAGTCATGGACCTAAATGTTGAAATACTAAGGTGCCATGGCAACGGATACATTAACTAAATTAAATTTGTCGATAAATTGTCATTAAACTTGCCAAATAGTTAGTGTTGAGAATAGATGAATTGTTTGAATGTTGTTTAAGGTATCCGACCCATAATTAAAGTCACCGTTCAATTTTATTTTTCAACCAAGAAATACAGCTTTATTAAATCAATGTATAGCCAACCAATGATACCATTTAAAAAATAGCTTTAATTTGATTCAATGTAAGAAGTGTAAGCAAAACAAGTTAGTAACTCAAATCGTATTTCCGATGTTTGCTGAACATTACCGAGGTCTGCTACATTGAAAAACAATGGACATCCGGGACACTAGCTATGGTCACGTGGTCAATTATGGGCCGGATACCTTAACATCTTACAATAGATAAATAATACATGTACTACTTCAAGCAAGTTTTCAGCTATATCACAGCATCCTGTTTTTATCGGGGAGTAAGACAGAGTGCCCAGAAAAAAACTAAACCATCAACTTTTCTTATGACATCATTGTGTTCTCTGAACTTAATTTCATTTTAATCGAACGTCTATTAAAAACCACTCGTCTTAAGAAACAAATTTTTCCTGTTTCTTTTGTTCTCTTTTTAATGCTGGCTTAATTCTGTTCTTATAAGACCAAATTTTGTATTGTCTCTTTTCTTGGTGTTCAATACTTTGTTATTACCTTCATCAATAATGAATTTCATATCAACTGAACCTATAATAAATGACCATCTGACCATTATATTTCTACTACTATCAATTGTATCAGGTTTGACAGTACCTTCTTTCTCTGGCGGATCATCAATTTTATTTCCCTGTAAGTCTATTCTTTGCTTCCATAGATGATGGTCTACATCAATTTGTTGTTCTCCAGAGACATCCATTGCATCTATACTTAAATCTGTTGAAAGAAATAAAAGCACGTAACCAGGGTTACACGTAATCAGGGTTTCACAAATTGTTGTCATCAATTTGCTACTTTTATGGTCGATATCATAACTTGACATGTAAGGTAAATGAACAGCACATGTCTGTCAATCAATGCTTTAACTTGTGAATCTTGTAAAAATTCCATACTAAAATCAAAAGTTGTAAAGTGTATTTAAAAGATTTTTAAGACTTGTCGGTCGGGCCATAGATACGTAATCTGTTACTCTATCACTGTTTTGTTTATTTACTAGTACAAATTGCACGATGGGGAAAAACTCTATACATTAATTAGTTACCCTTCATGAAACGTTGTTTGAATGTTTCTAACAGATTTATATAAAATGTTGCTGATTCTGTGAAATTTTATCATAAATAATATGTGGCATAATGACTTCAATCCTCAAGGTAAATCTATTTGCAGATTTGGGAAAAAAAGTTTTTGACAACATGACAGACCTCCAGAATGTTGATTGTGTCTCAACGAATAAATGTTTGTTTGTTTGAATGGTGTTTTAACGCCACTTTCAGCAATTTTTCAGCTATATCATGGCGTCCAGTTTTTATTGGGAGAGGAAGCCGGAGTACCCGGAGAAAAACCCCGGCCTGCGGTAGGAAAACTGGCAATCCTTGTCAATTAAGATTGGAGTCGAGTACACTCAGTGTTGACAGACCATGTGATCAATAGTAGACGAACTACCTTAACCACTCGGCCACCGAGGCCCCCAACGAATAAATTTAACCATACACTAATGCATTGTATTAAGATGTAACATACTTGTTGTAGACAAAATTAGCCTGTCAGGTCCTGTTTTCAGGCACTTGAAGACGGCATTCACAGCAATATCAAAAACCAACTCAAAATGAACTTACATGCACATGGTAATACAGGGAATTTAACCTGTATGTTTATTTTTAACTTTTGTCCTCTAGTTGTGTCAACAAACAATTCTGGCGTCACTTCATATGTTAGGTAGAAATTTAGTTCCGACACAAATAGGATCACCATTATTACAGTACTGATTATTGTCACTGAAAAAAAATTCAATAAAGATTACGGTTGTTGACATTAAGCATATGGCCGGTCAATGTTCTCCCACCCACAATTTGGTCAATGTTCTCCCACCCACAATTTGGTCAATGTTCTCCCACCCACAATTTGGTCAATGTTCTCCCACCCACAATTTGGTCAATGTTCTCCCACCCACAATTTGGTCAATGTTCTCCCACCCACAATTTGGTCAATGTTCTCCCACCCACAATTTGGTCAATGTTCTCCCACCCACAATTTGGTCAATGTTCTCCCACCCACAATTTGGTCAATGTTCTCCCACCCACAATTTGGTCAATGTTCTCCCACCCACAATTTGGTCAATGTTCTCCCACCCACAATTTGGTCAATGTCCTCCCACCCACAATTTGGTCAATGTCCTCCCACCCACAATTTGGTCAATGTTCTCCCACCCACAATTTGGTCAATGTTCTCCCACCCACAATTTGGTCAATGTTCTCCCACCCACAATTTGGTCAATGTCCTCCCACCCACAATTTGGTCAATGGGTACTGAAGGTAGCAATTTATTTTTTCCTTCATAATTTAAAAGATACATATTTTTTCAGTAATTATACACATACCTAAAAAACTAGAAAAATGAAAGTTGATATTTATTTCTTTACATATGTGTATTATGATGATAATGTATACATGTATACAGCTTTGTTCTAAGTACATACATGTATAACAAATAAAAGGAAATGCATATACCATTCATACAGATGCTTTTAATTTGTTTTTATAAAAATTCTAATATATGTAATCCTGCTGATAAATGTTACTTGTGTAAGACTTTAAAAATTTCCTTAGTTTTTCTGGATGCAGGTTAGCTTCTTTGACATTTTTTTATTCTGCAACTACAGCTTCAACTATACAAATACGACCCTACGAATAAAGCAACGCTTTATTTGTAAATAATGACGTCACTCCTGATACCTTTGTCCTTACTTCTAATGTTATTTAAGTAACATCATGTTACAAAGCATGTACATGTAAGAAGGTGGGTATTTTACTTATGTCAGAAGTTCACTAATCGGTTTTCTTTGCTATTTTCCAAAACTTTTGTGATGCTCTACATGTGTGGTTAGTAAAATTTATCCAATAAAAACATTTGGTCAGTAATTGTTTTAATCTCTGAAAATAAGTTTACTATTGAAATCCCTAATCTACTGGTTCTGTCACCATTCAAAGCCCTTTTTTCAAAAATTGTCCACATACTTGTGTTTGTTACATGTACATACAACTATTGCACTGAACTATACACTTTTTAATTAAATTGTAACTGTTTTAGTCATTAATTCATTAATTGGTTTGTAGTTTAGGCAGTTGAATAACAGTCAGTTAATATTGTGTAAATGGGTACAAAAAGTTTTACTTGTTGGAGTAAAAATAAGATTCTAATGTTATATACCAGTACATGTACCGGTATATATATCATATAATAGCAAAATCAAGCTTTTTTGCAAACGGATAAATATTTCTTACTTGTTAGAGTAAGAAAACTGCAATTCTATATAGCATATAAAATAGCAAAATCAATCTTTTAATGCCATAATTGAAGCATATTTATAAAATGAGTATGCGTTTGTCATTTTAAGATTTTTTTGGTAACATCTTGTTACAAAGCATACTAGCTATAGTACACATGTACATGTAGGAAGGAGGATAAAATATTTGTCTGAAACAAGTCAAAAGTTAAAATTATTAGTTCACTAATACTAGAACTTATGTGAAGTTAATAAAGATAAAATTGACAAGCATAATTACTTGAATAAAAACATTTGGTCTCACTAAAATATTTAATCTCATAAATAAGTTTACTATTGAAATCATTCACCTTTGGTTCTGTCACTAGTACAAAGCATTTTTAACAGTTTTCTTTCCATACATTGAACTATATAATTTAATATTAAATTGTAACTGTTAGATAGAGTTTTTATTTTATTAATTGGATTATAGTTTAGGGAGATGAATAATAGTAAAATTATATTGTAAATGGGTAAAAATTTCTTTATACTTGTTAGAGTAAAAAACCACTGCAATGGTACTAGTATATACTATATAGTTAGTATAGCAAAATGAATCTTTTATTAAAAATATGAGAATGTCATAGGTTAAGTATTCATTTGTCCTTTTTTATAATTTATATTTTTAGATAACATGTAACAAAGCTATATTCATTTCAGAAGAGGAGTAAAATATTTTACTTAAATAAGTACTTTATATTTACTTCATGTTACCTACTGATTATACCAAATATATTTTTTTCTTTTATTTGTTTTTTAATATTTGTAAAAATGTTACAAGTACTGAACCATGAAAATTCATTAATGAAAGCATTAAAGTTTTTTTCATGATGTCATTAAATGTTACCAATATTAAGTGTGTTTCGTTTGTTAGCTATATTTAGAGAATATGCTGTTTTACATATTATATCGTTATTGATATATTGATACACTTTTATAATAATTTTTGATAATTAGAGGAAAATTCAATTGCTATTGCTAAAAACTGTTGTGCTCAGTATAGGTTTTTAGTCTTGTATATTAATGACAATTGAATAAACATGTTGGATTCATTTGTTGGTGGTTTTTTTTTCTTCAATTTTTAAAACAATGATGCATATTTTAGTTTGATTGAAGGGAGATAATCTCATTTATTTAATTGATAAAATTCAAGATAAGTTTGTAACTACGTACATGTACTGGCACTAATGAAAAAAAAATTAATCACACAAGTAAAAAAAAGAAATAATAGTTTAAGCTGAACAACTCCAAGATCTTTATTTTTTTACTTGATACAGTAAAAAATAATGACATACATAAGTTTAAAAATATTACTCTTTTCAGTCAATAATCTTCACCTCTCTGGGTTAAAACAATACATTTGTACAAGTATTACGCCTGACTGTTTAGTATTCTGTTCTGTTTTACTAGTATGGCATGTTGTCAAATATGACATTTGTTTGTGACGTCAAGCTATCACTCAAGTACGCACCGAAAATTTCAAGTAAAAAATCTAGAAGTGCACTTTTTTCATGTCTTTCATAAGTATAAAATATATTTTCTGGTTGCAGAGTAAAAACTATATTCGTAATATCAAGTTCATTTGTACTCACCGCAAAACAGAAAAGAAATGCTCGGCAGAGCCTCACATTTCTACCCGTTTCTCTAAGGTTCGTTCAAATAAACTGTATATTTTCTGACATTGTACGAATATTGTATATTTATTTGGCGGACCATAGACGGTTCTGCAGCTAGTGAGGGCAGACAAACTTTTTGTACCATGCCACTTTTTAATAAGCTGATTCTTTTCATTTTCAAATGACTCAAAAAAATAATTGATTGAAAACAAAAACATAAATAATGTTTACCTTTCTCTTGCATAAAAAAGTGGTCAAACTAGAGTGGGCATTAGTTACACTAAAGCCAAAACTGATTACGCCAAGTCAGTGAGTCCATGATGGACACCGATTATAGTATGAGGACATTCCTGATGGACAGAAGTTCATCATTCGCGGACACTTCCGATATGATGTCCCCAATGGATCCGTGATTTCTTCCACATGTCCGAGAACGTAACCGTAATTGTCATGGACTGAATTCGATAAATACTTTATTTGAAGATAGTGTATTGTTCCTGTCATTAAACCATTCAGTTGTGTATTAATTTTTTCCAGATCGTCAGTAAAAACATGTTCAAGAAAGGTACTTATAATATTAACAGTAGTAAAACACCTTTCCTTAACGTGTCCCCGAGGAATAAGGATACCTGTCGTCCACCGGATGCAAAATAGAACGGTCCATTGATCAAGGAACACCTGCGATTTTATTGCGGGGTCAACTAATATACACATGTATAAATGTGTGTAAGAGTTGAAAGGTATGAATTACGGCAAATTTCATAATTATAATAAAAAAATGTCCTGCTGGCTTCCTGTTCAGGTGACTGGTGTTAATTGATAAAGGTACCCAACATGTGGACTTTCCGTGTAATTAAAATACTACGCCAACCGGATGTCTGAAACAATTTTTTCCCACACGTTTTCAAAACTTTGGCAGTCGTAGGCTTAGTGGAATATTGTAAAAAACACATATTCACTTTAATTTTTTTTAAGGAATTTTGTACAATTAGTTGCAACCTCGAATTTTGATGTCGTCAGCCGGATACACATTTCACTTATATTTTTTTGCTCCTCCCATTCATTGAGTGATTCCCGCCTCACCTATTGATTTTTTTGTAATAGGTGTGTTAGTTTTGGCACACCTTTCTAGTCTTATCAGGTCTTCAAAGAGACCAATAATTGACACATGATTTCTCACTCCGTGCATGTCCGATTGTTATAGAATTTACACAACAATAGAATCTGTTGAATGAACAATTATGTAAAACGAACATAAAATAAAGACGTTTAAAAAATGTTACTGCCTTTCTGCAACAAATACTTTCATTACGAATTTCTGCAGTTACAACATATGCCTTGTGCAAGTACCATGTTTATCGCAGCAATACCGCGAAGTCCATGAATAGACAATTCTGCAACCATTTTGGTCACGGAACGTTCACGGACAATTATCACTAAAAAAAAATGATTGCCGCTTCGCGTTCGGCCGCATTTTTTCACGGACTTTGTGGAATCCATCTTGGCCGCAGTGTAGCAGCCCACTGTCGACAGTGGAAATGCAAAATCAATCTGGTCTGTATTTAACAAAAAGGTATCTTAACTTTTGATCATTGTATCTTTTTTTTACACAATTTATCACTTGTAAAACTGAGGCCAAGTATAATCTGATCAAAACGTGAACAATATTGGTGCAGATTTATTATGGTAAAAGCTAGTATATTAACTTTCAGTGTTCATGGTGTTAGAAGCTAATCTGGGTACTACTAGTAGCTCCATTTGTACACGTCCTTTAGTTTTATAATAATTAGATCACAGGGGCTTGTAAAAATCGATTTACTTGCGCTTTCGAATGATACTGGTTACGGAAGTGGACTTTATATCGTTACTGAGAAAGTGAGTATCGAAAGGCCTGAAAGGCCGACAAACAATAAAGTCACCACTTCCGTCCAGGGTTATTGTCCGTTTTGTTTCAAACTGGTAAAAATTATTAAAATTTAAGATTTAAATGACATTAGAAACATAAAGGTAGGGTTTTTCAGGAAGATAATTCAATTCGGAACAGAAATAATTACCAACCTGTGTAGATAGGGGTAAAGTAATATTTTTAATAAATTTTTGAAAGTTGGGGGTATAGACTGTTTCTTCCCTTCTCCCACACTATAACAAAATCGACCCAGTATCATTTGAAAGCTCAAGTATAAACCGATTTTTACAAGCCCCTGATAGATCATGCAGTTTGTCATTGGACATAGCAAAGTCAAGACAATCTTTGCAAACTGTCTTAATTTTTTTAATTATTTTTGTTTGCTTTTGAAAGCATCATTTTGTCAAAAACAAACTTCACTCAATTTTAGTTTACCGGTTGCCCCTCCAAATGTTTTTATCCTAAAATCTTCTAACGTCTTTGGGTATGCGTCAAATTGACGTAATTTTTCAAACATTGTATGTTTCTCCATCACATCTGATTTCGTACAGAGCTGATGCAAAGTTTCAATTCAAAATTAAACACTTAATTTTAACGAATTGAAATGCAGAACGTGTAATTGGTCGATCACGGAAGTTAATACTTTAGCAATCTCTAGATTGAAGAGTAAAAGCTCTAAAATATCTCTAAATACCGACAGTCAATAGTAGTATCATGAGTGCAAGTCGAAGCGGCACTTGGTATTTTAATTAAAATTATAGAAGAATTGGCACGTCCGATTGAATATATCGCTGCAATATTAATGGACCTCTCAAAAGCGTTCCACTGCCTGCCTCATAACCTTCTCCTTCTGAAACTGAAAACTATGCTTTATCTAAAGAAGCCCTTACACTTTTAAAAAGTTACTTAAGCAACAGGAAACAATGTGTTAAAATTGGCTCAGTATATAGTTCTTTTCTAAATATTTACAAAGGGGTTCCTTAAGGATCAATTCCTGGACCTGTTTTACATCTTTATGAATGATATCTTTCACTTTGTGTCAAAATCTGATTTATACAACTATGCAGATTCAAGATGTAATTAAAACTCTAGAGGTAGAAAGTAAAGATTTAACACCATGGTTTAATAATAATTCAAATATAGCAGCCAAACCAAACGTTAATACAACAAGGTATGGTCTACACTCAGTGCGGTATGGGTCTGCCAAACTATGGAATGAACTCCCAATTGATCTGAGAGGAGATATAAGTTTTAAGGGTTTAATTAGTACGTGGGAAGGGGTGGCTTGTAATTGTACCTTTTGTTGTTAGATATAGTTTGCCATCCCTGACCTCACCTGTGTCCGAAATCTCTAGTGCTCCTTTCAGTGCTACATGTTGTTATGCTTCGGCTATGCTTACATCTTTTATTTTCTTAATATGTAAACATTTGTGCTTTTTGATGCTTGTGTATGCTAATAATATATTTTAGTGCTTTTTCTGCAAATTTGCTTTTATGTATCCCATGTCTGCTCGTTTTTATGTGCTTACATGTATCTTACCTGAGCTTTTTATGTTTTATATGTCTGAGAAAATCTCTTATGTCTGCATGCTTTTATGTACTGTATTTTGTCCTTAAACATGCTTTTACCTGTGATTTTATGTATGCAATTTATTGTTTGCTTTGTTTGTTTGTACTCATATGTCTATATGTCGGTTTTAAAAGCTCATCAGAGCTTATGTTTTATGTATATAAACTGTTATCGTTTGTCTTACAGACTATAAATAAAATTTACTTGACTTGACTTTTGACTTGACTTGTCAAATCGGCACCAACAAAAAAGGTAATTCGGCACCTGGTACTAGTCAATTCGGCACCTCGGAAGAGTCAGGTCGGCATCAACTTCGGCACCAAAAACGGCACCTGTTAAATTATTTTGCTACTTTTTACAATGAAATGGCTTAAAAGGCAAATTTTAATGAAATCTTGAAATAATTATTTAAAATAAAATAATTTCTAATTATTTATGTTGATTGGAGATTCTTTGAAATTTACAATTGTAATTATTTTTGATAGTCGCATATATTACTGTTATAATAGAGAGCAATAATTAGACATTTAAATTAATTTATATTTGTATAATTATATCGTTTGTTGTTGCAGTAACGACTCTGAAGGTGTTATGTCTTTATCTTAATTGATTTTTAAATAAAGATGAAAAGTTCCAAACCCAAGAGGTTTAATAAGTGAGAAATTTGAGAAAAATAGAAAGTAATTAAAAGGAGATATCATCACAATAATACTTATTATCCTTTTGAAAACATTTTTTTGTGTTTTCAGATGCACAGAATTTCAATACAAAAATAAATAACGTATACTTATCTTTGATAAAAAATTGGAGTTCCTTTTTCCGATTCATATACAATTTTATAATGTTATATGTTACATGCTAATGTTATTATTTCTTATTAATATGATATAAATAACTTGATTTCCCGATGACTTTTTCTTTGATTTCGTAGTGCTGGTAACATTTAATATAAATTGTTAAATTAGCTGATTTTTTTAAGGATATGAAATAAACATTGTTTTCTGTAAAAAATCTTTTAAACTGAATATTACAATATATTAAGAAAAAAAAAAAGTTAAAATATTACAGGTGCCGAATTGACTATATCAGGTGCCGATTTGGCCATACCAAGTGCCGATTTGACTAATATCAGGTGCATGCCGATTTGACCATACCAAGTGCCGATTTGACTATACAAGTGCCGATTTGTCCTAGTGCCGTTTTGAGCAAGTGCCGATTTGACCTGGTGCCGTTTTGACCAAGTGCCGATCTGACTAGTATTCGAGGTAATAACATCTTGTTTTAGGACCATGTTCATTTTCTATTTAATTCATTGTTTGTTTTAATAAATTAATAATAATCTTTATTATACCCCCGCTCGACAGAGTCGGGGGTATATAGTGGTCCTCATGTCCGTCCGTCTGTCCGTCCATCCGTCCGTCGCGCCGTTCGTCCGTCCACATTTGGTTTCCGGATGATAATTCACAAAGTTTACATCCGATTTGAATGAAACTTTGGGATATTGTTATATATCACGTTGGTAAGAAGACTATCGATTTTGGGGGAAATCCGTCAAATTTCAAGGTCACAGGCCACGAAAAATGTTAGAAATTTTAACAAAAAGGTTGTTTCCGGACAATAACTCAAAAAGTTTGCATCCGATTTGAATGAAACTGTAAAATATTGTTATATATCAGGTTGGTAAGAAGCCTAGCGATTTTGGGGTAAATCTGTCAAATTTCAAGGTCGCAGTCCACGAAAAATGTTAGAAATTTTTACAAAAAAGTTGTTTCCTGACAATAACTCCAAAAGTTTGCATCCGATTTTAATGAAACTGTAAAATATTGTTATATATTTTGTTGGTAAGAAGCCTATTGATTTTGGCGGAAAGCCATTAAATTTCAAGGTCACAATCCACGAAAAACGTTAGAAATTTTCACAAAAGCGGGGGTATCAGTGATCGCTAGATCGACTTTGTCTAGTTAAATTTCTGGTCATATTAGACATTTTTTGTTCTTTGTCCTACATGAACTTTCTTTCTTTATGTAGCTCCGTCCAGTGGTAGGACCACCTGGAAATCCGGTATTGAATATCTAATAATCCAGTCTGTACAATGTCAATATATACACTTATATACACACTGAATAAATTGTCTATTGAATTGTCTTTTTAAATGACTATAGGTACGACTATGAAAATAAAAGTTAACAATTAAAATATGGGGGTATATGGGAGTATATCTGGTTGCAACCATTGACCCTCAGACTTCTTTTAGTAGAAAAACCCTCTTGGTATGTATCTGGTGACAGTACTTAATAACGGCAGTTTTTTAAAATCTAAATATCTCAGAACTCTGGAAATGTCACACCCGTGAAAACAGTTTTGGGTCAAATATTGTTAAGTTGCCCTACGCATTTAGAAAATAATTTTATATCAATTTAGCAAACTAATATGAATATCGTCGCAGCTTAAATGTGATAATCGCACATTTTGTCGTTCATGACGTTTCTTCAGATCACCCTAACAGTGACTCTGCATTCCACTGGCATTTCGGCGTCTTCTCTTAATGTCCTGGTGACGTCACAAAAATGTCAATTTAAACAAGGGGACCTATAAATCAGTTAGTTATACTAGTCCCAGATTCAAAATACAGCGTTTTATAGATTGCTTAAGTTTTGGCTGACATTGTTGTCATTTAAAAAATAAACACATTAATTTTATTGATGTAAAAACTATTTTTAAATACTACTAACTACATTAATTTTAGTGCTCTTCTACAATATTTTCGACTGATAGCTCGGCTACCATCTGAAATGGGTCTGTTCATATGGATCACGTGAGTTTTTTTTTACACACGCGCATGTAATCGTAAAGCTCGCTATTTGCTTCAACACGACCGTTTAACAAATTAATAGTGAATTTTTCAAACTAACTGCGGCTCTAGAAAACAAAGCTGTATGTTTTATTAACGTAGCGAGGCTTTATTTACCTTGTTAGAGCTGTTGTACTAAAGTATTATGCAAATGTTTGATTGATTTGTGGAGTTTCATTTTATTGTTATTTGATCGGTTCACGGGTGGGGGGGGGGAGGGGGGTAAATAAGGATACTTTTAGGTACAGGTCTGCGGAAGATTTAAAAACCGACCCTATTCATATATCGTCGGACGTTATAAAATGGACCCAATCCTATATTGAATTATAATAACAGACCTATTAATATATTTTATTATCGTACATCCTCATTGTCATGCAGACATGCGAAGGCTGTGTGCTACAGTACCAACAACATGTAGAGAATAATCGGGAGACATGCGAAGGCTGTGTGCTACAGTACCAACGATGTGGAGGATAATCAGCAGACATGCGAAGACTGTGTGCTACAGTACCAACAACATGTAGAGAATAATCGGGAGACATGCGAAGGCTATGTGCTACAGTACCAACGATGTGGAGAATAACCGGGAGACGTGCGAGGCTGTGTGCTACAGTACCAACGACATGTGGAGGATAATCGGGAGACGTGCGAAGGCTGTGTGCTACAGTACCAACGATGTGGTGGATACTAGTAATCGGGAGACGTGTGAAGGCTGTGTGCTACAGTACCAACGATGTGGAAGGTAATCAGTAGACGTGCGAAGGCTGTGTGCTACAGTACGAACGATGTGGAGGATAATCGGGAGACGTGCGAAGACTGTGTGCTACAGTACCAACGACATATGGAGGATAATCGGGAGACGTGTGAAGGCTGTGTGCTACAGTACCAACGATGTGGAGGATAATCGGAAGACGTGCGAAGACTGTGTGCTACAGTACCAAAGACATATGGAGGATAATCGGGAGACGTGCGAAGGCTGTGTGCTACAGTACCAAAGACATATGGAGGATAATCGGGAGACGTGTGAAGGCTGTGTGCTACAGCACCAACGATGTGGAGGATAATCAGGAGACGTGCGAAGGCTGTGTGCTACAGTACCAACGATGTGGAGGATAATCGGGAGACGTGCGAAGGCTGTGTGCTACAGTACCAAAGACATATGGAGGATAATCGGGAGACGTGTGAAGGCTGTGTGCTACAGCACCAACGATGTGGAGGATAATCAGGAGACGTGCGAAGGCTGTGTGCTACAGTACCAACGATGTGGAGGATAATCGGGAGACGTGCGAAGGCTGTGTGCTATAGTACCAACGAGGTGGAGGATAACTGGGAGACTTGCGAAGTCAGTGTGTTAAGATGAATGTGTGTTTGTTTGTAACAGAACATTATATTTACTTCAGTCTTGTGGATGGGTATTTATTTGTAGGTGAATTTATTCATTTCATTTAATTAATTTGCTTCATCAAAGATATCAAAATAACTATCTTCCATTTAAGGATTTTGGCGCAGGTCAAAACATTTACTATTCTTATTAATGCTGCAATAATTCAATTTTAGTTTTGCGATTTGCTGGATTAACAGACAAAATTTAGTCACATTACTATTAATGTAATAAATAAAAATGTGATTTATTTATACGAAATTCACACAAGATTAATAGGTTCTTATACGTTTTTTTTTTAAAAAGGCAAGGTGATCTTCCACGAGTGATAGACATTTCCATTCGCAATAAGACATCTATCACTAGTGGGAGATCAAGTGGGCTTTCCAAAAGCGCATGAAAGTACCTATTTATTCCGTAAACCAGCAATTGTCATATCGCGTTCTATAGACTCTACATTGTTTTATACACCATTTTTTCGACATCCAATCAGAACGCCCGACACAATGACATTAAAAAAAAATTATGTAACAATAACAACGTTCTTGTTTCATGCGTTTTGATCGGATCAAGCAACGAGTACAGATTAGTGCGAATGAGCTCATCTGTACCAAAAATCAGCCATTAACGGAAGAAAGGATATCTTATCCCGCTAAGGATAGGTTTTACGCTGTCTCATAAGTCAGAAAGACAAACATCTTTTTATTTATTAAGTCTTTAGGATAATTGCAGGTGATTTGAAACGGCAACAATTATCATCACGTATCAATTATAAGCAAGCTTAAACACGAAACCCACAAACAATGGTGACCTGGTCGAAAAATACCAAGATAGTACATGGCGCATTAAATATTCAACTGCCTTTTGATATCAAAGTGCCGGGAATGATTTGAACTTCTCTGTTACACGCGAGTATTGGGACTAAATTCGTACCATCGTCAAAAGGGCGAGGCTACGATTATTCGTTCTAATTGCCAACAATAAAAGTAGGCATTTTACTCAATAATATTATTAAAGGACCTCCGTGGCCGAGTGGTAAAGGTAGTTCGTCTATACTTTTTATCACGTGGTAGTTCATGTTAACTTTCAGTTCGGGCGGGGTACGCTTAACTCCAATCTTAATTGACAAGGATTTCCAGTTTTCCGACCGAAGGTCCGGTTTTTCCGGGTATTCCGGCTTTTTTCCCAATAAAAAACGGGACGCCACGGTATTGAAACATTGCTGAAAGAGGCATTAAACACCATTCAAATAAACAAACAATATTATTATGTCAGCTTATTAGTCAGATCTTCCGGCCTTACCAGATTATGGGGTATATATACCTTAGATTTGCATTACTCAGAAGCATACTTCATACACACGAACTAGTGAGACAATGATTTGGCAAAAGTTCTTTTTATTTCCTTTCTGTTATTGTCATTTTTATCATAGAGGTAATGCACGTACTGTTTCCATATCAAGTTGATTAGTGAAAATTCAAATACTCATTATTTGCAGTAATGACAAATAAAGTGTCAAATCTTAACAAATAAGCAAATCGGAGACAAGCTGTTTTTATATTAATTTGGTTTGCTTTCCTTTATTGAGGGTTTTACTTCTCTTTCAACATTTTTCATCTATATCGTAGGGTTTAGATTTTTTAGTAGCGGTGTTAGGTGAAACCATATTCCTCGTGATAAATGGCAGGCTCGTGATTTAAGGCCACATTTTTTTAAAATGAGACTGCTAACGTGAAATATGTAGTTAGTTATTTCATAATGTTGTTTAGCTTATTATCAAATTAAAGTTGTTTTATTTTATACAATTATATTTTATAAAGGTTTCGTAGGTTCATCAACAATCAGGGTCTAGTTTTATTATAAAATGGGTTAAAATTCATTTATAAATAATTGTCTAACGATGATTAAACATTTATGTTTTGACTAAACCAAACCTTTCTGGATCTTGTACTATAACAAGTGTGGTTAATTTAAGTAAAAAAACATCCTTATAATAAATAAAATGTCATCAAAGATACCAAGGTTAATAGAATTTACTACGCCAGACGTGCGTTTCGTCTAATCAAGACTCATCAGTGGCGCTCAAACCCAAACAATATTTTAAATCCAAATGAATGAGATGTTGTAGAGGTTTTTTTCAAAATTCCAAGAGTTTATACCAACTACGGCTACGGCTAAGGCTATCTACACCTTGAAAATAAAAAAAACCTTAGAATTAAAATAATTTTCGAAATTTCAGGGCAGTAAATTTAGAGGCAATTTATATCTCACGGAAATCAAACTCTAGACGAGAGTAAAAATAGTGGACTTATATATTGTCATATATACACCTCGCCATAAGCTAAGCAACACCTACAATATTTTTTTTTTAATTTCAAAAATCTGAATGAATATTATCTTTGTGTTATTTATGTACTAAAGCCATCATTCGAGCACCGGAAAGTTACTTTAATTAACTCCTCAGGTAAATCTTTAAATAGCAAAACCAGTTTGTCATACGGTAGTCGAGCACGCCTAAAAGCCTTGTTTGGTAAACGGTTTAGTGTTCATCTCCTGGTCTTTTTCGACTTTATCTTTACATTTTTGCAATGCCTAGACGGAAATTAAGTGAAGCTGAGAAGTGGCAGATCGTTGGAATGCGTAATAGTGGACAGAGCTTGCGTCAGATAGCACTCGTTCGTGTAGCCAAACGCCAACCGTTTGCCACTGCAAGATGTCTTCGTGACGATTGGAATATTGCAACCAGAGTCGCCGTTCGAACAGTTAACAGGCTCCTAAACAATGCAAGGTTGAGAGCTCGTCGTCCCTTGAAACATCCACAGAGATATCTCCAAGCACGTTTAGAGTGGGCACGATATAACCGCCATTGGAATATTCGAAGCTGGAGACGAGTACACTGGACCGACGAAAGCAGATTCCTTCTTCGTCATATTGATGGGTGCATGCGCGTTTGGAGACGATGCACTGCTTACAACCAGAACAACACCCTAGGCACTACAGCGTTTGGCGGTGGTGGTGTTACAGTGTGGGGGAGGCTTTTCATACGACTGTAAACTGAATCTGTATGTGGTTAATGGGACAAGGACAGGGCAGAAATATCGAAATGACGTCATTAACGCTACTATTGTGCCACATTTTGACAATCATGCACTTGGTAAAAGACCCATCTTTATGGATGACAACGCAAGACCTCACCGAGCTGCAATTGTACCTGATGTTATTTAAAGGGAAGCAATTGAGCATCTTCCATGGCCATCCATGTCACCCGTTATAAATCCAATTGAACATTTGTTGGAGATCATTGGCCGTAAAATCAATTACAGAGCACCTGCTTGTCAAAATGTCCAAGAACTACGTGTTGCCATTCAAAATTTCAAAATGAATGGCAGAATTTACCACATGCTACACTTCGCCGTTTAGTCAACAGCATGAGGAGGAGAGTTAATGAACTGTACCGGAAGCGTGGTGGTTATACGACTTTCTGAGTATTTTTGCGTTTAACACATTTCAAGGTGTCTTTTCTTTCTCTGAACGTTGACCTGTGATGATGTGTTTACTTTGAGTTCATGAAATTGAAGTATGCAATCAAACTTATTTTTTAACTAATGAAAGTTATATTTGCACTGTTTTTTTTATATCTTTGCTTTTAACATTTTTTCATCAAACAATAAGTAAAGCGACCGTAAACATGTTGTTTGTATGTTTCATTTGTCATTAATGTTCAATAAATTGTCATTTCTTTAATTAAATATTAAAATATTTAAATCTTAAATGAATCCCTGGAAAATAATAGGGTGTTGCTTAACTTATGGCGAGGTGTATATTTTAAAAGTTTTCACAATGTAGATCTTTTTAAAAATATCACAGACGAACAAACAATGAAGTTGTTATAATGATCACAATTATTATAATTTAGTAGTTGTCAAACATCCATTACGCGATTTAGACCACATTCAAGTAAATATTAAGCATGAATTAATACATCATGTTAACTTCAACGTAGTGAAATATCCCATTCATGTGCCAATAGTTCAAGTTTTTAAAAAACAGTATTAGTATGAGGTGACATATTTATTCAATATTCAACCGTATAGCTATTGCACAAGTTAGACTTTTACAAATAATATCAAATTTTTTTCAACTGCAAAATTAAAAAGTGTAAAAACGTGGCAAATTTTAAATTTTTCATGGGCAGCAAATCTGTTGCTCAGTGCATAAATGCGAATGGTATAGCACAGCGACTAATTTTAAAGAGGTTAGTCCTACTTTCAACTTGACTTTCAAAGTAAAGTAACAAGTATCAAGGTGTATTGACGCTGACAGAATTAAAATATAATTATATTTATTTATTTTAAAATATACAGTATACCAAATACACAGTGTAGTAAAATTACGACCATGGAACTTGTATATTTTACACTTGAAATTTGAAATAATATTTAAAGTAAGTTGTTAAGGTGTGGTATTGTAATCAGCAGGAAAGACGCGAACCAAACTATCCAATTTAATACATTAGTCACATTCTAACTATTTGTGACTATTCTATTTTTGTATGTTCCTTTCATTTTATTTCATTTTGTGCAATGGGTTTATATTAACGACAGTAAACTTACTTATACTAAGATCACAGGACACAAGCTCTCAACGCTCTTATTAATAAACAACAAACTGATATTTACAGTGTGAAAAAGTAACTATTGTAACGTTTTGTTTAAGTGTGGATTTTTCCCCAATTTTTCAGCTATCTTATGGCGTCCGGCTTTTATTGGTAAAGGGCGACAGAGTACCCTGCGAAAAACCCCGGCCTGTGGTATCAAATCTGGCTATACTTATCAATTACAGATTGAAGTCGAGCAAACCATTCCTGCAGTGAGACTCAGTGTTAACAGGCACAACATCAATACATGTAGTAGATGACCACTGGGGCACATAGCTATTGTTATACTATAAGTAAGGCGTTACTTGATGTTGTGTGATCGCAATAAGTGATCATGTTTAGTTAAATTAGATACAGCCAATACTATTTTGGGAAATAAATATATTCAGCGAAATATGGTGACACACAGCGCAAGTTTTATTTCCTAGCTAAGATGTTTTCCAATATTCTTTTTTAAATTAAGATACATTCTTCCCAAATTAAAACAATATATATACTGCGGTCACAGCAAAAACTAACCAAACGCGATACCTGGAGTGTCGGGATGTCATTTCGTGTTTATATCATTGACCCTTCTGTTATATTTATGCATTTTGCGCTTCAAAAATTAATGTAACACAGAAGCAAAGAAATTTGGGTTATATTTAATTCTACAGCAAGTCACCCACGAAATATTCAATCCTTGTACATAAAAAAGCCAACTGCAAGAAACGTTTCGTAAACCAATATATGAAAAAATAAAATAATAACAAAATTAGAGTACACAGGTGGTATTCATATTTTTACAACTCTTTTAGATCAGTTTCCTCCACATAGAAAAAAAACTGTACACTATGATAACAGAATATTTGCTTAAAAAGTAATATAAAACAAATGATCAAAGACTTTTCTAGTTTACAACTCTTATCTTTTTGTATTAGAATTGTATTAAAATAAGGACAAAAATATAAGTGGTTTTCAAAATTAAAAAAAAAACTATGAAACTCTTAAAGCCTATACATGTATAAAACTAACTATATACGTGTAGAATTTCAATTATGTGTTTACCCGTTAGCCGAAGTCGGTCCTAAATTAAATTACATTAAGAGCTCACATGTAGTAATAAGACCTCAAATTACGAGTCATGGAATGAAAATGACACAAACGTAATCTTAAAAATACCCAAAACCACCCTTGAACTCCCTCTGTCTCTCTGAATAATGCTGTATTGGAAGTTCACAATTTTCTGATTAACGTATTGTAAGCTTTGTATTATTATATCTTTTTCTTTCTAATATCAACTCTGTTGTCTAATATTTTAAATATTTTAATACAGATCACACACCTGGAATAGAAACGAAACAACAAAAACTATATTACTTGACAGAAAAATAATTGTCATGCGCAACCATGTACGGTCTATGCTTGAACTGATGTTGTCGCCAATCTTTTGGGGATTACCTGCAGTCGATTTAATCTGGGCGATTAAGAAACGTTCACGTAATTTTGCCAGATTCTGGTCCTAAACTAACCTGGCTCATAGTTCTGTCAAGAAATATTTCAAGCAAGAACAAAAAAAAAGAAAAAAAGAGCAACAGAATGATTCACACCAAAGGCACTTCTTTTTGTTCCAAAACTTGATTTGTACTTAGTTGTGGTTTGTTTGTACATATGTTTTGCAGTAATAATTATATATTTACGTACAAACGACAATGGGTATAGCTGCATTGTTTTTTGTTTCGACCAGTTTCGTTCGTTTTAACAAGTTCTTCTGTTATTGCCACTTAAGAAATAGATTACTGCGAGCGGGCTCTTTGCGAATATTGTTTTTTGTAAACTTATAAGATATCTCCTAAAACAATATTGAAATAAACATATATTTATTGATTATACGTACCTTTAAAGCAAACAATATTGAGAAATATTAACAAATTGCATTGTTCCAGTTTGAAATTTTCAGTTGAGCGTATATGACGTTGGAATTCTAATTGTGGCGTCATAGCGGGCTCTATGCTTAATAGAACCCTAATGTGTTCTCGAAGCGTATGAAAGACGTCATATTAGAATCAAATGTTGTATAAAATGATGAGAATGTATGCATAATCGAAGGCATTTGAACCATGAATATGTCAAATATTAAAAAATCACGTTTAAGCATTTTCATAATAAATTGAGATTCGGGGTAAAAATATAGAACTTGTTTTAATGATTTTATTAAGTATTTTCACCACATTATTTTAATAATTTCACAACCATATCTTTGAATATGGACTTATCTGATTGTTAAAGTGCAGGAGTTGTATAATACGATATTCAAGAATGTACTGTACGAAAAAAAGTTAAACAGTTTAATAACCATGCTTAAAGACAACTATTCAATATTTTGTCCATAATGATATCGAGATATATATACCTACATGTACACAGCAAAAATTGCTTCATTATAAAATTTGTTCATTGCTTATTGTTTTTTATAGTAGAAAATACTACCATTAAATAATTATCATATAAGTGTCTCACACAGCGAGTAAATTTCTAATTGCTATTAGATGATTTGCTTAAGTGTTAGAATTCTACAATTAAATAATTGTTTGTATACGTGTCGTCCCGCATCGAGTTAATAAATGGTACAGCAAGTAATACCGATTTTGACTTGTCAAATATCAATTGTCAAGAAAAAAAAATCAATAATTGACTATTAAGTGGATTAAGGCTTTCCACAAAATTGAAATGTAGAGTCTACAAATAGTTTCCAATAAAGCCAAAAAATGTCCAGTAACGTAAATTGCAAACAGAACTAACATGTCCGATGGACAACTTGTCACGTCACATCATAGTCACAAGAAAAAAAGTCATGAAAAATATTGAGGGGACACAATTGTCCAAGGAAAAAAAATATACAGTTGACAGGTATGTATCGTGTAAACAACCGTCAAAGAACAACACAAATTAAATGTGGTTACCAAAATTTCGGCTCAACCTAGGCTAGTTTAGACATTTTTATTTTGTCAAATGCTCGTGGTTTTTCCATTTTGCCACACAATAAATTTGTCTTAACATGTATGAATTGATTTTCTATTTTACATAGTGTATACAATTGATACCATACACAATACCTTAACGATTCATAATGCTAAATATTTGTTTTAGATTTTGGGAATGTTGCGTAGCAAACTTTCCCCTTGCTAACGCTCAAATACATAGAAACTACTGCGGACCGGCGTGTAATATTAACCTTACGCTCGTAAAATATAGGTAACATTGGAGGAATCTATCAATTACATGAATCGGTGCACCGCATTTATCTTTAAAAACATTACTATTCATGTCCTTTTGTATTATGCCTCATTTATTGTATAACTGATAACTAATTTAATCTAATAGTCTATGTTCATCCGCGAGAGACAAACTCGTTACGCTTTTTGGTTTTTGGAAAGCAACGCGATATTTGGTAATTAGCTTGATAGCTATTCACTGACATTGCGCACTCCGACAAATGTAGTACTGACAGTGGCACCGGTGTATAATATTTGACGACGTTATTATGAAGTGATTTAATTTTTTTGTGCGATCGTGTGGTCGTCGTTTCAGGCGGTTTTTGCATTCTAATTCTTTACGTGTTTATTTACATGAAAATCAACACAAAAGTTGGTGCGTTGTCGATGCACAGATTTGGAAAATCCGGCACAGAGGCGCCATCTATAAAAATTGTTAAGTGAGAGAACGGCATGTAGAAGTTTCGTAAATAAAATACAAGTAGTTAAATTAAATATAACACTTTCTAACTAATAAAAATATTGAAAAAGATATTTTGGTACTTGTGACACAAGAATAATAAACTGAGTATTTGACATCGGTAATTAAAAATGCTCTAGTTTTCCATGGCACTCGCCCTGTCGCTACATTATTCCATAGTAAAAACTGACACAATTTTATTTCCGGTCCTTTTGATTTATTTTATAGTTGGTAATTCATGCTGAGCCATTAATTTTGCTCGTTACTCGAGTCGAAATGGGTCAACATCCATCGCAACAAGCCACGAGGTTGTTTGTTTGTTAACTTCACCAAAAAAGTACAAATTTTTAATGTATGTTTACTTCACGAAAATTGCCGTCGTTTCAGACGATGTTGCATTTTTATGCCTTAAGTAGTTAATTAAACGAAACACAAAACGATTTATTTTTTTTATGTGTTCCTTAAAACAAGGGAAAGGTGAGATCAAGTCAGAGAGTTTTAACAGTTTTTTGAGTGACAAATAAAACTACTTAGCGCGTATGGTCGAGCTTATGTTCCTTTGAAGATCCAGAGGGTGCAAATTGAAATCAGCAATTAATTTTTTACATTTGTTCAGCGTTTTGAAATGTTGTTTCTTTTATTTGATATGGCGATTTTCCAAGGTAAATTTTGACCTAAATTAGAACGGATGTGTAGTAACTGGAAGCAAGCGACTTGCCACAATTCCCTGTGAATTGTTTTGCTATTAGAGAGATACATCTTTATTATCAACATTTCTTATACTATCCACTTGTGCTAAAAAAAATTAAAAGAGACTTGTGTGAAGTCTAGATTACTGTCTATTTGAAACCCGTCGGGTAATGTCGTTTCCGGTATAGGCGTGAATACCATAGAACGTCCCGAAATCTGGCAATCTTTTGTAAACAGCGTAAGACCCTTGTTGAAAACAAAAAGTGTCAGACTCCGTTGCAAAAGTCAAGTAGAAGTAAACAACAAGGGCATAGTAAGGAATATGTACAGTGGAATATTTTTATTGGATTTTCGTAATAAAAAGTTACAATAGCCAAATATTGAATATTAATTTTAAAAAATGCAAGCAGGAAAGCACTCCATGTGATTGTGTCTTCTAGTATAGCTAATATAAGCTATTAACACTTTGTTTAAATTTAAAACTTAAACTAGTTTACATGCATTCTGATTATAGAGATATATGTTGCCTCATGCAGTCCTAAAATATTTTTCTGTTTGTTTGAATCACAGGACCTATACAAATCGATTTGTAGACATATGCTTTTGAATGATACTAGGTCGATTTTGTTATAGTGTGTGTTGAATCGACCCAGTATCATTCGAAAGCGCATGTAACTCAATTTGTACAGATCCCTGTGTATGAATGGTGTTGAACGCCACTTTCAGCAATTTTTCAACTATATTAGGGCGTCTTGTTTTTATTGGAGGAGAAAGCCAGATTGTAGGAAGCTTTTAATAATTGTCAATCAAGATGGAAGTTGAGCACACCCTGGCAGCGGTAAGATTTATCAAGTGCTGACAGGCATGATATCAATAGTAGATGAATACTACCTTAACAACTCGGCCACTGAAGACATTGAGTATTACAGAAAAGAAATTATTTTAGATTTGAATCTTTTAGAAGCGCATGTCATAACTTATATTTATAAGGAGACATTTACACATATATGTACATGTATTTGATGCAAGTTATATGTCTGAAATGGGCAAGCTTACCAATTATGTCTTTTTTATTAATATATTTATTGATTTATAATAGAAACATCTTCAATTGTATCGTTGCACAATCCTCTATATTTTTATATATATACCACTGTTTCTAAGTAGGTCATTATGCATTTATTAGACGTAGGATTGTATGTTATGCCACAATTGAAAATAGTGGATGATGGTGTCTGTCCTTCCATTCATTACATTTTGGGTGATACGCATATCTTATTTTCCTCTCCACAAACAGCACTGAATGGACTTTGATGCAATTTTAATGGAATCTTGGCCACATAGTGCCATTGTACACCTGATATTTTATATTTTGATTGGAATGATATTTAGGATTGCCCATAGCGAAACATGGACTTGCCATTCTTTAATGTAGGAGATACCCAACTCTTATGCACAACTATACTGTCCCCACTGAATGGAATTTGATGAAACTTTTGAAGAATACAATTGTGATCCTGATATTTTACATTTTGACCAGAATGATTTTTGGAGTTTCCAGCAGCAAAGCCCTGGACATTGCCATTTAAGACATAGGGGAGATGGGGTTATCAATTATGAGGATTGCAAAGATTTATTTTGCATTGGTTTGTTTTATTTCCCATCAAACATGAGACAGGAATCTCATTTAATACCTTTCACTCAGTGCAGTCTGCACTTTGATTGTAAATTCAGTTCTACAAGTAAAACATAAAAATATTTAAAAGACTAAACATAAATAGAAACGTTTAAGATGTTGTTCGAAAATATAAAAGTCTTGCGTTGTATTCGATTACCCGTAAATGATGTGGTCGCAAATGTAGACTAACCATACATTTACTCGCAGATTTGATTAGACTATTTTGTGATACTTTCAAAAGTAGTTTGTCGAATCAAAATTAATATTGCCATTTTATCGTGGGATGTATTGTATCACACGTGATGCTAACATTAAATTTAGCATTATATAAAAGCAAAACATATAATACCAATAATATATTTTAATGTTTTAATAAAACAATTTATTTTGAAATTATTGGACTTCGTAAAGTTACATTAACAAGTTCATGAATAACTACCATTAAATAACTTTTTGTGGCTTATTTAAATGCTGCATCCAATTTTCGAAAAAGAAAACAAAAATTGGTAATTTTAATTCATACTAAATGATTAAAACTAGTTTATACTAAACAAAGTGTTTATTGATTTAAGTACTTTCCTGTCAAAGGATGTGTGCATACTTAATGTTTTTGAACAACGCCACATGATACATATTTTTAAGGATAGTGACAACATTTATTGTGACAAAAAGTATGTATATAAAATTATAAATTTATAAGCTGTTTATAATTTTCATGTAGTTTACAAAGAACCTAGCTTCTTATATTGTGATATATTTAAGAATGTTTTGTATTTTGTTTAGTGTATATTGTAATTTGTTTATGCAAGTTAAGATTTCAAACGAATAATGCAAAAACAAATCGTTTTCCATTGTTTCTGGAAAATTAACGATAAGCGATCGGCATAATATATAGATTCATTGAATGTTTGCTTAATGTTCAGCATAATGCGGGCATAAGATATCGGCCAACGGGAATACAAATTTTGACTGCCACCGATAAGCCAGGAGCATTGGGTTGGGAAAAGGAATGAGCCTTTTTTAGCGGCTGCAATGAGCTTACTCACTATCGAAATCTTCAAACGGGGTCTTTATCGCACAATGATCTTGGCAAGATCAAGCCACTTCCCACTATAGTCCACCACCATGCTTTCCGTATTAAGAACTGACAACACTTAACAAGAGCCCCATATTCGCCATCTGGTGTAACAACAGGAAGCTCTGTGGGTCAACCACTGGGAACCCTCACAGCGCGATATAAATAAACTCTCTCACAACTTAAATGTATCATTAAAATACAACGATAGACGTATCCTTCTAAAAGACGGCGTTGTAATGGTTGTAATTGTTTTGGCATGTTTCCGTCCTCGTCTTTTCATTGAATATTTCTTTACTTTATGATTTCCCATCTGAAACAAAGAAAGAGAATCCGTCGACATGAGAAAAACAGTAACAATGAAACTCTATTCAAGAAAATATTTTGGTCAGAAAATACTATTCTGTTCTGTTCAGTTTTATACCTGTATAATTCTAATATGATTTGCATATTTAGAAATATTTTTGATAAATTAATTTGACTACCGTTATTGTTGTAGAAGACGTTGACCAAAGTTCTTTTAGATAAAAAAATATGACATTGAATATCTACGGCAATAAAATCTGAAATTATTTGTTTGATGCTTTCACATTATTAACTTTTTGAATTTAAAGCTTTTCTTGTTGGGTGCGAGAAAAAATGTTATAGATTTTAATTGAAATTTAGTATTTATCTATTCATTTTTAATGAAATTAAAAGGTGCTGCATGAAATTATATTTTACGTGTAAAATTAACAAAAAGTATTTATACATCAGATAAATCCGCATATTAAAATACCCAAGAATCATCGAATTGAGATTACCGACTGGCAGGTTATGTTTAGTGCAATTTTAAGTAATTATAAGGATTGAACACCATTTGTGACTCTGTTGTGTTTGTGCGTTGATCTTGTTTTTATACCTGTCCGTTAAATCAGTGTTGAATCCTTTAATAACATATGTAAGATGTGTATACTCCAATGTGCAATTCGTTATAATCACTGACGCTTGACATGAATATGAATTTTGTTGTTACTATTTTAAAAATTATTAGACATTCTCTTTCAGTCATCAACTTTAACAATGCCTTTATCAGGAATAAACTCAAATCAGCTATCAGGAATCATCATCATACACTAAATATCGGCGACTAGGGGGTTAAGTGAATTAAGTAGTTAATCATTTATTCTAATATTACGTCCTGCTTTAGCTATGTAAACAAAGCCGTGTCAAAATTCCCATAATTTAGTTCGCACATGCGTAAGCTCAGTGTTTTGTGTAAATATAAAAACTGACTTGAAAAATCCAGTTTGTTATCGCTTATCGATAATTATCGTTATTGTTAATAATGCAGTTATTTTCAGTCTGAAATCTGAGATTTGTAAAATTTAGCATGCATTATTTTTTAACAACTCTACGACATCCTTCATACGCTTTGAGAACATATCATAGAGCCGTGACGTCACAATTAGAATTCCGACGTCATAGAACGCTCAACGGAACATTTCAAACTGGAACAATGCAATTTCATTAAAATTTCTCAATATGTTTGTTTAAAAGGAACGTATATTCAATAAAATGACGAGCATATATGTTTTTGTCAATTTAACATACTGTTTTAGACATATCTTATTAGTTAAAAAAAGCAATATTACCATTGAAAGCGTCCTGTTAGAGCCGCTTCGAAATTTAAAAACCTTCCATAGACATATTAGAATCGAAATAGATTAATGCTCGGTAGAAAATATTGACAAATATAAGGTCTGACCATGTTCTAATAATCTATTTCTTAAGTATTAATCACAAGCACGTCAAAACCGAGATTCCGAGTTCCATCATTACTGTTAGCAGATGTACATGTGCTGGACTAAAACCTTAACTGACAAAGACTGCCTGTTTTAATTCAAAAGGTGTATGTTTTTTCGTGGTCCGGCTTCCTTCCGCAAATAAAATTGAATGCCATGATGTTGTTTGAAGAAAATTCTAATATTTGCGTTAAAAACAACATTCAAGCAATCAGAAAGAAATCATCGTTCACACATCATAACATTATCTTGTCGCAGCCTTTTGTCATTCTTGACACGGACGTTTGCCAAACACAACGTTAAATATCTTCTACAAAATAATGTTTGTCATCAGTGAAACTCCTTATAAATTATCCATAAAACTGTATGGATCGGTGGTTATAATCAGCCCTATCGGTGGCGCACATTTTGATTTAATGAGTTTGAGTCGTGTTAGCATTAGCTCTATCAGTATTGATAGTAAATATTGTCTATCCGTGGAATATGTGATAATGTTGTCACTATATATAGTCATGTTTATCATGGAACCTATCAGTAGCCAGCTTTAGCACTCATCGGATATGTGAGTTTAAATTATTATCTATCAAGGTTGTGTATAAACTTGTATCATTGTTTTGTTGTAGTACGAAGCGAAGAAGGGGAACCTCTGGTATATATCAGATGCTTGCTATTTGATAAATTTATTCTAACTTATAATAATCAAAGTATGTTTTCTCATATCGGTCATTAGTCATAAATCTGATACATACGTATTTCTTATGTTTCTTTATATCTCATTGCAGTTTTCTTGTTATTGTTACTGCCAATGTAACAATGTCAATACATCCATTTAGATAAAGTTTCCATTGTCAGTTTTATTTCCAATAACCCATCAAATTTACCCCACGATTTCAATTTGTCTATTTTTTATTTTAGTACCTTCTAACTGCATATATTCCTCGTGTAACATGAAACGTATAGTGGTAACAGCTATCTTAACTGTAATTTGTGCAAAAGATGCGTTGCTTTGCCCAGGGCCATGTTTGTGTAGCCATGAAGAAGCACAATGTAGCAATAGAGACCTGACGGAAATACCAAGAAATTTTCCGCAAAACATTACAAGATTGTAAGTATTTGTCTCAATTGTAATATTTGTTTATACATTTGTAAATGGTGAATCGATATTAACAAAAGTCAGAGTTAATGTCAATTTAATGAAATAAATTGTCTATATCCTCAAAAATACCAATAACTACTTATTGTACTGTATAAATAGTGCCACATTGTTTAAGAGTAGTTATGTCTTCTCATTAGCTTATTGATTGAAACTACTTTTCCTGCATTAGCTTATATAAATGGCAAGAATTACAATGATTGGTAAAGAATCGATGTTATCTGCAGATAAGCGCCTGTTTGATCTTACTTTCAATTCTCTTGGTTGCAAAAGTATTTTTTCAAAACACTTCGTCTGCAATAGTTTCTTTGTCTTCTTTATCCAGTATGGGCACACAAGTACCTATTTCAATTTAAACATTCTTTATTATTCTAACATAAATTTATGGTAACTTGCAACTATTCAATCATTTTTCATTATTTTTAGTTTAAGCAAAAAGTGAAGCCTCCAGCTGTCTTCACGTGCAAATATTATGACTGTTTGAGTAAAACTTTTAACGTTAAGTTAACAGGCAAAATAAATCTCCTTTGTCTTGTAAATGCAAATAAACCATCAGTTGGACATGACTTGCATTTCTCAAGAACCCGCTATGCCCAAACTAATAAATAAAACCTATAGAACAGCTATCTAACCTTTACCTCATGTAATACATATGCTGTTAAGTATAGCAATATTTTAATCTTACATTTGCAATTATCACAGGTCAATGTGTTCCGCATATGTATTTCATTGCATCAATTACAGGTTTTGTTTAATTGTTTTACTACACGTTTTGTTTAGAGAAATGAGGAGAGTTCCTTACAAATAAATTATTATAGAGTCTGTTATAGCTTAAAATGTTCATCACATTGAACAAAAATATTGTCAACCATGATTAGAATAATTCCAAAAAATCATATTTGGTAATTATTTGATACAATAATGACGTCGGTGTTTTGACCTGACTTGAAAGTGTACAATCGCTTAATTGTTTACAGAAATGCGTTTCATACAGTTTTGAAATTTCAGCAATACCTAATTCAAGACTTGCAAGTTTATTTCTTAATGATTGTATTATAGATAGAAACACAATATGCCATGTAAGAGATATAAATTCTTAGTGAACACATGTCTATAACAATTGAAATAATGTTCGGAGGTAGAAATAAAATGAGAAACTCACAGTGAACTAGTTTTATTCATTCGCAATCAATAAATGACAACATTTATGTACCTTGTAACGATCAACCAGTTCATGATAGCGACCATAAAATTAACGAATGGACGATTCTAAAGTTGCTCTCAGAAATTTCTGCTTAAACAGCATTTCTCTAAGCAGCAACGCTCTGTAAAAAAAAAAAAGAAATAATTCTAAACCAACCTATCGTCTTCTCCAGTCAAACATTCTTCATTGTCTGTTTTGTAATATAGATCTGGCTACAAAGCAGACTTTAAACAATTTTAATGTTATTAATTTTAAGCTGACTGAGATAAATGCAATCCATAAATGTGACAAAAACGACATTGTTCAGGTATGACATATTGTCTATTAAACACATGCGATAAGCGATAGAATTAAAAACTTTGAAAAAAAATATTCCTCGTATAGATATAAAAAGCAAAACAGTCGAGAAGCACAGTTCATGCATATACCAACGTTGTGATAGAAAAATACGCTCAATAGCCTCAACAAACAGGTGTTATACAAATATAAAAAATATCTGGCATTTCAATGGTGTCGTCTCAAGTTGAATTCTATATCGTGATGCTTATTTGTACATTTTGATGCTTAATTAAATATATTTAATTTAAAATATATCACATACTTATTATAGTTATGGTTTAACATTTTATTTAATGTTTTTTATAAACACAAGAAACGTGTGTTAAGTCACTAAAATATAAACAAAAATATATCTTTATCGAGTGTTTATTTGATCATCAGCTTCATAGTACTTTACATTCAATGTAATTAAAAATTATGCATCATTAATAATTTGGCTTTAAACGTTTGCTTATGAATTTTATATTGCATAGTAACTGTCGTAACGATGTCACGTGAGCAACAATCATTATCTCTCAGTAAAAAGTAAAATTACATTAAAAATAATATTTCAATCAGTTTACAATATTTGTTAAAGTATCATTATAAATTGAGACATTAGATTGAATCCCTTCAGTGTAATAATAAGTCTTCATTCTCGCTCTATTTACTTATCGTGTGAGATGACATTTTGAAATGTCATAAAGTTACACATCTTCTACACTTGATTGCACAACTATAAATGGCACAGTTGTGAAATCTCATGATCGTTGTATTATAACTTGAAAGCAGTCTTCTTTCGTCGGCTTAAACACATCTGGCATCAAGGTAATATTAAACAGATGACATTTCAAAATTATTATAATAAAAAATAGAGGATTTTTATCAAAACAACACAAGAAAAAAAAGAAGATTAGATACACGATGCTAATTGAAAATTAGAGGTTGACTATGTTCCGATGCATGTACAGTTGTTTCAATTGCTGCCAAACATACTGTATAAATATATTAGTGTTTGAACTTATTTCATTGAAATTATATATGCAAAGGACACTTAAGCATGATATTCTATCGAGGAATTAGAAACATTTAAATATAATATATTAGGACTACTGCCACAAGTTTTAATTTATTCTTTATTCAACAGTAATAACAGACGAATAATGACCTTACTATTGTTAAATCTGAAGTAAAATACAAAAACAAATTAGCTAGTTGGACCATCATTTCAAATTTTACTACCAAAATCGATGTTTTTCGTTTCCTCTTGAGATGGAGAAATATATTTCACAAATTACAAATCCATACAAGATGTGCATCAATTTATACTACGATTGTTGCTTGCAATGTATGTACCAAGCAAGGTAAACTTATTTTCTTGAGAAACGGAAATGATACCTATAAATTATAATAAAAACAAATGTATCCTTTGATATTTGTACAGGGATTTAAGTTACAACAACATTACGTCTTTGGGAAATGGTGTTTTCAGTGAAATAAAGAATCTCGAAAGCTTGTATTATTTATATGTTTGATATTTATCATTAGATGACATTGTTAGGTCATTGTAAAGTCGGCTTGTAAATCGTTAAACTTATAAAAACATGTATAGATGATTCAATACGAAAGCAGGGTAATTTGACAAAGAAATTGTCAGTCGACAGGAATTCCTTTGAAACACAGTTAACAATGAATTAAACGCATAAACAAAAATGTGTGAGCTGTGCAGGGATTGTTTTTATATTTCACCTTGAATATGTCTTCAATATGCCTCAGTGGATGTATAGTTAATGTTAATACGCTGACATTGAGTCAGTAATTTCTTGCACGATAAACAAAAGATAAACTGCAGACATTAATCAATAGCTGGTTATCATAGAAATACAAACATTAAAGTGTTTACCTGTATTTACGGTCTATGTTACTGAACTGAACCAAGTATGTAAGAGATAATATTACGTACAATTAAACCTGTAGTATAAAATAAATTATTTCTGATCCCTATAACTGTTACTGTGAAATTAGAATATGTTATTATTACTTTGGGAAAATTATACAATGGATTTTGATATTTTTCTATACACGCAGTAATGAATTTGATGTGTTTGAATTTGGTTAAACCCCTCTTTCAGAAATTTTTCTGGTATTTTATGGCATTCAGTTTTTACTGGAGATTAAGCCATAGTACCTAAGAAAACCCTGAGCTTCGGCAGAAAAACTGGCAATCCTTGTACATAAAATGTCATCAAATATACCAAGGTCAACCAAGGTTAATAAATAACTTTCGTAGTCGAGCAAATCGTACCTCGACCTTAAAAGGTTCGAGATGACTTACTGCCTTTCGACGTGGTCAACCAGAAGTAAGCAATATAAGCAGATAGTACAACGGTGTGATCAAAGAATTGTAATTCAGAAAAAAACTTTAAACACTAAAAATAAACAGATTTGTGTTCTACACTACATATCCCGATTGTACCACTGTTTGAAGAGTTTCCAAAAAAGACATGCATACATTGCCGATGCTCCGCTTCAAAATTTGTTTTGGGTAACTCGATTTATTCAATATTTGTTCTTTGAGTGTCTCTCGTACAGTTATAGTTGTTTCGTACTATTATTTTTTATGCTTTGTTATTGTATGCATTAAAAACCCACCGATAATGTAATATTATATTGTGTATGCAATTTATTCTGGTAAGAAGAGTGTCTTATTCTGTAATCAATAGTGCTATAAGTAAAATATGGACTTTTAATACTTAATAGCAGTTCTGTGTAACTGCCACAAATACTAAATAGGCCTTGCACCAATGATATCAGATCTGTGTGAAACTTTATGATTGATCTCAGTTCAGAAATAGTGTCATTGCAATGATAACCAATAAGGCCACTCTAAGCGTTTTTAATTGCTGAAAAATCTATAAAATTAATAATTTCGTGTGCAAATTATAGTTAGTCAGTTTGACAGGTTATGAACTTTTTGCAGACAAATAACTTTTAATCTTAGTATTCTGTTTACGAATATGCTCTTAGTTTCATAATTAATTGTTTATTGGTAATTTCATTGAAATCTTTTCCAACATCTTAATTTTTTTCAATTTTGATGGAAATCTTGGAATCTTGGAAGCAGCAATAGAAAATCAGCATTTGAGTTACATGTATCCGGAATATTTTTCGACCTTAACAGCAATTTATCGGAAAATGAAAACAAATAAAAAGAAGCGTAGCACATTTTAAATGTAGCACGTGTGTAGGGTTGTAACAGATTTTGTTGTTACTTGAAAGCATACAGTGAAAACATAAAAATGACGATAATTAAAATTATAAATGTTTTACTAACATTAAAAATCGTTCTATCTCTGTCAAATTAAAGTGTTTAAAAATAAGCACATACCAAATTGTGTAACACAGAATATACAGGTTGTCCAAATTTAATGACGAGAGTTAAGCAATATTTTAATTAAAATGAAACAACTCAATTTCCTTAGGAAAATGTTGATGTTCCTTTATGAAAACAAGTTCAGTAATTGTTACATTAGATCGTAAATAGTAAAACTGTAATAAACTCGAATAAATGATGCAATATGAGAAATTGCTATTTAACAATAAAATAAATTACGTTTATGTATTGTAAACTGTCAATTGAATGAATGCAGAAAATGTGTAACCTCTGCAGCCATTTTGTAAATATTACAATGAAATAAATGTTATCCTCTGCTGCCATTGTTGTTATTATGCAATGAAACAAATTTGTATAGTATGGCTTTAATATGCTGTAGTAGATGTATATGTGAATTCAACTCATTAAAGATTAAACAACATACACTAATTTTGTGTAAATTAAACATGTGTACGTTAAGGTACAAGGCGCGATGTACAAAGAAAGTTAAGTTTAATTCCATAAGAAAGGAAAATAATAGTTAGTAGTTATACTAAAACAAATTTATCATTTGATATTTGTACAGGTCTTTGTCTGGCAACAAGATAACGTCTTTGGAAAATGGTGTTTTCAGTGAACTTAAGAATCTCAAAGAGTTGTAAGAGTTACGATATTAATATTGACTTTAATCGTGATTTGAGCATTTGACGTCATTGTTAAAAATGGGATGGTAAATCGTAACGCTGATATAAACATGTATAAATGATGCAATACGAAAGCATTGTAATTGTACAAAACAGTCAATAAATACGAATTGCGTTTAAACACGGCAATCAATCAATTAAGCGCATGCACACTTTGTAAACTGTGTAGTGATTGCTTTTATGTATCGCCCTGAAGGATATGTATCGTTTGTTTAATATGCTGATTCAGATGTATATGTAAATTAAACACGATGACATCGAATTTTCTTTTAAATCAACAATTTCTTGTACGACAAACACACGATAACAAGAAGTAATTAATCGATAGTTGGTGATATGAAAATATAAACTTTAAAGTGTTCATCCCTTTGTACGGTCTATGTTCATGTAACATATAGTGTTGATTAGAAGAAATGACATTATTATGTATGCGTTACACATTACAACACGAAAACAAAGACATTACGTATAATTTAAGTCTAGTATAACATGTTTCTTCTAATTCCATTTGAACTTTAATTGTTAAAGGGAAATCTGCACGGTATAATACTGCTTTGGGAAAATTATCCCATGGGTGTTTATGTTTGTGCTGAATGCCGTCATCAATTTGTTTTTTTCTCATTGATTGATAAAAAAATATTTGCTTGAATTTTATTTAACCCATCTTTTAGCATTATTTACAGCTATATCATGTTCTGTTGTTACTGAGGAGGAAGCTAGACTACCTACAAAACTCCAGGAGCTTCGACAGAGAAACTGGCAATCCTTGTCAATAACTATTGGAGTGGATTATATCGTACTCGAATTCTAATTGTCCGTTTTGACATGCTCGTGATCAATAGTAGAGTACTAACATGACAAGCTCGTGATCAATAGTAGAGTACTAACATGACAAGCTGGTGATCAATAGTAGAGTACTAACATGACAAGCTCGTGATCAATAGTAGAGTACTAACATGACAAGCTCGTGATCAATAGTAGAGTACTAACGTGACAAGCTCGTGATCAATAGTAGAGTACTAACATGACAAGATCGTGATCAATAGTAGAGTACTAACATGACAAGCTCGTGATCAATAGTAGAGTACTAACATGACAAGCTCGTGATCAATAGTAGAGTACCAACATGACAAGCTCGTGATCAATAGTAGAGTACTAACATGACAAGCTCGTGATCAATAGTAGAGTACTAACATGACAAGCTCGTGATCAATAGTAGAGTACTAACATGACAAGCTCGTGATCAATAGTAGAGTACTAACATGACAAGATCGTGATCAATAGTAGAGTACTAACATGACAAGCTCGTGATCAATAGTAGAGTACTAACATGACAAGCTCGTGATCAATTGTAGAGTACCAACATGACAAGCTCGTGATCAATAGTAGAGTACTAACATGACAAGCTCGTGATCAATAGTAGAGTACTAACATGACAAGCTCGTGATCAATAGTAGAGTACTAACATGACAAGCTCATGAACAATAGTAGAGTACTAACATGACAAGTTCGTGATCAATAGTAGAGTACTAACATGACAAGCTTATGATCAATAGTAGAGTACTAACATGACAAGCTCGTGATCAATAGTAGAGTACTAACAATACAATGACGTGATCAATAGTAGAGTACTAACATGACAAGCTCGTGATCAATAGTAGAATACTAACATGACAAGCTCGTGATCAATAGTAGAGTACTAACATGACAAGCTCGTGATTAATAGTAGAGTACTAACATGACAAGCTCGTGATCAATAGTATAGTACTAATATGACAAGCTCGTGATCAATAGTAGAGTACTAACATGACAAGCTCGTGATCAATTGTAGAGTACTAACATGACAAGCTCGTGATCAATAGTAGAGTACTAACAATACAACGATGTGATCAATAGTAGAGTACTGACAATACAACGACGTGATCAATAGTAGAGTACTAACAATACAATGACGTGGTCAATAGTAGAGCAGTAACAATACAATGACGTGGTCAATAGTAGAGTACTAAAAATACAATGACGTGGTCAATAGTAGAGTAATAACAATACAATGACGTGATCAATAGTAGAGTACTAACAATACAACGACGTGATCAATAGTAGAGTACTAACAATACAACGACGTGATCAATAGTAGAGGACTAACATGACAAGCTCGCGATCAATAGTAGAGTACTAACATGACAAGTTCGTGATCAATAGTAGAGTACTAACAATACAACGACGTGATTAAAGAATCGTAAAGTTACAAAAACTTTTAGAAACTAACAAAAATAATTGATGTCCACTAAATGTCCATATTCTACGAATCTTTCAAGCTTTTATAAAACCAAAAGCATAAATTGTAGGATCTTCAATACAAAATAAGTTATGAACACCACATTTTGTTCTAAATTTCTGCACTAAATTTTTAGAACAATATATTATTTTTCTCTTTAGTGTTTCTTGTATAGCTATATTTCTTTTTTAAATTCATTTTTTATTCTTTTAAATCAGCCCAATCATATCAATATGATTTGGTCTCAAATTTATTCTGGTAAGAAGAATGGCTTTTTCTGTAATTTAATATTGGTATAAATGTAATAGGTAATTAAGACTTAAGAAAAATTCTCTGTAATGGCCAAAAAAGCTAAATTGCCTGGCTCCCATGCCAGATATCAGATATGGATGAAACTTCATGATTGAGTTTAGTATCGTACTGTTATAAACTATTTACAGACATCCTTAGACTAGATACTTTTTTTATTTTTGATATTTCTTCAAATACATAATCTATTTCCACACCTACATACATAACTGCAACATAAATTGGTTAGTTCTTAGGTCCATTATAAAACTAAAAAAATTCTTTATTTGTTGGTTACAATTGCATTTTTCAATATGTTGATCAATAATACATTTTAATTTAATCTGTTGGTGGTAACCTGAAACTTTATGGACTTTCTATCTGGTGGGAATTGTTTTCTAGAATAGCCAAATTAATAATGTGCAATTTCAATATAGAGAAATTTAATCTAACCTCAGCTGTAACTGCTATTTGTAAGTCTGTCCAATTATTATCTTTAACTGCACATAATTCTTTGCCCGCTCAATAGAACCCCAATTCACTTTTCCTTAAATAAAGTTTACGTGATGAAATACTTTCGCTAGATATGATATTTCTTTAAAAGTTTTTATTCTTATCACTTCTGTTGTATTTAAAGGAAATTTGTATTCACATTCACAAACCATAATTCATACTGCTCTCTTTGAGTTCATTAACCTCTATGTCAAGGACATGTGTCTACAGCTTTAACCCTATAAGCTTTTTCTCCATGTTTTTTTCTAGTGCCATGATATAAATTCGAGGATTTTATTTTAAACAGTTTACAATTTGAAAGCAACAAATATTTCACATTAAACATAAACTAAACATGTTTTTTGTTAATATGAAATAGATGTACAAAGTTGGAAAAAACTCTGCAGAGGTTTTATGTTGTGAAACCACCAGAGGATGCATAACCACATATATCGACGAAGATGGGAAAAATCCTATAGTATCTCGCCATTTTGGTGAATAAATTTTAGAGAAAATGTACTTAAATTCCTGAATTATTAAGCTTACCTTTTCATATTCATAGTTTATAATCAGTTCTTTCATTAATATATGTCCTAATGACACAGAGGATATGATCTGTTGTTTTGTCCTACAAAGTTCATAATAATTTTTTCTTAATGGCAGCTTTCATCAATAAATCATCACATGAAATAAAACAAAGATGAATCCTATATAAGTTATCAATTTTGGCACTGGTCTGCTGGTTTTGTCATTAAGTTTATATACAAATCTCGATTTCAATGTCAAAAGATATCTGATTGTATAGCTGGAAATTACTACTACATCGCAGTCAACATTGTTTAAACTACGTTGTTTTAGCAAAATGTAAAATGTAAAAATTATTTATTACACAGCTTAAAATATGTCTTTAGGTATGTTTTTGTCTCGAACAACTTAGTGTTAAGTACGGAATACGATGTAAAATATCTTCTTCGGAGCCTGAAGGGCACACGGGATCTTTTCATAATTTTCTGGTCCTTAACCAATTATCCTTACAGTTGCTGCACTGTCTGCAATGATTTTATTGAGGACGTTTCTTTTTGTTGAAATTGAAAAAACTATAGCTACATTCCAAACAGAATTGATGGATTGAATTGATGTAATTAAAATAACTTGGGAAGGGGTTGGATAAGAAAACAAGGTAGAAGTCAGATGTTGCAAACCCACATGGCCTGTTGAGTTTTACAAGTCACTAATTCGTTCATTAAAATTTTTGTTTTTGTACTATAACTTGTTAGGACACCTATTCACCGCATTAATTTCTTCTAGGTAACACTAATGATTTATTATCTCTTATTTGCTTCTTTTCCTGATCTTGATAGAATGGATAATTTATAATATCTTAATATTACTAGGTAAACAATATGATTTCAAAATATCTACAAAACGGTGCTAAATAGTTTACTGTTTGTTGTGGGGTTTGTTGTTCACGTATGTTTTGAAAACCCAAATAAATAAAATGTAGAATATTTTTCATTATAAAAATTCCTTAAGGTTGTGCCTATTCTGGCTAGAACCACAGGTTATCTACAACTTCGGAATAGAAAAGCAGCTAATTTCAAACATTTTCGTTATAGAAGGATCATTATCACATGGTAGCCCCGAAGTGTTAGTGCTAGTGTTTCTAATAGAAATATCAAGCACACCCGCAGATTTAACGACTCGCTGACGAAATAATTTCGTTAAAGATATCTACGTTAGGATATGTACTATTACAAACAAAGTCTTCGTGTAATGTTGATTAATCAGTGGCCTTCAAACACAATATTGAAGGTGCAATTAATTAAAATATTGAATTTTATGTAGCCACTACAGTTACAAATTATTTGACAAAATCAGACAATGCTAAGCTCATTAATTAAGAAAGAATCAATTAAACAGAATCATAATTTGTGTTAACACCGAAGGAAGGAAAACTTTGTTGGTTATGTCATCGGGCAGTAATGGCGCCCACGGGTATAGCTAAAGAGTGGTTAAATGCAAATGTCGTCAAAGAGTGATTTTAAAATTTCGTACGTCAAATACCGATTTCGGTTTTAATATAAAAAGTATTTGAATCAACCTCGAAATAATAATTTGTCAAACAACAACACATTTAACAAAGTCTTTACAATAAATGGAAATATTGATGTAAAGCAAATTAATCTTTATTATTTAAGGGTTAGAAAGTCAATATAAAAGGAGTAAAGGAATCAATAACGATCTATAGAACAGATGCATCAAACATGTATTTGTTAATTATGTTAAAAGAAGATCAGAGTTGAAATATTTAATTTTAATTACTGATGTCCTTGTGAAATTTTTAATTATATCTGTTACTGGATAAACATGTGGTTTGGGATTAACTGCATGTCTGTAAAGAGATATGTAAAAATAGTGAGTTAATGTCAAATTATTTTAACAAAATGCCACAAAATGTCCAGTAAAGTGAAAAAGTACTTATTTAAGTGTAGGCAAAGTAACGCCTCGATCTGTCCTGACGTGCAAATTTTATGACAGTTTAAATTAAAATGTTAACGTTGAACATGAAAATCTCATTTCTTCCGTTAATGCACATTAACTGACTTGCTTTTCGAAAGAACCTACTCTTTTCAAACCAATAAAAACACAGATGGATCAGCTATCTAGCCTTTATCTCATTCAATACATATCTTGTTAAATAAAGCAATTATTTTAATCTTACGTTTTGAAAATTATAACAGTTAAATCTGTTCCTGTTGCATCAATTACAGATTGAATGGTTTATTACACGTTTTGTTTAGAGCAATGAGTTGCTTACAAATAAATTATTCTAGTCTGTTCTGTTTCAGCTTATTCATCACATTAAAAACAAATTAGAGTAATTCCGAAAAGGTCATATATCTTATCTATTCCGTACCATTGTTGACATTTTCCTTCAGCCTGTTTGGCAGAAAATATTCTCACATTCTATAAAGCGCATAGCTGATGTCCAAAAAATCTGTCGCACGAGTCATGACGTATTTATTTAGCCCCGGCCAATAGCCCCGGCCAATAGCCCCGCCCAATAGCCCCGCCTATATGCATATGGCATGTAATATGCCTATGCATAATACTACCACACTATTTGTTCTTTGTTAAAATATGCCAGAATAATAGAACTCCAATCATAATGAAAGTTTTTTACATGAATAGTAATAATAATGTACACCACATTGGATTAAAAACAAATACATTGTTAGTGTGATTAATGATTTATTACAATCACTAACTATTGACGTTGTCTTTAACATCAATACTGACCGGATATGCTACTAACATGTGTTCGATGTTTACATAACAACCAATTTGTCATTTCGTTACAAACCGTGTTATTTTCAACGTAAAATATGTTACGGGGACATGCAAAGTTATACGTTATAGCCCCTATTTCGTTTTTTAAAAATTGTTATATACCTCAAATTGTAAGTATTATTTTTGTAATTAGGACTGGGAATTCAATTTTACTTCGTTATAAACAATATTGTACGCTATAAACGAACTCTACTGTAGTTACAAAGTAGACTTCAAATAATTTTAATGTAATTAATTTTAAGCTGACGGAGACAAATGCAATCCATAATGTGACAAAATCGACATTGTCCAAGAAAACATACTACTAAACACAAAATGCGATAAGCGATAGAGTTAAAAACTCGGAATAAAATATTCCTCATATAGACCGAGAAGCAGTTCATTAATATTCCAACGTTGTGATAGAAAAATACGTTCAGTAGCCTCAGCAAACAGGTGTCATACATGTACAAATATCTGTCATTTCGATGGTGTCATCTTAAGTTGATTTATATACCTTGATGCTTATTTCTACATCCTAATGCTTAATTAAATATATATAATTTTAAAAATATCACAAACTCATTATAGTTATGGTTTAACATTTTATTTACCGTTTGTTTTTATAAACACAAGAAGCATGTGTTAAGTCACTAAAAAATAAACGAAAATATATCTTCATCGAGTGTTTATTTTATCATAAGCTTCATAGATCTTTACATTAAATGTAATATATATTTATGCATCGTTAATAATTTGGCTTCAAACGTTTGCTTATGTATTTTATATTGCATAGTAACTGTTGTAACGATGTCACGTGCGCAACAATCATTATCTGTCAGTTAAAAGTAAAATTACATTAAAAATAACCTCTCAATCAGTTTACATTATTTGTTAAAGTATCATTAGAAATTGAGACATAAAATTGAATCAATTCAGTGTGATAATTAGTTTTCATTCTCGCTCTGTTTACTTATCGTGTGAGATGACATTTTGAAATGTCATAAAGTTACACATGTTCTACACTTGATTGCTCAACTATAAATAGTGAATTCTCATTATCGTTTTATTATCACTTGAAAGCAGTCTTCTTGCGTCGGTTTAAACACATCTGGCATCAGGGTAATATTAAACATATGACATTTCAAAATTATTATAACAAAAAATATAGGACTTTTATCAAAACAGCACAAGAAAAAAAAACAACATAAGATACACGATTCTTATTGAAAATTAGAGGTTGACTAGGTTCCGATGCATGTACAGTTGTTGCTGCCAAACATACTGTATGAATATATTAGTGTGAACGTATTTCGTTGAAATTATATATACAAAGGGCACTTAAGCATGATATTCTATCGAGGAATTAGAAACATTTACATTTAATATATAAGAACTACTGCCAGAGGTTTTGATTTATTCTTTATACAACAGTAATAACAGACGAATATTGACCTTACCATTGTTAAATCTGAAGTAAAATACAAAAAGAATTGAGCTAGTTGGACCCTCATTTCAAATTTTACTACCAAAATCGATATTTTTTGTTTCCTCTTGAGATGGAGAAATATTTCACAAATTACAAATCCATACAAGATGTGCATCAATTTATACTACGATTGTTGCTTGCAATGAATGTACCAAGAAAGGTAAACTTATTTTCTTGAGAAACGGAAATGATACCTATTAGTTATAATAAAAACAAATGTATCATTTGATATTTTTACTGAGATTTGAGTTTTAACAACATAACGTATTTGGGAAATGAGGTTTTCAGTGAACTAAAGAATCTCGAAGTCTTGTAAGTGTTACAATATTATATCTTTGTTATTTATCATTAGATGACATTGTTAGGTCATTGTAAAGTCGGCTTGTAAATCGTAAAATTCATATAAACATGTATAGATTATTCAATAAGAAAGCAGGGTAATTTGACAAACAAACTGTCAATCAACATGAATTCCCTTGAAACACAGTTAACATAACGCATGGACAAAAAATGGATGAGCTGTGCAGGGATTGTTTTATATTTCGCCTTGAATATGTCTTCAATATGATTCAGTAGATGTATAGTTAATGTTAATACGATGACATTGAGTTTCCTTCTACTTCAGTTATTTCTTGTATGATAAACAAAAGATAACCTGCTGACATTAACCAATAGCTGGTTATCATAGAAATACAAACTTTAAAGTGTTTGCCTGTATGTATGGTTTGTGTTACTGCTGCATGTAGATCTAATTAGAACTGATCCAAGTATGTAAGAGACAATATTACGTACAATTAAACCTGTAGTATAACATAAATTGTTTCTGATCCCCTTGAACTGTTACTGTGAAATCAGAATATGTTATTACTACGTTGGGAAAATTATACAATGGATTTTGATATTTTGCTCTACACGCTGTAATCGATTTGATGTGTTTGAATTAGGTTAAACACCTTTTTCAGATATTTTTCTGGTATTTTATGGCATTCAGTTGTTACTGGAGAAAAAGCCATAGTACATAAGAAAACCCTGAGCTTCGGCAGAAAAACTGGCAATCCTTGTACATAAAATGTCATCAAAGATACCAAGGTCAACCAAGGTTAATAAATAACGTTCGTAGTCGAGCAAATCTTACCTCGATCTTAAAAGGCTCGATTCTTAAATGTCAGTGTTGACAGGCATGGATGAAAAGTAGATGAGTAACTGCCTTTCCACGTGGCCAACCTGAAGTAAGCATCATAAGCAGATAGTGCAACGGTGTGATCAAAGAATTGTAATTCAGAAAAAAACTTTAAACACTTATAATAAACAGATTTGTGTTTTACGCTACCTATCCAGATTGTACTAATGTTTGAAGATTTTCCAAAAAAGACATGCATACATTGCCGATGCTCCGCTTCAAAATTTGTTTTGGGTAACTCGATTTATTCAATATTTGTTCTTTGAGTGTCTCTCGTACAGTTATAGTTGTTTCGTACTATTATTTTTTATGCTTTGTAATATCAAACATTAAACACCCACCTATAATGTAATATTATATTGTGTATGCAATTTATTCTGTATGAAGAGTGTCTTATTCTGTAATTAATAGTGCTCTAAGTGTAATATGGATTTTAATACTTAATAGCAGTTCTGTGTAACTGCCAATAAATACTAAATAGGTCTGGCACCAATGATCTAAGATCTGTGTGAAACTTCATCATTGATCTTAGTTCAGAAATAGTGTCATTGCAATGATAACCAAAAAGGCCACTCTAAGCGTTCTTGTTAATTGCTGAAAATCTAGAAAATTGATAATTTCGTGTGCAAATTATAGTTAGTCAGTTTGAAAGGTTAGGAACTTTTCGCAAACAAATAACTTTAAACCCTTAGTATTCTGTTGATGAATATGCTCTTTTTTTCTTAATATTTGTCGACCTTAACAACACTTTATCGGAAAATGAAAACAAATAACAAGAAACGTTGCACATTCTGAATGTAGCACGTGTGGAGTATTGTAATCGATTTTTTTGTTACTTGAAAACATACAATGAAAACATACAATACAAATGACGATAATTAAAATTATTAATGTTTTACTAATATCAAAAATAGTTCTATGATGTCAAATTGAAGTGTTCAAAATGAGCACATATCAATTTGATGTAACACAGAATACAGGTTGTCCAAAAAATAATGAAGAGTTAGTCAATATTTTAATTAAAATGAAGCAACTCAATTATAAATAAATTAGTTTTCAAAGTGTAAACAGTCAATTGAATGCATGCGGAAAATGTGCAACCTGTGCATCCATTTTTTAAATATTGCAATGAAATAAATGCTAAATGCAATTAGATCAATTTGTAAAGTATGACATTAATATGCTCTAGTAGATGTATATGTAAATTTAGCACATTAAAGGTTAAAAAACACCATACACTAATTTTGTGTAAATTCAACATGTTTAAGTTAAAATACAAGGTATAATGCAGAAAGAAAATTAAGTTTAATTCCATAGATCGGAAATAATAGCTAGTAGTTATACTAAAACAAATTTATCATTTGATATTTTTACAGGAATTTGTTCAACAACAAGATTACGTCTTTGGGAAATGGTGTTTTCAGTGAACTTAAGAATCTCATAGCCTTGTAAGTGTAACAATATTAATATTTACATTTATCTCCATGTTAGCAGGTTACGTCATTGTTAAAATTGTAGATCATAAATCTGATAAAAACATGTATACATGATGCAATACGAAAGCATTGTAATTGTACAAAACAGTCAATAAACACGAATTGCGTTCAAACACGGTAATCAATCAATTAAGCGCATGCACACCGTGTAAACTGTGTATTGATTGCTTTTATATATCGTCCTGAAGGATATGTATTGTTTGTTTAATATGCTGCAGCAGATTATATATAAATTAAACAGGATGACATCGAATTTTCTTTTAAATCAAAAATTTCTTGTACGACAAACAAAAGATAGCAAGAAGTAATCAATCGATAGTTGGTGACATGGAAATATCATCTTTAAAGTATTCATCCCTATGTACGGTCTATGTTAATGTTACATATAGAGTTGATTAGTAGAACTAAGTGACACAAGTATTTATGCATTACACATTACGACACGGTAGCAAAGATATTACGTACAATTTAAGTCTAGTATAAGATGATTTTCTTCTAATCCCATTTCAACTATAACTGTTAATGGGAAATTTGCATTGTATAATACTGCCTTTGGTGTTTATATTTGTGCTGAATGTCGTCATCAATTCGTTTTTTCTCATTGACTGATGAAAGAATTATTTGCTTGAATTTCATTTAACGCATCTTTTAGCACTTTTTCAGCTAAATCATGTTCAGTTGTCACTGGAGAGGAAGCCGGATTACCTAAAAAAAAAACCTTTCTAGCTTCGACAGAGAATCTGGCAATCCTTGTCTTTAACTATTAGAGTGGATTATACCGTTCTCGATTCATCATTGTCAGTTTTGACATGCTCGTGATAGTAGAGTACTAACAATACAACTACGTGATAAAAGAGTCGTTAAGTTAGAAAAACTTTTAGAAACTAAAAAAAATAATTTTATGTTGTCCACTGCATGTCAATATTTTACGAATCTCTCAAATTTTTATAAAAACAAAAGGAGCTCCGATACAAAAATAAGTTATGTAGAACGCATTTTTTCTAAATTTATACAATATATTTTTAGAATAATAAATTTAGTTTCCTTTTAGTGTTTCTTGTATATGTATAGTTACATTTCATTTTATATTCATTTTTTATTCTTTAAAAACATCCCACTCATGTAAATATTTTTGTATCTGAAAGGAGTAGAGCCACGAAGCGCGATATCGGCCCTACGAATTTCGAAAAAAATAAACAAGTATAATTAACTTCTGATTTATGTAGTTTGAAAGATGAACCTTGAAGTTTAGAATTGTGTATTCGAAATATAAATATGATGACGTCATTGTTTATTGTAAGCTCCAGAACACGCTCGGATTTCCGAAAAATGAACTTTTTTACTACATTTTTACACTTCACCCAATTTGTTTAATGTGGCCGCACGTTCTGACCATTGATATTGTTTTTAATTTGTTTTTCTTAAACATTCTACTTCATTTTTCATAAAAAATTACGATGGTCAGAGAATGCGGCCAAGGGTAAAAAAGACTTTACAGTTATTTGGTAAACGAATTCAGGAAAATTGAGGTTTAGTTTCGATCAGGAAAAAGTATTGAATATGCATATAAATACAGAAGAACAAAAAATTAAAACAAAGAAGAATGTTTTTAAACATCATTAACTTGACTTCTCAGCCAAATATTCTTTTTGGAAATAATATATAACTGACTTTAATCTGGTACCTACACTACAGAATAAATAATATATGTATTTCACACATTCTATTAACAAAAATACATGAAAAAAAATATAATAAAAAAAAAAGAAAATAGAAAAAAGAGACAAACAGAGAATTATGCAATAAGTAAAAAAAATATACAATGAAAAATATAGAAGAATGCAGGTCGACGGAGATTCAATGCGAGAAGATAGCAGACGACAATGAAAATAATGCTGAATGGAGACAAACGGTCCGAAGTGAGAACATTCATGAGCAGCTTTATTGCTATCTTTTAGAGTGGATATGTATTAAGTAGGTAAGATTTTCTTACAAATTATCCATCTTCTTCACGGCAATTTGTGGGAATTCTTTAAGAAATGGCAAATTATTAAATTGGAGAGATATGTACACGTATCGTCCATTATTATGTTTATACGCTACGGAAGTCTACACCCACAAAACATAAAGGACATATAAAATTATGTTTTAAGTAATACATGCAGCTTTTATAAATGTTTCTTCAAAAAAGTAATTTAAAAGGCACGGAACATTATGCTCTATGACTCTATGACAGTCTATGTAGATAAAAACGTGAGCTTCTAATAAGTAGCTTTCGATGCCACCCCTGAATAAACTGGTGACGTAGTGTTAAAAGCTTTTAATTCGTATTTGAAAAAAATTGCTATACCAATAAAAAAACTTCTTTTTGAAAAAAAGTAAACAACTTAAAATATATTTTGTTTGCAGACAATAGAAACGTTTATATACAACATATTTACGCAACGTAAACAGGAGTCAACGTGGCGTAGTGGTTAGTGCAGTGGACTGGAAATACTATAACCATGAGATCGAACCTCAGAATCAGAGTTTTCAGTTTTTTTTTTTTTTAGTTTTTTTTTTTTTTTTGCATTAGTTACAGTCACAACATATATCTGGCTTATAAAATTGGTTATAAATAAATGTGCATTAAATATAGCGCGTCAATACCATGTCGGGATCTCTTTAACTATAGCAAAGCAAAGTATAAACCATTCACACATTAAGCACTGTAATATCTTTGTTCGTAATTTTGTTTTTACCCCCTTTTCCTTGATACATTCTGAAAATAAGACTTTTCATTTTGTTTTCATTCTGCTGAATGTTAACCTTTTCTTTCAGAATGCCAGGATCAGGACCCAAATCTTATCCTTGTGTTCTTTGTTATAAAAGAACAAAGCCAAATGACCGGCGACATGTAAACAGACCAATGAAAAAATTTCTTCGCAAATATTATATGGTCGAATGTAATAACGAAGATGCCATTTGCAGCAAATGTAGACATAATTACTTCACTAAAATTAATGAATCCCAAAGAAATAAAATTGTCGAAAAACCACATTATGCACCATTAGATACATCGGATGTAAAACGTAGGAGAGAAAATCCAAATGCAAGTCCGCCATCAGTCGCACTCCCAATACCCAGTACAGCCAGTAGCCATGCATACTGTTTCTTATGTAAAAAGCCAGGTGCAAAACTCATAGTAGTACCCAAAGATGCTCGTTATCGAGTTTTTATTGAGACGGAGGTAATTATTCCAGCTGAAACTAGATGCTGTCCGGGTCACTTGCACGATGGTTTGATGACTGCCGACGCATTACAAAATATTTCAAAATTATCAGACAGCGTCTTTGTGAATCGCTCAACAATCACAGAATTAATAAAAGGTCTTCGTGAAATTGCTCTTAAAACTGAATCGAATAGAATAAACTTTGACAGCCCTAATACATTATCCAATTCTGACTACATTGAATTAACAGGAATAACGAAGGACAACTTTGATGATATTTGTAATTGCATTTCAAACTCTATTCGAAACACCCCTGTCAGAACCAAGCGTACTACCATTGGAATATTTCTTTTTAAATTGAAATCAGGAATGTCCAACAAGTTGATGTCTACCTTATTTAATATTTCTACATCTAGTTTAAGGAGGGCATTAACATCTGCCAGAGTAGCTTTAATGCAATCATTTGTTCCAGAGAACTTGGGGTTACATCATATTTCCAGATCATCAATTATAGAAAAACATACAAGACCATTAGCCAAGTCATTGTTCAGCACAATGGGAGCTGACCAGGCCATCATTGTACTAGATGGAACTTACATATATATTCAAAAAAGCAGCAATTTTAAGTTCCAAAGACAATCGTTTAGCGTACACAAAGGGAGGCCACTGGTAAAGCCTATGGTAGTTGTAAGCACCACAGGATATTTTATTACCATTCTTGGACCTTACTTGGCAGACGGAAAAAATAATGATGCAGCAATATTACAACATATGCTGAAAACAAATGTTGAAAACATACAGGAATGGATTGAAGAAGGCGACATCTCCGTAGTGGACAGAGGTTTTCGAGATGCCCTTGATCTCCTTGAAGAACTTGGAATCAATGCAAAGATGCCTTCATTTTTGTCCAGAGGAGAAAAACAGTTATCCACCGAAGATGCAAACGCAAGCCGTCTTGTCACAAAGGTAAACAAAGTTTGTAAATTGTAATTTACTGTTTGCAAAAAATGTATTACTATAAAACATGGGTGGAAATCGGGTATATGTCAAAGAAGAAACAACTCTATAGGTAAATAAAGTATTTCAAAGGCGAGGTGCAGTTAGCTCCTGGCCTGGACATGGGTTTTTACAAGGGATCGGTGGCCGAGTGGTTAGGTAGTCAGTCACCTAATATTGATCACGTGGCCTGTCAACACTACTAGCAGGGTGTACTCGACTCCAACCGTAATGGAATTGCAGGTCGAAGGTCAGGCGTTTTTTTCCGGGTACTGTGTATGAATCTCTTAGGCTTCATTTAGTTTGTGAGAGAACTGTTATTGCTCATAAACCTATTATTCCTAGTGATAAAATATTTACTTTTATATACAAAATGTATTTTCAGGTTCGCTGGGTAGTGGAGTCGGCTAACGCTAGAATAAAGCGATGGAAATATCTAGACCGGGTTCTTCCAACAAACCAAGTTCCAAATATCGGCGACTATGTTAGGATTGTTTGCTCAGTGTGCAATAAATACCTACCACCGCTCTCCAAAGGTATTTTCTATAGATTTATAATAATTTTCTATATAAATATATGTGAATATCGAGATTTAAAACTTTACCAAAATGTTTCCCTATACTATTAATTATATAAACATATTTATAAGTTTGTCTCTAGACATAAAAATATGCACATACATGTTATACATATTTACTCAGTAGACACATAAAAAGTTACACATGGCGGCCTCGGTGGCCGCGTGGTTAAGGTAGTTCGTCTACTAATGATCACGTGGTGTGTCAACAATGGGATTGTACCTTCGATTCTGAATGCAGGCATGGTGTAATCGACTCCAATCTTAATTGAAAAGGATCGGTAGTTTTTCTACCCGGATCGGGTGTTTTCCTATGGTACTCCAGCTTCCTCCACAAATAAAAACTGGACACTAGCTGAGAAATTGCTGTAAATGGCGTTAAACACCATTTAAACAAACAACAAACAAACGAGACACGTGGAATATTATCTTGATGCCAATTCGAGGCAGTAATAGTGTTGCTGACTTGAAAAATTATATGGAATTGACAATCCTAAATAAGTCCAGTTTTGAGAAAGAAAATTTTTAAAAAATAAGACGTGATTTGAAGATTTCTCATAAATTAACACATTTCACATGCTGCTGACATTGCTGGAGATATTAAAGTTTCAGCGTTGGTTAAAAATGCATTTTGTATCGTTATTTTAGAGTCTGAAGATGACGAGTTACTAGCTGCCAAAATGCTTCATCTTTCATCTTGTGTCAACGATTTGAAAGCCAGAATCGAAGCAGAAGGGTTGGAGAAGAGGAAAATTATATGGAAAACAACTGATGTTGATGAACTTAACGATTTTCCAAGATTAGATGAAGAGAATTTAAGAAATATTACTTGTGGTTCATATCAACTTAAACTTAGCCCAAGCTATATGCAGGAACATTTAGATGGCGACTGTGATATCCAAGTCCACAAGGATGATAGGTCTTTGTTAAGGGTTCGTCTTCAAAGCCGCCATTGCTCATCAAAGAGTTATTTATTGTGGATACAATATTCTGTATGTAACGTTGAAGCTTGGTACTGTAAATGTAAGTCAGGATCTAGAGTTGTTGGTGTCTGTGCACACATCGCTGCAGTAATATGGTACCTCGGTTATGCTCGACATTTACCTGAATTGCCAGGTGGTGTTAAAAACTGGAGTGAACACCTCTCAGATGCATCCAATATTCCTGATGTAGTGGATGAGTCAGATATCTCCAACATTAGTAGTGTTGAAGAATAGCAGTGGGTCATAAAGTTTTAAAAAAACTGTTACATGTTTAAATAAAAACTAGTTGTACTTTTAATTGATGACACATGTAATTAGTTCTGGTCTTGTAGTCTTATCTCAGAAGAAAGTATTATAAAGACAAATATTAACATATTTAATCAATTTATATGTAATTGTCAATTGCATTTAGGCGTCTGCGGGCATTACGTTTTCCCCTTAGCTAATAGCATTTTTCTCCCGATCGCTTTTATTGTAAAATATATTTAAAATGTATTTACTCAACTACCATGACTACGAATACTAGCAGTTAAATAAATTAAACTTAAGATAAAAATTTTCACCGATTTATCACTATGTTTATTTAAGACATTGTTTTCAGAAAATGATTTTTATTTTAAAGTTAAAAACAGACTCAAGTACTGTTACTTTAGAAATCTCCGTTGAATGTTGATTTCATTCATAAATGTTGATGTCTTAAACTAAGAAATAAATATCTAATTATGATTAGTCACTAAATTCAACCATCTATCTTTATTTGTTAATTGTATAAATTATTTACAGAAATCTGCGATTCTTCGGTAAAAAAGTTATTTTTACCCCCAAAATTATTTTTGATTATTAAATGGATTTCTTAATGTTGCTGTATTGGTTTAGAATCAATATTATAAAAAAAAAAGATTAATATATTTCATTTGTTTCTTGAAATTGTATAATATATGAATAAATTTCAGAAATTTGTGTTTTTTATCAAATTTTGCATTTTCTCCCCGAAAATGAAGCAAATTTTAATAAAATTGCAGATAGACCACATTTTCCCATAAAGTATTGAGATATTAATAAAAAAAATCACAGAAATATTAATTTTTGAGAATAGGCCATTTTTGGTGCTTCGTGGCTCTACCCCTTTATTCCGGTAACAAGATGCGCTTATATTGTAATTTAATAGTGATATAAATTTAATAGAGCATAAAGCAAAAAAAAAAAACGCTAAATTGGCCTGGTGCCCATGCCTGATATCAGATATAGATGAAACTTCTTGATTGAGTTTAGTATCGTACTGTTATAAACTATTTCGAGACATCATTCGAATAGATACTTCTGATTTATTTAATATTGCTTAAAATACACAATCTATTTCCACACTTGCATGAATCACTGCAACATAAATTGGTTTGTTCTTATGTGCCTCTTAACTGAAAAAATGTCCTCTTTTGGAGAACATCAGTAAAAAAATCTTTATTTGTGAGTTGAAATTGCATGTTGAAATATGTTGGTCAATAATACATTTTAATTTAATCTGTTGGTGGTAACCTGAAACTTTATGGACTTTCTATACCGGTGGGAATTTTTTCTCGAAATAATAATGTGCAATATCAATATAGAAAAATGTAATCTAACCTCAGCTGTAAATCTATTTGTAGGTCTGTCCAATCAATATTTTTAACTGCACAGAATTCCTTGCTCGCTTTATAGAACCCAAAAATGCACTTTTCCTGAAATTAAATTTACGTGATAAAAGACTGCATATGATATTTCTGTAAAAAATTATTCTTACCCCCTTGTGTGCTATTTAAAGGAAATGTGTGTTATGATAAAGTGACTGTCACATTAGAAAACCATAATTCATACTGCTTTTATTGAGTTCATTACCATCTATGTCAAGGACGTGTTTCTATAACTTTAACCCTATAAGCTTTTTCTCCATGTTTTTTCTAGTTTCTAAGATAAATTCTTGGATTTTATCTTAAATAGTTTACAAGTTGAAAGCAACCAATGTTTTACATTAAACATAAACCAGACATGTATTTTTGTTAATATGAAACAGCTGTGCAAAGTTTGTGCAAAAATTGTTGAGGTTTTATGTTGTGATCATGAAACCACCTGAGGATGCATGAACACACATACATCGAAGAAGATGGAAAAAATCCTATAGTATCTCGCCACTTTGAAGAATAATTTTTAGAGATTAAACTTACATTTTCGTATTCATAGTTTGTGTTACATTCGTTCCTTCATTAATATATGTCTTAATAACAAAGTGGGCATGAGTTGTTATTTTGTCCTAAGCGCCTACAAAGTTAAAAAATTTATCTTAATGACAACTTTGATCAATAAATCATCACATGAAATAAAATTAAGATGAGTCTAATATAAGTAATCAACTCTAGCACTGGTCTGCTGGATTTGCCATTAATTTTATATACAAATCTCGATTTCAGTGTCAAAAGATATCTGATTGTATAGCTGGATATTACTCCTACATCGCAGTCAACATATTTAAACTACGTTGTTTTAGCAAATAGTAAAATGTAAAAATTATTTATTACACAGCTTAAAATATGTCTTTAGATATGTCTTTGTCTCGAACAACTTAGTGTTAAGTACGGAATACGATGTAAAATATCTTCTTCGGAGCCTGAAGGGCACACGTGATCTTTACATAATTTTCTGGTCCTTAACCAATTATCCTTACAGATGCTGCACTGTCTGAAATGATTTTATAGAGGACGTTTCCTTTTGTTGAAATTGATACAACTATAGCTACGTTGGAAACAGAATTGATGGATTAAATTGATGTATTTAAAATAACTTGGGAAGGGGTTGGATAAAAAAATCAAGGTAGAAGTCAAATGTTGCAAACCCACATGGCCTGTTGAGTTTTACAAGTCACTAATTCGTTCATTATAATTTTTGTTTTTGTATTATAACTTGTTAGGATACCTATTCAACGCATTAATTTCTTCTAGGTAACACTAATGATTTATTATCTCTTATTTGCTTCTTTTCCTGATCTTGATAGAATGGATAATTTATAATATCTCAATATTAGTAAGTAAACAATATGATTTCAAAATATCTACAAAACGGTGCTAAATAGTTTACTGTTTGTTTTGGAGCTTGTTGTTGATGTATAATTTGAAACCCCAAATAAATAAATATTTTTTATCATAAAAATTCCTAAAGGTTGTGCCTATTCTGGCTAGAGCCACATGTCATCTACAACTTCGGAATAGAAAAGCAGCTAATTTTAAACATTTTCGTAATAAAAAGATAGTTATCACATGGTAGCCCCGAAGTGTTAGTGCTGGTGTTTCTATTAGAAATATCAAGCACACCCGCAGATTTAACGACTAGCTGAAAAAATAATTTCATTAAAAATATCTACGTTAGGAAATGTACTATTACAAACAAAGTCTTCGTGTAATGTAGATTAATCAATGACCTACAAACACAATATTGAAGGTGCAATTATTTAAAATATTGACACTGTGTAGCCACTACAGTTACAAATTATTTGACAAAATCAGACAATGCTAAGCTCATTAATTAAAAAAGAATCAATTAAAGAGAATCATATTTTGTGTTAACACCGAAGGATGGAAAACTTAATTGGTTATGTCATCGGGCAGTAATGGCGCCCGCAGGCATAGCTAAAGAGTGGTTAAATGTAAATGTCGTCAAAGAGTGATTTTAAAATTACGTACGCCAAATACGGATTTCGGTGTTAAGATAAAAAGTCTTTGAATCAACCTCGAAATAATAATTTGTCACACAACAACACATTTAACAAAATCTTTACAATATATGGAAATGTTGATGTAAAGCAAATTAATCTTTATTATTTGAGGGTTAAAACTTACGATTTGGAAATCAATACAAAAGGAGTAAAAGAATCAATAACGATCTATAGAACAGATGCATCAAACATGTATTTGTTAATTATGTTAAAACAAGAGCAAGTGAAATATTAAGTAATGCCTCGATCTGTCCTTACGTGCAAATTTTATGACAGTTTAAGTTAAAATGTTAACGTTCAACATGAAAATATCATTTGTTCAGTTAATGCACATAAACTGACTTGAATTTCTACAAAACACACTCTTTTCAAACCAATAAAAACACAGATGGATCAGTATCTAGCCCTTATCTCATTCAATACATATCTTGTTAAATAAAGCAATTATTTTAATCTTACATTTTGAAAATTATAACAGTTAAATCTGTTCCTGTTGCATCAATTACAGATTGAATGGTCTATTACACGTTTTGTTTACAGCAATGAGTTGCATACAAATAAATTATTATAACGTCTGTTTCAGCTTATAATATTCATCACATTGAAAACAAATTAGAGTAATTCCGGAAAAGTCATATTTGTTATCTATTCCGTACCATAATGACGTAGGTTTTTTCCCTCACTTGAAAGTGCACAATAGCCTAATTCTTAGCATAAATGTGTTTGGTATAGTTTTGAAATTTCAACAATACCCAACACGAAACTTGCAAGTTTAATCATTAATGACTGTATTACAGATGGATGGAAGAACAATATGTAATGTAAGAAATATAATTTCTTAGTAAACATGTATAAAACAATCAAAATAGAGTTCTGGGTTTGAAATGAAATAAGAAACCGACAGTGAACTAATTATATTCATTCGCAATCAACATATGTCTACATGTAAGGACCTTATAACGATCAACCAGTTCATGATAGCGACTATAACATTTAAGCAAGGACGACCAAAACGTGACTTTCATAAATGTCTGCATTTAGCAACAAACTGTCAAAAAAATTAATGAAAGAAATATAAAACCAGCCTATCGTCTAATGTAGTAAAAAAAGTCTTCATTGTCTGTTTTGTAATAAAGATCTATATTACAAAACAGACAATGAAGACTTTTTCACAGTTCGTTTATAACGAATCTCAGGCGACTGTGTTATAAACATCGTTCGTTACATCATAAATTAAATCAGAGTTATTTCACATTATCTCTCTTTTTCCGTTTTTTGCTTGTATGTCCACGATCGTTGTAATCTTATTAATGTTTTTGCAAAGATCGCGGACATACAAGCAAAAAAAAAAAAAAAAAAAAAACGAAAAAAGGGAGATCATATGAGATAACTCTGATTTCATTTCTGATGTAACGAACGATGATTATTAATGTTTTCGCCTGTTGTATTTCTGTTATGTATCTTTTATGAATCGATATGTTATTTTGTCAATATTTAAAGTAATAAATTTAAAAAAAACCTTGTGTTTGTTGATTTTAATACTAATGTACACCACATTGGATTAAAACAAATACATTGTTAGTATGATTAATGATAACTATAGACGGTGTCATTAAAATCAATACTGACCGAAAGTGCTCTTCTAACATGTGTTCGATGTTTACATAACAACCAACTTGTCATTTCGTTGCAAAACGAGTTATTTTCAAAGTAAAATATGTCAAGGGAACATGCTATTCGTTATAGCCCTGATTTCGTTTAAAACAAATAGTTATCTACCTGAAAATGTAAGTATTATTTTTGTATTTCGGATTGGGAATTCAATTTTACTTCGTTATAAACCTGATTTTGTTATAATCTTGTACGCTATAAAAGAACTCTACTGTAGCTACAAAGCAGACTTCAAATAATTTTAATGTAATTAATTTTAAGCTGACCGAGATAAATGCAATCCATAAATGTGACAAAATCGACATTGTCCAAGTAAAAGATATTCTCAATTAAACACAAAATGCGATAACTGATAGAGTTAATAACTCGGACTAAAATATTCCACGTATAGATATAAAACGTAAACCAATCGAGATGCACAGTTCATTAATATTCCAACTTTGTGATAGAAAAATAGGTTCAATAGCCTCAACAAACAGGTTTTATAAAAATATCTGGCATTTCGATGATGTCATCTTAAGTAGATTTCTATATCTTGATGCTTATTTCTACATTTTAATGCTTAATTAAATATATTTAATTTAAAATATATCACATACCTATTCTGGTTATTGTTTAACATTTTATTTAATGGTTCTTATAAACACAAGAAACATGTGTTAAGTCACTAAAATATAAACAAAAATATATCTTCATCGAGTGTTGATTTGATCATAAGCTTCATAGTACTTTACATTCAATGTAATATATATTTATGTATCATTAATAATTTGGCTTCAAACGTTGGCTTATGTATTTTATATTGCATAGTAACTGTTGTAACGATGTCACGTGAGCAACAATCATTATCTGTCAGTTAAAAGTAAAATTACATTAAAAATAATATCTCAATCAGTTTACAATATTTGTTCAAGTATCACTAGAAATTGAGACATAAGATTGAACCACTTCAGTATGATAATAAGTCTTCATTCTAGCCCTATTTACTTATCGTGTGAGATGACATTTTGAAATTTCATAAAGTTACACAACGTTTACACTGTATTGCACAACTATAAATGATACAATTGTGAAATCTCATGATCGTTTTATTATAACTTGAAAGAAGTCTTCTTTGGTCAGCTTAAACACATCTGGCATCAGGATAATATTAAACAGATGCCATTTCAAAATTATTATAATAAAAATATAGGATTTTTATGAAAACATCACAAGAAAAAACAAACAAGATAAGATACACAATGCTAATTGAAAATTAGAGGTTGACTATGTCCCGATGCCTGTACAGTTGTTTCAATTGTTGCCTACATGCAGTAATGAATTTGATGTTTTTGAATTAGGTTAAACACCTCTGTCAGCAATTTTTCTGGTATTTTATGGCATCCAGTTGTTACTGGAGAAAAAGCCATAGTACCTAAGAAAACACTGAGCTTCGGCAGAAAAACTGGCAATCCTCGTACATAAAATGTCATCAAAGATACCAAGGTCAACCAAGGTTAATAAATAACGTTCGTAGTCGAGCAAATCGTACCTCGATCTTAAAATGTTCGACGCAGGTAGGTTAAGGCAACTATGTTGTGTATTTTGATGATCGCATTGCAATCTACCAACAACACTCATTCCTATGGTTACAGTGTTTTGATTGGTCAATTGTTTTTAGTTGGGAGAAAATGAAAACTTTGATGAAAAATTGTTTTTATATTAAAATTATACCTTGTTTTGTATTCTTATGATGCTGATTACTTAAAACAAATCTTACCCTCGATCTTTAAAGGCTCGATTCTTAAATGTCAGTGTTGACAGGCATAGGTGAAAAGTAGATGACTAACGGCCTTTCCAACTGGCCAATCTGAAGTACGCAATACAAGCAGATTATATTACGTCGAGATCAAAGAATCGTAATTCGGAAAAAATCGTTAAACACTAAAAATAAACAGATTTGTGTTCTACGCTACCTATCCCGATTGTACCACTGTTTGAAGAGTTTCCAAAAAAGACATGCATACATTGCCGATGCTCCGCTTCAAAATTTGTTTTGGGTAACTCGATTTATTCAATATTTGTTCTTTGAGTGTCTCTCGTACAGTTATAGTTGTTTCGTACTATTATTTTTTATGCTTTGTTATTGCATACATTAAAAACCCACCGATAATGTAATATTATATTGTGTATGCAATTTATTCTGGTAAGAAGAGTGGCTTATTCTGTAATCAATAGTGCTATAAGTAAAATATGATTTTTTAATACGTAATAGCAGTTCTGTGTAACTGCCAAAAAATACTAAATAGGCCTGGCACCAATGATCTCAGATCTGTGTGAAACTTTATGATTGATCTCAGTTCAGAAATAGAGTCATTGCAATGATAACCAATAAGGCCACTCTAAGCGTTTTTAATTGCTGAAAAATCTAGAAATATAATAATTTCGTGTGCAAATTATAGTTAATCAGTTTGACAGGTTATGAACTTTTTGCAGACAAATAACTTTTAAACTTAGTATTCTGTTTACGAATACGCTCTTAGTTTCATAATTTAATTGTTTATTGGTAATTTAAAAAAAAATCTTTTCCAACATCATATTTTTTTCAATTTTGATGGAAATCTTGGAATCTTGGAAGCCGCAATAGAAAATCAGCATTTGAGTTACATGTATCTGGGATATTTTTTGACCTTAACAGCAATTTATCGGAAAATGAAAACAAATAAAAAGAAACGTAGCACATTTTAAATGTAGCACGTGTGTAGGTTTGTAATAGATTTTGTTGTTACTTGAAAACATACAGTGAAAACATACAAATGACGATAATTAAAATTATAAATGTTTTACTAACATAAAAAATCGTTCTATCTCTGTCAAATTAAAGTGTTTAAAATAAGCACATACCAAATTGTGTAACACAGAATATACAGGTTGTCCAAATTTAATGACGAGAGTTAAGCAATTTTTTATTAAAATGAAACAACTCAATTTCCTTAGGCAAATATTGATGTTCCTTTATAAAAACAATTTCAGTCATTGTTACATTAGATCGTAAATAGTAAAACTGTAATAAATTCCAATAAATGATGCAATATGAGAAATTGCTATTTAACAATAAAATAAATTACGTTTATGTATTGTAAACAGTCAATTGAATGCATGCAGAAAATATGTAACCTCTGCAGCCATTTTTAAATAGTGCAATGAAATAAATGTTATCCTCTGCTGCCATTGTTGTTATTATGCAATGAAACAAATTTGTATAGTATGAATTCAATATGCTGTAGTAGATGTATATGTGAAGTCAACTCATTAAAAAATTAAACAACATACACTAATTTTGTGTAAATTAAACATCTGTACGTTAAGGTACAAGGCGCGATGTACAAAGAAAATTAAGTTTAATCCCCTAAGGAACGGAAATAATAGTTAGTAGTTATACTAAAACAAATTTATCATTTGATATTTTTACAGGTATTTGTCTGGCAACAAGATAACGTCTTTGGAAAATGGTGTTTTCAGTGAACTTAAGAATCTCACAGTTTTGTAAGTGTTACGATATTAATATTGACTTTAATCGTGATGTGACCATGTTACGTCATTGTTAAAAATGGGATGGTAAATCGAAGCGCTGATATAAACAAATACGAAAGCATTGTAATTGTACAAAACAGTCAATAAATACGAATTGCGTTTAAACACGGTAATCAATCAATTAAGCGCATGCACACTTTGTAAACTGTGTAGTGATTGCTTTTATGTATCGCCCTGAAGGATATGTATCGTTTGTTTAATATGCTGATTCAGATGTATATGTAAATTAAACACGATGACATCGAATTTTCTTTTAAATCAACAATTTCTTGTACGACAAACACACGATAACAAGAAGTAATTAATGGATAGTTGGTGACATGAAAATATAAACTTTAAAGTGTTCATCCCTTTGTACGGTCTATGTTCATGTAACATATAGTGTTGATTAGAAGAAATGACATTATTATGTATGCGTTACACATTACAACACGAACACAAAGACATTACATACAATGTAAGTCTAGTATAACTTTTTTTCTTCTAATTCCATTTGAACTTTAACTGTTAAAGGGAAATCTGCACAGTATAATACTGCTTTGGGAAAAGTATCCCATGGGTGTTTATATTTGTGATGAATGTTCTGTTGTTACTGGGAAGGAAGCTAGACTACCTACAAAACCCCAGGAGCTTCGACAGAGAAGCTGGCAATCCTTGTCAATAACTATTGGAGTGGATTATATCGTACTCGAATTCTCATTGTCCGTTTTGACATGGTCGTGATCAATAGTAGAGTACTAATAATACAACGACATGATTAAAGAATCGTTAAGTGACAAAAACGTTTAAAAACAAACAAAAATAATTTGATGTCCACTAAATGTCCATATTTTACGAATCTTTCAAGCTTTTATAAAATCAAAAGCATAAATTGTAGGATCTTCAATACAAAATAAGTTATGAATACCACATTTTGTTCTAAATTTCTACACTAAATTTTTAGAACAATATATTATTTTTCTCTTTAGTGTTTCTTGTATAGCTATATTTCTTTTAAAATTCATTTTTTATTCTTTTAAATCAGCCCAATCATATCAATATGATTTGGTCTCAAATTTATTCTGGTAAGAAGAATGGCTTATTCTGTAATTTAATAGTGGTATAAATGTAATAGATAATTAAGACTTAAGAAAAATTCTCTGTAATGGCCAAAAAAGCTAAATTGCCTGGCTCCCATGCCAGATATCAGATATGGATGAAACTTCATGATTGAGTTTAGTATCGTACCGTTATAAACTGTTTCGAGACATCCTTAGACTAGATACTTTTTTTATTTTTGATATTTCTTCAAATACACAATCTATTTCCACACTTGCATACATAACTGCAACATAAATTGGTTAGTTCTTAGGTCCATTATAAAACTAAAAAAATTCTTTATTTGTTGCTTTCAATTGCATATTTCAATATGTTGATCAATAATACATTTTAATTTAATCTGTTGGTGGTAACCTGAAACTTTATGGACTTTCTATCCGGTGGGAATTGTTTTCTAGAATAGCGAAAATAATAATGTGCAATTTCAATATTGAAAAATGTAATCTAACCTCAGCTGTAACTGCTATTTGTAAGTCTGTCCAATCATTATCTTTAACTGCACATAATTCTTTGCCGCTCAATAGAAACCCAATTCACTTTTCCTTAAATAAAGTTTACGTGATGAAATACTTTCGCTAGATATGATATTTCTTTACAAGTTTTTATTCTTACCACTTGTGTTGTATTTACAGGAAATTTGTATTCACATTCACAAACCATAATTTATACTGCTCTCTTTGAGTTCATTAACATCTATGTCAAGGACATGTGTCTACAGCTTTAACCCTATAAGCTTTTTCTCCATGTTTTTCTAGTGCCATGATATAAATTCGAGGATTTTATTTTAAACAGTTTACAATTTGAAAGCAACAAATATTTCACATTAAACATAAACTAAACATGTTTTTTTGTTAATATGAAATAGCTGTACAAAGTTGGACAAAACTCTGCTGAGGTTTTATGTTGTGAAACCACCAGAGGATGCATAACCACATATATCGACGAAGATGGAAAAAATCCTATAGTATCTCGCCATTTTGGAGAATAAATTTTAGAGAAAATGTACTTAAATTCCTGAATTATTAAGCTTACCTTTTCATATTCATAGTTTATAATCAGTTCTTTCATTAATATATGTCCTAATGACACAATGGATATGATCTGTTGTTTTGTCACAATGACCTACAAAGTTCATAATAATTTTTTCTTAATGGTAGCTTCCATCAATAAATCACCACATGAAATAAAACAAAGATGAATCCTATATAAGTAATCAATTTTGGCACTGGTCTGCTGGTTTTGCCATTAAGCTTACATACAAATCTCGATTTCAGCGTCAAAAGATATCTGATTGTAAAGCTGGAAATTACTAATACATCGCAGTCAACATATTTAAACTACGTTGTTTTAGCAAAATGTAAAATGTAAAAATTATTTATTACACAGCTTAAAATATGTCTTTAGGTATGTCTTTGTCTCGAACAACTTAGTGTTAAGTACGGAATACGATGTAAAATATCATCTTCGGAGCATAAAGGGCACACGTGATCTTTTCATAATTTTCTGGTCCTTAACCAATTACCCTTACAGTTGCTGCACTGTCTGAAATGCTTTTATAGAGTACCTTTCCTTTTGATGAAATTGATACAACTATAGCTACATTCCAAACAGAATTGATGGATTGAATAGATGTATTTAAAATAACTTGGGAAGGGGTTGGATAAAAAACAAGGTAGAAGTCAAATGTTGCAAACCCACATGGCCTGTGGAGTTTTACAAGTCACTAATTCGTTCATTATAATTTTTTGTTTTTGTACTATAACTTGTTAGGACACCTATTCACCGCATTAATTTCTTCTAGGTAACACTAATGATTAATTATCTCTTATTTGCTTCTTTTCCTGATCTTGATAGAATGGATAATTTATAATATCTTAATATTACTAGGTAAACAATATGATTTCAAAATATCTACGAAACGGTGCTAAATAGTTTACTGTTTGTTGTGGGGTTTGTTGTTCACGTATGTTTTGAAAACCCAAATAAATAAAATGTAGAATATTTTTCATTATAAAAATTCCTTAAGGTTGTGCTTATTCTGGCTAGAACCACAGGTTATCTACAACTTCGGAATAGAAAAGCAGCTAATTTCAAACATTTTCCTAATAAAAGGATCATTATCACATGGTAGCCCGAAGTGTTAAGGCTAGTGTTTCTAATAGAAATATCAAGCACACCCGCAGATTTAACGACTCGCTGACGAAATAATTTCGTTAAAGATATCTACGTTAGGAAATGTAATATCACCAACAAAGTCTTCGTGTAATGTTGATTAATCATTGGCCTTTAAACACAATATTGAAGATGCAATTAATTAAAATATTGAATTTTGTGTAGCCACTACAGTTACAAAAAATTGGACAAAATCAGACAATGCTAAGTTCATTAATTAAAAAAGAATCAATACAACAGAATCATAATTTGTGTTAACACCGAAGGAAGGAAAACTTAGTTGGCTATGTCATCGGGCAGAAATGGCGCCCACAGGTATAGCTAAAGAGTGGTTAAATGTAAATGTCGTCAGAGTGATTTTAAAATTTCGTACGTCAAATACGGATTTCGGTGTTAATATAAAAAGTATTTGAATCAACCTCGAAATAATAATTTGTCACACAACAACACATTTAACAAAATCTTTACAATAAATGGAAATATTGATGTAAAGCAAATTAATCTTTATTATTTAAGGGTTAGAAAGTCAATATAAAAGTAGTAAAGGAATCAATAACGCTCTATAGAACAGATGCATCAAACATGTATTTGTTAATTATGTTAAAAGAAGATCAGAGTTGAAATATTTATTTTAATTACTGATGTCCTTGTGAAATTTTTTATTATATCTGTTACTGGATAAACATGTGGTTGGGGATTAACTGCATGTCTGTAAAGAGATATGTAAAAATAGTGAGTTAATGTCAAATTATTTTAACAAAGTGCCACAAAATGTCCAGTAAAGTGAAAAAGTACTTATTTAAGTGTAGGCAAAGTAAAGCCTTGATCTGTCCTTACGTGCAAATTTTATGACAGTTTAAGTTAAAATGTTAACGTTGAACATGAAAATCTCATTTCTTCCGTTAATGCACATTAACTGACTTGCATTTCGAAAGAACCTACTCTTTTCAAACCAATAAAAACACAGATGGATCAGCTATCTAGCCTTTATCTCATTCAATACATATCTTGTTAAATAAAGCAATTATTTAAATCTTACGTTTTGAAAATTATAACAGTTAAATCTGTTCCTGTTGCATCAATTACAGATTGAATGGTTTATTACACGTTTTGTTTAGAGCAATGAGTTGCTTACAAATAAATTATTCTAGTCTGTTCTGTTTCAGCTTATTCATCACATTAAAAACAAATTAGAGTAATTCCGAAAAGGTCATATATCTTATCTATTCCGTACCATTGTTGACATTTTCCTTCAGCCTGTTTGGCAGAAAATATTTTCACATTCTATAAAGCGCATAGCTGATGTCCAAAAAATCTGTCGCACGAGTCATGACTTATTTATTTAGCCCCGCCCAATAGCCCCGCCTATATTCATATGGCATGTAATATGCCTATGCATAATACTACCACGCTATTTGTTCTTTGTTAAAATATGCCAGAATAATAGAACTCCAATTATAATGAAAGTTTTTTACATGAATAGTAATAATAATGTACACCACATTGGATTAAAACAAATACATTGTTAGTATGATTAATGATTTATTACAATCACTAACTATTGACGTTGTCATTAAAATCAATACTGACCGGATGTGGTACTAAACATGTGTTCGATGTTTACATAACAACTAATTTGTCATTTCGTTACAAACCGTGTTATTTTCAACGTAAAATATTTTACGGGGACATGCAAAGTTATACGTTATAGCCCTGATTTCGTTTTTTAAAAATTGTTATATACCTGAAATTGTAAGTGTTATTTTTGTAATTAGGACTGGGAATTCAATTTTACTTCGTTATAAACCTGACTATGTTACAATATTGAACGCTATAAACGAACTCTACTGCAGCTACAAAGTAGACTTCAAATAGTTTAATGTAATTAACTGTAAGCTGACGGAGATAAATGCAATCCATCATGTGACAAAATCGACATTGTCCAAGTAAAACATATCTACTAAACACAAAATGCGATAAGCGATAGAGTTAAAAACTCGGAATAAAATATTCCTCGTATAGATTGAGAAGCAAAGTTCATTAATATTCCAACATTGTGATAGAAAAATACGTTCAGTAGCCTCAGCAAACAGGCGTCATAAAAATATCTGGCATTTCGAAAATGTCATTGTAAGTTGATTTCTATATCTTGATGCTTAATTAAATAAATTTAATTAAAAATGTATCACATATTTATTATAGTAATGGTTGAACATTTTATTTTATTTTTTATAAACACAAAGAACATGTGTTTAGTCACTAAAATATAAACAGATATATCTCTTCATCGAGTGTTTATTTGATCATCAGCTTCATAATACTTTACATTCAATGCAATATATATTTATGCATCATTAATAATTTGCATTGTAACGATGTTACGTGAGCAACAGTCATTATCTCTCAGTTAAAAGTAAAATTACATTAAAAATAGCATCTCAATCAGTTTACATTATTTGTAAAAGTATCATTACAAGTTGAGTCATAAGATTGAATTATTTCACCGTGAAAATAAGTCTTCATCTCGCTCTATTTACTTATAGTGTGAGATGACATTTTGAAATGTCATGAAGTTACGCATGTTCTACACTTGATTTCACCACTATAAATGGTACAGATGTGAAATCTAAAAAAGATAACCCGCAGACATTAATAAATAGTTGGTGAAATAGAAATAGATATAGAAATAGAAATAAAAGTGTTCGCCGGTATGAACGGTTTCTGTTAATAGTGCATCTAGTTTTAATTAGAACTGACACAAGTGTGTAAGAGATAATATTACGTACAATTAAACCTTTAGTATAACATGCATTGTTTCTGATATATTTGAACTATGACTGTTACTTTGAAAAAAGTCGCCTCATTGAAAATTTGCTTCGGTCAACACTTTCATACGAAAATGAAACTTCAAAAGAATGCATTCAATTCTTAAATGAGGTGATATAATAATTGATATTTATACTAAAACAAATTTATCATTTGATATTTTTACAGGAGATTGGATGGAAACAAGATAACGTCTTTAGAAAAGGGTGTTTTCAGTGCACTTAAGAATCTCATATCTTTGTAAGTGGTGCAATATTAATATTGACTTTTATCTTTATGTGAGCATGTTACGTCATTGCTAAACATGGGATGGTAAATCATAAAGCTAATAAAAACATGTATACATGATGCAATACGAAAGCAGTGTAATTGTACAAAACAGTCAATAAACACGAATTGCGTTTAAACACGGTAATCAATCAATTCGTTTTCTCTCATTCACTGATGAAAGAATTATTTGCTTGAATTTCATTTAACGCATCTTTTAGCACTTTTTCAGCTAAATCATGTACAGTTGTTACTGGGGAGGAAGCCGGATTATCTAAAAAACCTTTCTAGCTTTGACAGAGAAGCTGGCAATCCTTGTCAATAACTATTAGAGTGGATTATACCGTTCTCGAATCCTCATTGTCAGTTTTGACATGCTCGTGATAGTAGAGTACTAACAATACAACTACGTGATTAAAGAGTCGTTAAGCTATAAAAACGTTTAGAAACTAACAAAAATAATTTTATGTTGTCCACTATATCTCCATATTTTAAGAATCTCTCAAACTTTTATAAAAACAAAAGGATAAATTGCAGAAGCTCCGATACAAAATAAGTTATGGATAACGCTTTTTTTCTAAAGTTGGTTTCCTTTTAGTGTTTCTAGTATAGTTACATTTCTTTTTCATATTCATTTGTTATTCTTTTAAAACATCCCAATCATATAAATATTATTTTATCTGAAATTTATTCTGGTAATAAGATTCGCTTATACTGTAATTTAAAAGTGATATAAATTTAATACAGTATTAAGACTTGAGAAGAATTCTCTGTAATTGCCAAAAATGCTAAACTGGCTTGGCTCCAATGCCTGATATCAGATATAGATGAAACTTCTTGATTGAGTTTAGTATCGTACTGTTTTAAACTATTTCGAGACATCCTTAGATTAGATACTTCTGATTTATTTAATATTGCTTAAAATACACAATATATTTCCACACTGGCGTACATCACTGCAACATAAATTTAAATACATATTTAATTATAGGGATCTAAGATGTTGAATCAATTTACCCTCAGCATAAAAGGAAATTTTCAGATACACATACGGCAACAGAAAAAGTTTAATAATATTTTTTAAACCGCGACAATGTAACAATTTGTAAATGACTGGCGCATTTAGTAAAGTAGGAACTTGATGAAAGGTACATGTATAGGAGTTACTGCTTTTAAAACATATAGACAGAATTGTTTAACTTTATCGGCTTTTTCAATCGAATGAATGTAAACGCTTTTATTAAGAAATGTAGATAAGGTTTAAGTTATGTTTTTAAAATTTATTTAAAACAGAGGTCAAAGTAATGTTATTAATCAACGAAGTGCCATAAATAAATACATAGCGTTATATATGGATGCTAAATTTTACGCACATGATTGTGCTCCGTTATCAATTAAGTAACTTTTAAATTATTATGTATCTAGTAAAACTAGTAAATGCCTTCAATACTGAAGAAAATACTGAAAAAATAACCATTTATACCAAGAACAATCATTTAACCCTGCAATGTCGACATAAGAAACGATGCACCATACGATAAACTATGCGATAAACGAAACGTTGAACGATACGACATACCATACGATAGACGAAACGATCTATTAAAACGATAAACGCTGTCTCACCGTTTCTATCGTATATCGTATCGTATATCGTTTCGTGCATCGTGCGTACATCGTTCGTATATCGTGCGTACATCGTCCATATATCGTCCGCTCATCGTTCGTGCATCGTGCGTTTTGTTAACTTATACGTTCCAGGGACTGTAAGGACGGAATACTATTTAAAATATCTTCTTCTGAACATGAAGGGCACACGGGATCTGTTCATAATTTTCTGGTCCTTAACCAATTATCCTTACAGAGGCTAAACTGTCTGTAATGATTGTATAGAGTACTTTTCCTTTTGTTGAAATTGATACAACTATAGCTACATTCCAAACAAAATTGATGGATTGAATTGATTTATTTGAAATAACTTGGGAAGCGATTGGATAACAAAGATGGTAGAAGTCAAATGCTGCAAAACCCACATGGCCTGTTGATTTTTACAAGGCACTTATTCGATCAATAGAATTTTTGTTCTTGTGTGATAACTTGTTAGGACATTTTATTCCCCGCATCAATTTCTTCTAGGTAATACTAATGATTTATCGTCTCTTATTCGCTTCTTTTCCTGATCTTGATGGAATGGATAATCTATAATATCTTAATATTATGTAAGTAAACAGTGTGATTTTCATCATAAAAACTCCTAAAGGTTGTGTCTTTTCTGGCTAGAACTTCAGGTCATCTCCAACTTGGGAATATAAAAGCAGTTAATTTCAAACATTTTCGTAATGAAAAGATCATTATCACATGGTAGCACCGAAGTGTTAGTGCTAGTGTTTCTGATCAAGCACATCCGCAAATTAAACGACTCGCTGAAAAAAAAAATTTCATTAAATATATGTACGTTAGCAAATGTACTATTACAAACAAAATGTTCGTGTCACGTAGACTTATCAGTGCTCTTCCAACACAATATTGAAGGTTAAATTAATTGAAATATTGAATTTTGTGTAGCCACTACAGTTACAAATTCTTTGCCAAAATCAATCAATGTCAAGATCATTAATAAAAAAAAGAATGGCAATTAAACAGAATCATATTTTTTGTTAACACCGAATGTTGGCAACTTACTTGGTTATGTCATCGGACAGTAAAACCGCCCGCAGGTATAGCTACGGAGTGGTTAAATGTAAATGTCGTCAAAGAGTGATTTTAAAATTGCGTACGCCAAATAAGCATTTCGGTGTTAATATCAAAAGTATTTAAATCATCCTCGAAATAATAATTTGCCACACAACAACACATTTAACAAAAGGTTTATGATGTATGGAAATATTAATGTAACGCAAATTAATCTTTTTAATTATTTAAGGGTTAGAACTTCCGGTTTGAAGGTGAATATAAAAGGATTAAAAGAATTATTAACGATCTTTAGAACAGATACAGCAAAAATGTATTTGTTAATTATGTTAAAAGAAGAGCAAGTGAAATATTTTATTTTAATTACTGAATGATGTTCTTATTAATGTTTTACATATGTTTTTTACTAGTTAAGCACGTAGTTGGTGATCAACTGCATTTCTGTAAAGAAATATGTAAAAGTAGTGAGTTAATGTTAAATTAGTTTTAAAAAGTACCGATAGTCCACAAGATACATATAGCTAATTGTAAATGTCCTCATAATTTTTTATTGAGGAAATAAGTTTCTATCGGTAGATTTTATGAATGAACGGAATTATTAATGAATCAATGTTAGTACCAAACAAGCGCATGATTGGCATTACCTTCGTTTCTCTTTTTTGCAGTGGTATTTATTTCAACATTTCGTCTGCAATATTTTCTTTGTCTTCTTTATCCAGTAAAGTCAAAAAGTACTTATTCCAGTGTAGGCAAAGTAAAGCCTTAAGTGCAAAAGTTATGACTGTTTAAGTAAAACTTTTAACGTTCAACATGCAAACAGAGTTGTATTTCTAAAGAACCTACTTTTTTCAAACCAATAAAACACAGATGGACCAGCTGTCTAGACTTTATCTCATTCAATACATATCTTGTTAAGTATAGCAATTATTTTAATCTTACATTTTGAAATAATTGATTTATTACACGTTTTGTTTAGAGAAATGAGAAATTGTCTACAAATAAATTATTATGAAATCTTTTTCAGCTGGAAATGTTCATCACATTGAACAAAAATTAGAGTAATTCCGAAAAAGTCATATACATAATTATTTTGTACCATAATGACGTTGGTTTTTTTCCTCTCTTGAAAGTGCACAATAGCCTAATTTTTGCAGAAATGCGTTTCTTTTAGTTTTGAAATTTCAAAAATACCCAACACGGAACTTGCAAGTTTAATCATTAATGATTGTATTATAGATGAAAGCACAATATGTAATGTAACAGATATAACTTCTAAGTAAACACATGTCTATAACAATAGAAATAAAGTTCGGAGGTAGAAATAAGGAAGAGAAACTCAGAGTGAACTAAATTTATTCATTCACAATCAATATATTTCAAATATTGATGTACTCTATAACGGTCAACCAGTTCATGATAGCGAACATAACATTAACGTAAGGACGACCACAACGTATTTCGCAGGAAATTTCTCGAAGCAGCAACGCTCTGTAAAAAAATAAATGAAGTAATTCTAAACCAGCCTATCGCTTACTCCACTAAAACAGTTTGTTTTGTAATAGATCTAGCCACAAAGCAGACTTTAAACTACTTTAATATTATTTATTTTAAGCTGACTGGGATAAATGCAATCCATAAATTGGACAAAGACGACATTGTTCAAGTATAACATATTGTCTTTTAAACAAAACATGTGATAAACAATAGAGTTAAAAGCTCGGAATAAAGTATTCCTCGTAAAGATAAAAAAAATAAACCAATCGAGAAGCACGGTATATTAATAATCCAACAAACATGTCTTCGATAATAATATGTGGCATTTCGATGAAATCATCTAAAGTTGATTTCTACAACTTGATGCTTAATTTTAAATATATCACACACTTATTATAGTTATTGTGTAACATTTTACCAATATATTTTATAAACACAAGAATTATGTGTTCATTCACTAAAATATAAACAAAAATATATCTACACTGAGTGTATTGTTGAGCATAAACTTCACAGCACTTTCTAAAACAAAGTAATATATATTTATGCATCATTTTTTATTTGGCTTCAAACGTTGGCTTATGTATTTTGTATTGCATACATGTAGTTGTAAAAACGTGAGCAAAAGTCAGTCAGTAAATAGGAAAATTATCATCAAAATAATATCTGAATCAGTTTACATTATTTGTTAAAGTATCATTACAAGCTGAGACCTAAGATTAAATCATTTCAATGTGATAATAAGGCTTGATTCTCTTTGTACTATCTTATGGTGTTAGATGATATTTTGCAATGTCATAAAGTTACACATGTTCTTTACTTGATTGAACCACTATAAATGGTACTGTTCTGAAACCTCGTTATCGTTTAGTTTTAAAGCATTCTTCCTTCGTAGACATGAAAATATCTGGCAATAGTGTAACATTAAACAAATGACATTCAGAATTCTTATAATATTATTACGTTCTTATCACGAAACGCTTAAACAACAGCACAAGAAAAAAAACCAACAGCCACTAAGATACACGATGCTGATTGAGAAGTAGAGACTGACTATGTTCCTATACATGTCAAATTGTTTCAATTACTGCTAACATACTGAATAATACACTAGTGTTTGAACTTATTCAATCAAAGTTATCAACATTCTAACTTGACATTCTATCGAGGAATTAGAAGCATTTACTTATAATATATTAGGACTACTGCCATAATTTGTTCTTTATACAACAGTATTAACAGACCTGACCATTGCTAAATCTGAAGTAAAATACAAAACAAGAGCGACTGGTCACTCATTTCAAAAGTTACTGCAAAATCAGTGAGTGTTTCTTCACAAGATGTGCATGACTTTATACTACGATTGTTGCTTGCAATGTGTGTACCAAGAAAAGTAAACTTATTTTGATAAAAGAGGTCAAATCTCTGCTTTCAAATGTCACGTGACAAAAATGTCAAGTGGACAAAAATTTTCAAAATCTCTGCTTTTTGAGTGTTACGTGACAAAAATGTCCAGTGGACAAAAATTATCAAAATCTCTGCTTTTCAATTGTCACGTGACAGAAATGTCCAGTAGACAAAATCTCTGTTTTTCAATTTTCAAGTCACAAAATGTCCTTTTTTACAAAAATTTGAAATATATCCTTTATTCAATCATTTCGTTACAACTTGTCAATTAGACATTCACCAAATAAGTTAATTAATCTACGGTAGTCTATTTTAACGCGATTTCCTTCCAGTCCGTGTTTCGGTAAATGTATAGCAAGTCGTTGTGATTACAAATTTAGACTGAAGCTCTCCCTATATTACTATTATTATTATGTTAGGATTATTATTTTGATTGAGCAAGAGATTTTTTTCGTGTAGTTCAATAAAAATATTAAAGTATAAATCCTAACCTGTAATATTTTTATTAAATAATACAGTAACTGTTAAAAAAACTCCCATGAAGATTTTTTATACTTTTTATTTCAAAATAAATAATATTAATTATTTTTCAAATCTTGGCTGCCTGCATCCCAGATATGCTTTTTAACTTCAAATCCACGATTTAAAACAAATCACCCATACAATCCCAAATTAAAACCTCTTATTCATATCAAATCACTCCTCACACTATCTGAGAACATAGAAATATAAATTACAACCATATTAGTCCATGAATCCTCTGCAGTCCAACGTTTTTTTTTGCGTGGGACGCAAACAAAACCATATTAAATACATAATATCACTCCAGAGACCTCTGCGATGCAATTAAAAAACACATTTCTCATATAAAAACACTCCAAATACTTCTTAAGTGATGCGATTGAAAACTATATTTCACATATAAAATCAATCCCGATCCTATAGCAATACAATTACATATGAAATTAATCCTGAGACATAAACAATGCAACTAAATACCATATTTAAGATATAAAATCAATCTAGAGACTTTAGCATTGCACTTAAAAACCATATTTTATGTATAAATTCACTCTTGGGATATTAGTAATGGAATTAAATTTTTACATATAAAATCATTCCTGATAGCCAAAAGATGCAATCAAAAACCATAGTACAAGTACAAAATTGCTTTGGAGAATTAAATGAAGCATTTAAAAACCATAGAACACATATAAACTCACTCTGAAGGCCTGAGAGATGCAATTAAAACCATATTTCACATATAAAATTAAGCTACTGATCTTAGCGATGTAATAAAAAACCACATTCCACATATAAAATCACTTTGGAGACCTAAGTTATGCATTTAAAAACCATACTTAAAATACAAAATCACTAATGAGACTGTTGGATTGAAATTAAACACTATTTTTCACATATAAAGTCATTCTGGAGACCTTAGCCATGCAATTACAAACCATATTTTACATATAATATCAATCCTGAGACCCCATTGATGGAATAGAAGCCATATTTTGCATATAAAATCAATCCTGAAACCTTGGCAATACAATAAAAAAATATATTTAACATATAAAATCACTAATAAGACTATATCAAAGTAATCAAAAACCATATATCAGATATAAAATCACTCTAGAGACCTAAGCGATGCAATTAAAATCCATATTTAACATATAAAATCAATCTCGAGACTTTAGCAATGCAACTAGAAACCATATTCCACATATAAAATCATTCCTGAAACCTTGATAAAGCCATAAAAACAATAAATCACATATAAAATCATTCTGGAGATCATAGGATTGCAATTAAAAACCATATTTAACATATAAAATCACTAATGAGATTGTTGCAATGAAATTAAAAATCTATATTTCACATTCAAAATCACTCTTGAGACCTTAGCTTTGCAATTACAAAACATATTTTACATATAAAATCAATCCTGAGACAATTAAAAAACATATTCAACATATGAAGTTACTCTAGAGACCTTAGCGATGCAATTAAAAAGCATATTTTACATATAAAATAACTAATGAAACTAAAGCAATCAAATTTAAGACAAACAAAAAAATTAAAATTTTAAAGTGAAAGTTAAAAGTGGTTCAAAGTGTCAGTCGAAAGGTTAGCAAGTTGACATAGTGGAAATAAATTTCCAAAATAAAAAAATATTTATTTAATGATATTATTTGAATTATTATAATGCAATGAAACATGTTTAAGTGGCTTTAAGAGAGAAATGTCATAGGTTTTTACTTCTTTTCTGTAGTATTTTCAGAAAGATTGGAGATTCAATATATAAATAAATGTGATATATTTTTTCAACCTGAGCATTGCATATTTACGTAACAAATATATTAGGAACGTATTTTATATTGTTTATAATAATATTTAATTTAAAAAATTTCTTTTTTTAAATAGGTACATTGTATATTTTAATGTACAGGGTATGGAAAAACATAAAATATACTATTTAAAAAATGCAAAAAATCCGATAAAAATATATATTCATAATAAGAGAGTATTAAACTGTCAAACATACGATTTGCACCTGTCGACGAATATTCCCGAACACGTGCTGGTCACTTCCGGTATTTTATCTAAACCATGTGTGACGTCACATTATGAACACTGAGGAAAGCCATAGCATCATTTACACTGTAAAACCGATACAACTTTACGAAAAAAAACAAAAATGTCCAGTGGACAAAAATTTTCAAAATCTCTGCTTTTTGAGTGTTACGTGACAAAAATGTCCAGTGGACAAAAATTATCAAAATCTCTGCTTTTCAATTGTCACGTGACAGAAATGTCCAGTAGACAAAATCTCTGCTTTTCAATTTTCAAGTCACAAAATGTCCTTTTTTACAAAAATTTGAAATATATCCTTTATTCAATCATTTCGTTACAACTTGTCAATTAGACATTCACCAAAGAAGTTAATTAATCTACGGTAGTCTATTTTAACGCGATTTCCTTCCAGTCCGTGTTTCGGTAAATGTATAGCAAGTCGTTGTGATTACAAATTTAGACTGAAGCTCTCCCTATATTACTATTATTATTATGTTAGGATTATTATTTTGATTGAGCAAGAGATTTTTTTCGTGTAGTTCAATAAAAATATTAAAGTATAAATCCTAACCTGTAATATTTTTATTAAATAATACAGTAACTGTTAAAAAAACTCCCATGAAGATTTTTTATACTTTTTATTTCAAAATAAATAATATTAATTATTTTTCAAATCTTGGCTGCCTGCATCCCAGATATGCTTTTTAACTTCAAATCCACGATTTAAAACAAATCACCCATACAATCCCAAATTAAAACCTCTTATTCATTTCAAATCACTCCTCACACTATCTGAGAACATAGAAATATAAACCATATTAGTCCATGAATCCTCTGCAGTCCAACGTTTTTTTTGCGTGGGACGCAAACAAAACCATATTAAATACATAATATCACTCCAGAGACCTCTGCGATGCAATTAAAAAACACATTTCTCATATAAAAACACTCCAAATACTTCTTAAGTGATGCAATTGAAAACTATATTTCACATATAAAATCAATCCCGATCCTATAGCAATACAATTACATATGAAATTAATCCTGAGACATAAACAATGCAACTAAATACCATATTTAAGATATAAAATCAATCTAGAGACTTTAGCATTGCACTTAAAAACCATATTTTATGTATAAATTCACTCTGGGGATATTAGTAATGGAATTAAATTTTTACATATAAAATCATTCCTGATAGCCAAAAGATGCAATCAAAAACCATAGTACAAGTACAAAATTGCTTTGGAGAATTAAATGAAGCATTTAAAAACCATAGAACACATATAAACTCACTCTGAAGGCCTGAGAGATGCAATTAAAACCATATTTCACATATAAAATTAAGCTGCTGATCTTAGCGATGTAATAAAAAACCACATTCCACATATAAAATCACTTTGGAGACCTAAGTTATGCATGTAAAAACCATACTTAACATACACAATCACTAATGAGACTGTTGGAATGAAATTAAAAACTATTTTTCACATATAAAGTCATTCTGGAGACCTTAGCCATGCAATTACAAACCATATTTTACATATAATATCAATCCTGAGACCCCATTGATGGAATAGAAGCCATATTTTGCATATAAAATCAATCCTAAAACCTTGGCAATACAATAAAAAAATATATTTAACATATAAAATCACTAATAAGACTATATCAACGTAATCAAAAACCATATATCAGATATAAAATCACTCTAGAGACCTAAGCGATGCAATTAAAATCCATATTTAACATATAAAATCAATCTCGAGACTTTAGCAATGCAACTAGAAACCATATTCCACATATAAAATCATTCCTGAAACCTCGATAAAGCCATAAAAACAATAAATCACATATAAAATCATTCTGGAGATCATAGGATTGCAATTAAAAACCATATTTAACATATAAAATCACTAATGAGATTGTTGCAATGAAATTAAAAATCTATATTTCACATTTAAAATCACTCTGGAGACCTTAGCTTTGCAATTACAAAACATATTTTACATATAAATTCAATCCTGAGACAATTAAAAAAATATTCAACATATGAAGTTACTCTAGAGACCTTAGCGATGCAATTAAAAAGCATATTTTACATATAAAATAACTAATGAAACTAAAGCAATCAAATTTAAGACAAACAAAAAAAATTAAAATTTTAAAGTGAAAGTTAAAAGTGGTTCAAAGTGTCAGTCGAAAGGTTAGCAAGTTGACATAGTGGAAATAAATTTCCAAAATAAAAAATATTTATTTAATGATATTATTTGAATTATTATAATGCAATGAAACATGTTTAAGTGGCTTTAAGAGAGAAATGTCATAGGTTTTTACTTCTTTTCTGTAGTATTTTCAGAAAGATGGGAGATTCAATATATAAATAAATGTGATATATTTTTTCAACCTGAGCATTGTATATTTACGTAACAAATATATTAGGAACGTATTTTATATTGTTTATAATAATATTTAATTTAAAAAATTTCTTTTTTTAAATAGGTACATTGTATATTTTAATGTACAGGGTATGGAAAAACATAAAATATACCATTTAAAAAATGCAAAAAATCCGATAAAAATATATATTCATAATAAGAGAGTATTAAACTGTCAAACATACGATTTGCACCTGTCGACGAATATTCCCGAACACGTGCTGGTCACTTCCGGTATTTTATCTAAACCATGTGTGACGTCACATTATGAACACTGAGGAAAGCCATAGCATCATTTACACTGTAAAACCGATACAACTTTACGAAAAAAAAAATCAAAAATCATAACTCCTCACCTGTATGAACAATACCCCAGCGCGCACAACAACGTTGTTTCAACGTCCGACTTCAACGTTGAATCAAGATTGAAATATAGGTTTGATTTGAAAATTGAATTGACGTTGAAAATGTGGCGTTGATTCAACGTCAAGATTTCAACGTTGAAGTGATGTTGAAAATTGGTTGAATTCTGGTCAGTGCAGGTTGTAATAAGGTTGAATTATGGTCAGTGTTTGTTGAAATGAGGTTGAATTCTGGTTCTTGTCATCCTCTCAATTCAGGCTTTCTGTGTCCACGAAACAATGGACACAGAAACCAAGACTTGTGAGGATGTGTCCTTGTATGTTAAATGTTGGTTGAAAATAGGCTGAATTTACTTTAAAAGTGATTGAAATACACTGTGCAAATAATAATAGTTTTTTAATCATATAATACTATTTTACTAGTTATGACAGAAGTTAAACACATGTGTTACAGGTCAAACTGAAATACCCTTTATATTGGCTAACAAAAGGACAAATACAAGAAAAGAAATTGATTATTTATTTAGAAAAATTAGTTAATTATAAAATTTCAATAACAAAAACGAATGTTATTTGTCTTTTGAAAGTTCCAGTCTGTATCCAAAAAAGGAAAATACAAGAAAAGAAATTGATTATTTATTTAGAAAAATTAGTTAATTATAAAATTTCAATAACAAAAACGAATGTTATTTGTCTTTTGAAAGTTCCAGTCTGTATCCAAAAAAGGAATGTTCAAGTAATATACCTAGTCCCAAAAGTTATGTCTAAAATCACTTCAATTACTAGTCCACTTATAAACAAGGTTAAATCCAGTAATGTTCTGTTTGTAATGAAGTATTAAAAAATCAAACCGCTTCACATGGATGCATGTCCTTTATATATATCCTAAACAAACTTTTTGTAGACGATAGAATGTTCTGTAATTTTGTAGATTACTATTTCTTGGTTAACAGTTATTGTCTATATGGTCCGAGTCCATTTTTTTCTGTAAACACCTCCTGTCTAGTTGATAGCACATTTTTAAAATCTTCTACAGTTATCAAACAACATTGATGACTTGTACTCTGCGAGTTCTTATCACAGCATCTGAAATAAGAGAAAATCCTCAAAATTCAAAATTGAAGTTAAATACAGTCTTCAAGAGCTCTCTCAGTTGCTTATTTGGTAGTATATAGTAATAAATATAATAAATGGGTAGCAAATACTAAATGATATGTTGTCAGAAGTTTTTTTGCAGAGCAATTCAGTGTTAATGGTTTTTTTTTAATTTTCTGGAAATGTCCACTGAAATAAACTAGAATTTAATCTACATGTAGGTATAATACGATAAACAAATCTTCTAATGACTTGAGAAATATCGTTTTGTTAAGCACTTATGTTGGCTATAATGACAACAGTATACAGAAAGACAATACCAACCTCTTATTTATTGAGAATGGTTTCCTCAAATGTTCAACTGCAAACTTGTTTTCCCCTTTATGACTTTAAATTCACCATACTCGATACTTTATTTTAGGATATCTGCAAAAAAGTGTAAAATTTGAAATACATGCTTATAAATTGAGAATGTGCATAATGTACAGGTACAGTTAATGTGTGAGTGGAGCACATCCTATTTATATAATTTGTATATCATCTAAAAATGTAACATTTATAATTTTCTCAAAAAGGGGGGGGGGATCAACACGATTTTCCACTTGTACCCCTTATTTATTCAGTAATGTACATGCATAGATGATGCTATTTTAATATTGAATTATATCAATTTTTACATGCTGCTGTGTACAATTTGTCGTTCTGCGTGGTGATTAACTGCAATACATTGTGAACACGGATCGGTGCAGATGTGCTTCTTCAATATCGGTCAAAATATTTTTTATTTGCACGTGTCAGTGTGTATTATATACCTGTTAAAAGTAAACATTGTACTGACTCTGTAGCTGGAACAATAGAAGTACACAGCAGCTGTAAATCAGACGAGGAAACATCGCAGATCTAGGCCGCCAACTTTTAAACGAAAAATGTAAGAACGCATGCGCGGCTGAGTGTTCCGGTTTGAATGCCGCGAAAATTTAAAAACCACACAATGAACATATTATATTAAAAAAAAAATGTAAAAAGCAAAATAAAACCAGGCTGGTAAACGAGATGCAGGATCTCCCCTCCTCTGATTTATTTGCTTTGTTTAACTATATTCAAGCTAATCGAGGGGAAGCATTAATTTATTTATATAATTTTTTAACTATAATATAGATACTGTTTCTTTTATGTTATTTCGAACGTTGAAACACTAACCCCAATTCAACGTTGCTTCAACGTCGGACATACAACGTTGAAGTCGACGATCTGAATTCAAAGTTGCTTCAACGTTGTCATTTCAACGTTGAAACCATCAACGTTGATTTAACGTTGAATTTGAATTATTCAACGTTGTGACCGAATTTCAACATTGTTTCAACGTTGATTCAACGTTGAGTGCCTGCTGGGACCATTCCAAACCGATGATTTTGATGAAGATAAAAATATCGAAACACGAGACAGACTACTTGTTTTTTTTTCGAATATAAACATTACGAGGGGTATTAGACAAAGGCGATCGAAAGAATTTTAATGACAAAATGTTTCTTCGAAAACAAACGGGACATTGCCATTTTATTTGTTTAAATTTCATACTGAACATTTACCTATTTTAAAATTTATACAAATGCTTAAAACGGGGATTAAATCGATATTTTTCGAAAATAGGGGGGGGGGACATTAAAACTATCCTACTAATATACAAATTTATATACATAGAGGGTTTCTTTCGAAGCTGTTTTTAAAAAGGAAGCGTTCAACTGTGAAATTAAACGAACAAAGAACAGTTACTGTCATGCGGAAGCTCACATTCGGATCATTCGGGGCGGCAAATATTGTCGATGGTGAGGCTGAATCAATGGCAATCATCATATGCCACATTACCCGTTTGAACCAACCCATTCCAACTCCGACGATTCTGATGAAGATGAAAATATCGATACAAGAGACAGACTACTGAATGACTTATGTTATTTATTTCTATATCGAATATGAACAGTCCAAGATAGGCGATCTTTAAAGAGAAAGAATAGAATATGTTTGGACAGTATTTTATTTAATGACAAATGTTTCGGCGGAAACAAACGTGGCGTTGCCATATATTATTTTCAATGTCTTACTATACACTTTACCTATTTTAATATGAATTATGATCAATTATACAAATTTTACATATTGTTTTTTTTTCTCTAACCTGTCTCTGAAAGGGGAGCTTTCAAGTGTGAAATAAAACGAACATAGAACACAATTATGTTGGACCGTCACAATCTTCTGTTTTTACTCTATGAAATCTGTCCTTATTCATGGAGTTTTGTGTCCTTCGGAAAGGAATGCATGGAAACACCATCTGAATTTCTGTTACCACAGTTAGTTGCAACACATCTCACCCCACTTCATATGCTAGCTCCACCGCGATCTCATCGTAAAGTTGAAAAATGAATTAAATATTTAACTACGTGAGTTTGTTGTTTGTTTACGGAGATGGGATGTTCATAATGTGACGTAGACTTTCGATATTTGGCGAAATTACCGATCGATAAATAACTGATCTGTTTGAAATACACCTGTCAGTATATCTCTGTTAATACGAAACATGTTTAAAAACAGTTTTAGAAATATGTTTCTAAATTTGATTTTCTATATGAATGAGAATTTTTAAAAAATACCATTTTTACATTAATATGGTACTTTAATATTGATTCTTTTATACAACTACACGCCTAATAAATCAGATCAGTAATTATTATTATGATCATATATCGTAATCGTTACATTAATAATAACATAATAATAATAAAAATGTAGGGAAAACTAGAGTCTAAATGTTTAACCACAACATCTGCTTTACATTTACCGACATGCGGATGAAAAAGAAATCGCGTTTCTTTTAAATATACTGCCGTACATTTCGGCTGTTAAGTTTGTTGTAGTAAACAATTAAATTATAAGTAGACATTTTGCAACAATTTTTTGTTAAACTGACAAATTATTACTTGCTATTTGTAAAGACTGAACTAAGAAATTTTGAATTTTTTGTCTCAAAAAGACATTTTTGTCACGTGAAAACTGAAAAGCAGAAATTTTTACCGGTTTTGTTTTGTCCAATAGACATTTTTGTCACGTGACAATTGAAATCAGAGATTTTGACCCATTTTGTCCCCTAACCACTTTTGTCACGTTACAATTGAAAGCAGAGTTTGACCGTTCTTGTTTATTTTACCAAAGCAGACATTAGGACCGTTTTTTGTCTACTTGAAAAAAGCCAGAGACTGTGGAAATATTTAACAGAGATTGGAAAAAAATTCTGTCTAGTCAAAGTGGTCTAAAAATTGGGGTTTTTTTGTAAAAAAGAGATTTTTTCCCTCAAAAGCAGAGATTTTGACAAGAGATTTGGACTGGTTTATGTTAACTTTATGTTATGGTATGACTGCTATTTTCTGTATATAAAACATCTTGTCTACTAAGCCTGTGTCAGATGTCCTGTCTTAGCGTAAATGCAATTTTACCATATTCAGTATTTTAAGGAAACTTCGTATTATAGCGCCAAGTGTTGTGTCATACGTTTTGAATAGTGCCGTAGGCTGTGTCAAACGTCCTGTGTAGCTTCCTAGGCTGTCATACGTGATGTATATATATGAAAACTTTCCTATATGAACTTTTCACCTAATTAATCTATGTCTGTAAAAGTGTTCACATTAATTCAGGGTTAGTTTTTAAAGTCAACCAAACAACCTAACTGGTATCAAAGACTTGTAACTTCGTAGGCTGTGTGAAACGTCCTGTCTAGCGCCTATTGTTGTCTATGTCAAACGTTCTGTCTATCGATCAAGGCTGTGTCTGAGTTAAAATATGTTCAGGGTGTTACTTTCTGATTCAAACGGTTCTTCGAAATCCATAGACTTTGACATACGTCGACATCTATAGCCCCGTATACATAACACGTAATTTCAACCACGTTAGTGTGGTGTTTTGGTGAGAGTTCGAATATCATATTGAATTTCAAAATGTACACGCGTGTGAACTTGTTTGTGGTAAATGATCTGGATTTTAAAGTTAAATGTGACGTGAATATTATATCAATGTGTCGATTCGGACATTTTTAGTCTTTCCTATAATATATTTTCACTTTTAAAAATAGCTGTAACATGCTTTCAATTTAAATATTTTGCACCATGCCAATTGAAGAATATAATTAAACGCTATGGCCAAATTTGTTTCACCCAAACCTAATTGTGTGTTTATTAGTTTGAATGTAGTGTGTAACACAATATAAAGCAACTTTTGACCCATAGGCGACTATTTTTGTTGTTGGATGTAACTGGAGTACCTCGTGATATCTACCTAAGAACTATAAAGAACCTGATTGAGGATATAGACTTAAAATAAATCAGTCCGCTTCACTATCAAGCAGAGAAATTAAATCCATGTCATGGTTCATAACAAACAGTACAGTAAGTTCACTGCATAATGTTTCAAAGTATCATGGTTATCCTTATTACACCAGCCGTAAAGCATTCAGCATAACAACCATTTGCATTCTACTTTGCAGCAATCCAAATGATAAATTATATTCTGTTTTTTTTTAACTTTTTGAAAGTCGTGAGCATCTCTTTACCACACAAAGACATGGACATAAGATGGACATAAGATTGTTATATATATTTTTTGGCGGGTAAGGTAGACAAGATAAATAAATCATATACTTTTGCCATTTTATGGCATGAACACGCACTAAAATTTAAGTATAAAATTTTATATTATCCTGCATTAAAATTGTGTTCTATTTCTACTTTTTGATTGAGGACGAATGAATTTATTATTTGTTATTTGTTCCAGTGAACAAAGCAGATATGTTGAGAACGGAACGCGAACTAAAATAAAATAAACCTCACGCAGTGATGAATAATCCCAGGGATTCTTAGTTATACTTTTTTGCTTTCTGCGACAATTTCAAAATGAATTATCATTTAAAATTTATTTCATTCATTTAAAACAATTTTCTTAATAAACACAATTGGTAGTAATTTCATTTTTATAAATTTACATGTATTTGGCTTTATGTTGTGTTAGGTTATTGTTTCTGCTGTTAAGGTTCAATGTTAAAAAAAACAATTATTAGAAGGCAATAGTTAAAATAACTACACATTTAACTGTTAATATACGGCTCCAATTGAATGTTCTGCTTAATCACAATATATTTGTCTACATCTGATAGAAGTATTGTTTTGTATTAGCATTCTCGTGAAGAATGTCATACAGCTTTAAGATATAATTAAACTATTTTCGGAGATTAAGGCGATAACCAATAAAATTGCAATTGCCACATCAACGGATTTAAAATGTGGTTAACATCAAGATGGACGTGTTTCAAATGCATTTAAAGAAATTCCGAAGGTTGATTGAAAGGTGGACTTTAACATTATTATTAATGGCGTATTTATTTTATGCAGTGTATTTGGCTTTAAACTTGGTTAGATCATCTTCCGGGTCTTAGTTTAATATCAACACACCGGTTCGTATTGTGCAATACTTGCAGTAAAACTGCATTTAATTAACGATGCACGATCTCATTTAAAAATTAGATTTTTTACATCTTATTCGATTATAGAACTTGTTGTTTTATAGCATTGTGATAACGTCCTACGTCTGTTTTCAGATCATTAGGCCGGAACCCTTTGACTTGTGATTGCCACATCATCGAACTTAGAAATTGGTTATCCTCACAATCCTTTGACTCTTCTGCAACATGCGATAACGGTACATCACTGTTTGCGGTTGAAATATCTAATTGCACGGGTGAGTTTTACATGAATAACGATGAGTTTATTACAAAAGCCGTGAGAAAAACATTATTGTCTCGAATACATTTCTGTGATCTGTCTCGAAATATTTATATTTCATAGAATACTTAAATTTATACACTCGGTTATTTTAATCCCTTCTCCAGTATAATCTACAGATAGCAATAGTATTTACATTGTTTATAGCGTTGTAAGAATAGTTTAGATATATTTTAAATGGAATGTTTTGTTTTTTGTTTGTTTGAATGATGTTTAACGCCACTTTCAGCAATTTTTCAGCTATTTCATGGCGTCCAGTTTTTATCGAGGAAGAAGCCGGAGTACCCGGAGAGAACCCCCGACCTTCGGTAGGAAAACTGGCAATCCTTGTCAATTAAGATTGGAGTCGAATACACCCTGCCTCCAGTGAGAATCGAACCCGCAATCTCAGTGTTGACAGACCACGTGATCAATAGTAGACGAACTACCTTAACCACTCGGCCACAGAGGCACCCTGAAATGGAATGGAATAAATTCATAAAATCATCAATGTTCACAGTTAGATATATTTCACCTTACTATGCGCTTCTTGTAAATCCACATATCATAAATCATGCATATATAAAATACAATTCTAATATATTGCATATATTATAATGTATTCTGCAATTCGTATTAAAAATCTTCACATTGTTCTAAAAAGTTACTAATGTCTAAGATCTTCTTTTAAAAAGACCTTTAATATACTTATAATCATTCATTTTATGACACTTTACCTACATTTAGAAATTGACAATGACATTCTTCTTAGAACCATAATTTACGACAAACTGGATGATTTTAATTTTCGTACTTTGAAAATACAATTTATGTGTGGAAGCATTCCATCGGCACCTACATAACCACTTTTACTTCTGCTTACTGGATTATGACTATCCATGGATAACAACCAGAATTTTAGCAGAGTGATATGACAGGTGCTACGGTTGCAGCAGGCGTTGCTTACCCTTCCGTAGCACCTTGACTCTACCCGTTTTAGTGAGCTTCATGTTTTGGTTTTGTATGTTGTGTGTCTGTTTGTTGTATATTGTCTATTTAGTTTGAGCATAGTGTTGTGTGTCCTTGACTTATTGCTTCTTCGAGGTTTTTCTTATGATACTTGAATAAGGATGACATGCCTGCTGAAATAAAAAGAAAAGATGAATTGTCTTATTAAAGGCAGGCACTGCTTACTCGTCTGGAGCACCTGCATTCGTAAAATAATACAATAATACAATATATAATACAATAAATAACTTGATTTTTATTTTTTTAATGTTCAATCTGTGACAAAAATTCAGGTGATGAACTAATGTTTTTGTTAAAAGCAGATTCTGTCGGTCAGTTTGTATACAATTAATTTTATTTTGCTTGTTTATTTCAACCGAAAAATCCTAGACAGTAGGAAAATTGTTGTTGAGTATACCCTGTTCCCAATGAGAATTGAACCCACAACCTCAGTGTTGACAGGCATGTTATAATAGATAACTACCTTAACCAATCGGCCCTTAAATAGTTTAACGAAAGACTTTAACAATGCGTGAGACATTAGCAAGTACAATTTTTCCGTATTAAATAAAAATATTATTATCATTTTATTTAATTAGATCCAACTACAACATGACAAATCAACACAACAAAGGAGTTGGTAAAATATAAACGAAAAACATGAAGAATTATTCAAGACAGAACTATTTTTTTATACGTCCGATAGTTATGATATGAAACCAAACTTGCTTACCAAGTAACCATAATTTAAATAAAGAAGATAAAACGAATGCTATAAGATATCTGCAGTTAGATATTTAATTTGTTGTTTGGTTGAGGAAGGTTTAACGCTTCTCTAAGCAATTTTTAACTATATTGTGTCTTCTGGTTGTTTTGCGGGAAGCCGTTGTACTTGGTGAAAACCCTGAACTTCGGCAGAGAAACTGGCAACTATTGTCAAGTAGAGTCGAGCACACCCTTCCTCCACTAAGTTTTGGACCGTAACCTGAGTGTTCGCAGGCTCTTAAAGAAAAGGAAGTAACGAGATACCTTCACTACTAGAACACCTAGTACCCTAAAATATTTATATGAACATCCATTAACAATGCATTATTTATGTGATCTATTCATTTAACCTGGACAATGCTTAACAATATTTCTTAATGTGCAATTGTTGTATAGAGTGAAAACGTATTACATCAAAGTTGAAAAAATATTATTGTCTTTAAAAATATTTGCAGTTAACCATGTAAATTACTAAAAATTAAGAGGATCTTAAATCATGCAATTTTTGCTCGTTATATTATTTATTTGCTTACTTTTTGCTACTCAAAGTTGTGCTAGGTGAATACATAAAAATATATCGAATTTTACATACGTTCTGTTTTCTGTATTTCCCTATTCCCTTAGGTGAGGTGAGAATGATGAATTTATTCTTACGTAGGGCACTAAAAAGTTTGAATGTATTCGTTTCCTCAATATATGTCATTAGGAAAACCCGTGTATAATAACTACACAACCGACGAATTGTTACTATTTGTTTTGAACGCGTCTTTGCTAATTATCAATAACTTTCTTCTATAATATTTATCTGATGTAAATTTATACAATAGCAATCTTAATTTTTCGCGCAACCCAGCATCCACAGACAAAACACGTTTAAATCCTGTTTAAGGATATAAAGAGAAAATGGACAATTGCCAAACTGCTCACGGCTGATTTAATAAAGACAATTTTTATGATTGCTACATGTACTGTTGTTATAACTCAAACCAATGACATATCGTTATTCTCATCCCGGTGATTGCTTCATTTTTCATTAAGTTTGGCATTTTCATTGGATTCGCCAAATAAAGCCAATAAAACATCTACCAAAATAATCCCATTTAGGTATTCTGTATTAGAGAGATCACTCAGAAACTAGTTATGAATCAATCAGATCAGGTAAATCGTACCAAATCCGTCCGATCTTACCAAATGCATCAATCAGTCACTGGAATGACATGAATCAATTAGACGAATTGATTAGCTTTATATCTCTAATGGGCCTCGGTGGCCGAGTGGTCAAGGTAGTTCGTCTGCTATTGATCACGTGGTCTGTCAACACTGAGATTGCGGGTTCGATTCTCACTGCAGGCAGGGTGTACTCGACTCCAATCTTAATTGACAAGGATTGCCAGTTTTCCTACCGCAGGTCGGGGTTCTCTCCGGGTACTCCGGCTTCCTCCCCCAATAAAAACTGGACGCCATGAAATAGCTGAAAAAATTGCTGAAAGTGGCGTTAAAACACCATTCAAAAAAAAAAAAATATATATCTCTAATCGGTAAGAAGAAACACGCTGGTTTACTACAAAATAAGTTCATAATTCTATTTAACATTGATAAACTAAGCCCAGAGTAAGTAATACATTATAAACTTGATATTATGCATATAGGAAATTTAACGTTAATTTAAATCGTATATTTTTTATGCTCGCACAATTTAAAAGAAGTACAGATAAATCGAGACGTAAACAAGCCTCGATGCAAATTTTTCGTCTTTTTAAAGCGAATAGTGATCAAATTGTTCCCACTATTTTATTCATGAGTTTAATTAATTGGTTATAAATATTTAAATTTGACAAATTTAACTAAAGCAAACTTTCACTGATCCACATTTTAAAATTTCTTTCAACTTCAAATCAAAATGCCGTAATTGAAGACACAAAAAGTGATAAACAACGGTGAATTATGTGTGTTTTTATAAAAAATTATTAATCTTTACATATTATCTCCACTGACCTTAATTATTGTTTACCTTCAAAACGTTTGTAGCAAAGTCATTACTAACCTTATTGTCTAGGACATATTTAAAACATTGCATTGCTATGAAAGCATATCTCACCTCATTTTAATAGCAGATGCCTACTCGCATATTTTTATTGCAGTCCAAGTTTATTATTTGATTATCGTGTGCAATATATCTATCTCTACTGCATTCTTCTAATTATACATATTAATATTTATAGAAACTAAACCTGAAACTAAATATGAAAGCCAAACTATTGCACTCTTTGTCGGCTGCACGGTAGCGGCAGTAATCCTTGTGACAGCGTTGACGATTGTATACATGAGACACAAAGGTAGGTTAACAATAAACTAAATGCATATCTAACTGCAAACTTTTTTATTTGCCTGAAAAATAAATAAATAAATAAAAATGAATAAATAAATAATGTGTTCATTTGCGCAATGAGTCATTATTGCTAACAATTTACGTAATGACGTCATGCCTTCCTCAAAGAACGAGCAATAAGCAACATTTAGATTCTCTTTTGAATGCAGTTTTGACAAAAACTTCTGAAACAATTTAGAGCCATACAAGCAAATAAAATTACTACAGACGTATTAAAGACACAATTCAAGACCATATTGCACATGTAACATAACTAATAAGACATCATAAACCAAATTACATGAATTAAATCACCATTAAGACCCACAATATAAATCAGCTTTATCCATATAAAGTAACTCCAAGGACACATAAGACGTACTTTAAAATAACTTATTGTAGTTTGAAATTATTATGCAAAATGACCCTGATGAATAATCTTTTGATTCGAAGTATGAGTATTTAATGGGAAAATATAAACAATAGGTTAGGTATTATGAAATAGATTTCGATAACTGATTACTATTTAGTATTTTAAGCAGTTTTTGTAAAAACAAGCATTGTGAATCAGATATCAGATTACAGGCATGCATATCCAATATATATATATATATTGTGACAACTATATAATATATCTATCTAAGAACTAGTCACGTAATACAATTGCAAAATTAAACAAATGTGACTTCTATACGTCAAACGAAAGGAAACAGTTTAATGCACAGAAATATGCCGCTCAATAAAGCAAAAAAAATAATGTTAAGTTGTCACAATATATGTTTTACCGTGTCTAATCCCGGCTGTAATATTTTTACCTTGTCTAATCCCAGCTGTAATATGTTTTACCTTGTCTAATCCCACCTGTAATATTTTTACCTTGTCTAATCCCACCTGTAATATTTTTGTCTAATCCCACCTGTAATATTTTTACCTTGTCTAATCCCATCTGTAATATTTATAACACAAAGATATTGGTGATGATTAGTTTATATTGTAACCTTCTTAGTATTACTGCTATTTTTTTATTTCTATGCCTACCAGGATGTTGTCGACAAAACCTATATGAAGATTACAGGTACATTTACAAACACATTATAAGGCAATTCTTGAGATATAATGACGTCGTTAAGTTATAAAAGAACACCTAGTCCAGGAAACAAAAGCAATTCAGATAAATGTGTTAAACTCAAACACGATTCAGAGCTATATTTTATTACAAAAGCATAACACACATTGGTAATACTTTATTGAGTTTAGAAATACCTCTTGTAATTTTAACTGCAAAAAATCTCTTTTCAACAAATATGTGTTTCTAAGTCTAAATTTGCTATTGTTCACCTGGCGCTTAATATTTTGTATGTAAACAACTAAATGTAAGTATATAGGCACACTCATACATTAGAACTTGGGGCTGTTATGAATGCGTAACTAGCACATTTTATATCTAGTCACTCAAATTAATCATAAAACAATGGTCTTTTTTGACAAGACATAAGGATAGACCATTATAAGAAGACGATATTGTAAGCCCAGTATTACATTTACGTACAACAATAATATTTTAAACAGTGTTATCAAATACAACAATTTAACCATGCGCTCGTTTTGTTTAATATAGACTCATTAGCAATATTCAAATCAAATTTATTATAAATTTCAATAATGTAAATAAAAAACCAACAATTTAACAATATACGCCATAACTTGACAAGGCGATATTTTATAAGTGATTCTGTTTGAGTGTGGATACGTTAATATAATAGTTCCAATTAATCTGATCTAGATTTCTTCACTCCGTTTATTGGCAGATAAATCTTGCTTAATAATTTATAAGTTAAACAAAATGTTGCTAACAGTGGTATATTATTTATTAATCATTAGAAATTCTTAAATAACCTCCTTCATACGCTTTGAGAACACATTACATTTCTAATAAGCATAGAGCCCGATATGACGAAACAATTAGAATTTCCACGTTATATACGACCAACTAAAACGCAATTTTGTTAATAATGCTGAATATTTTGCTTAAAAAGGCAGTTATATATATTATGATGATGAGGATGTATGGTTTTGTCAATTGTATTTGCTTCTAACATACTGTTTTGGGATAGTCTGCCTTATTTTCAAAAAAAAAATTGAAAGTATCCTCTTAGAGCTGCTTAGAAATTTTAAAACGTGTTAAACATATTGGAATCGAAGTAAAATTGTTGTATTTTGGCTCTATGCAAATAAGAACACGGTCAAACCCTATATTTCTAAATATTTTATTCCAAGTGTTGGTGATGTATAAAATGAAGACAAATTCGCATAGACCCTGCTTGCAATAATCTATCTCTTAAACAATATCACGTGTGCTTTAATTAAAATATAATGTTAATATAAATGGAGTCAAACTAGTAACACTATTTTTACGTTATTTTGCAAACCAAGTTTCGTTTTAAATGCTGTTTTAAAAAATATATATATCATGGTATATAAAAAAAATAATACAGAAAAACAAATGTAAATTATCTATTAATGTTTACTGTAAGTTTTCTAAAGGAACTGTATGTTATGTAGATACACGTAAATAGTGAACTGTGGTAAGTTTTAACCAAGCCTTTCAAAATATTCGTGTTTTATTTACTGGTATTCAACCCATCCCATATTCAAAAAAATATCAATGAGCTCGGTCCCCACTTCATTAATTTATTACATGTTGATAGTGCAAGCAACATTAAATAATTTTAGACACTGTCCCATTAATCGTTTGTCTCTGCAACCTCTTAGGTCGGCTGTAATTTGAGCTGTTTACATTCCTACATACGAACAAAAAAACTAACTGACATTTCCAATTTAGAATACCGTATACAGTAAACGTGCTACGATAGTTGTTTGATACACCTATTAGTGACAAGTGGTATATGATACCCATCTATTTTAATCAACCAACCAACTCACATTCTACAGTAATGAAACCGGGAGGTTTGACTTGCCATAAAATCTGGCTTAACCCACCATTTCTGCTGAAATGCCTCTACCAAGTCATGACCATTGCCGTAGTTGCTTTATGTTGGTTGTTGGTTCTGGAGTTTGCCAGTTTCTCGGACTTTGATTTGTTGATTGTCTTTGTTGACAGTTTCATCGGTGTTCGGCATTTTCTTATTAACTTCATTCCTACTGATTGCACCTTAGATAGGTTGCCTTTCATTTCCCAACAACATTGTACAACGCTTTCATTAGAAAATTAGAAAAAATACCTAATTTGTTTCAATCTACTTTTAAATCAATACAAATCCTTAAAAATATACAGACACAATGTTGACCGATTACAATGTTTAATGAGTTAAAAAAAGTAGAAAAAAAACATGTAAAATCATATAAAGTTCTTGCGAAGTATAAAACCGTTGCATCTCACACAAATCATGTCATGATAATTCACAGCCAGAACAAAAACATTAAATTTCTTAATTGGGTAGCAAAAAAGATACGACAGCATATAAAAAGTGTAATATAGCTCGCGAAAAAGAACTATTTATGTTTTGAAATATGCAGAAAAAGATTGACTGTGTAAGCAAGAGATCCGAAGTTTAATAAGAGAATGAAGCTGCATGTATTTATGTTTAAAAGACAAACAATTTTTTTTGTCAGGCCAAACAATGAACCACCTAACGAATATGAACAAATATCAATGGAAAATCAAATACAAATTGCCACTCAACCATATTATGTTCAGCCCAACTCACCACAAGATGAAGCTGACCTACAACAAGAAGAAGCAGTTGACTCTTATGATGAAGCAGGTTATTTAAAACCCGTTTCACATCCATATCACTCCTATGATTATGCAGTTCCTCCACCCAGTCTTACAGTGCAAGCAAAGAAAGCAGGAGATACCCATGCGTATTTAGAGCTCGTGTAAGATATCTTCAGTTGTTAAGTTACACTTTTTACATCAACGAAAGACCCCGTATGTCTGTAAGAAATAGTAGTATTGTGTAATTTGTTTCATTTGTTTGTTAATACAACCAAGCCTTCTTTTTTCAGTTTAGTATTTCGTAGATAAAGAGATACGTCATATTGCCGGTATAAGTGTGTGTCTACAAAATTTTTCAAATTAGTAATTAACGGACGAAAATAAAAGAAAACTTGCCTTTAGACAATAACGCCATAACAAACACTACTGTCAAGTTTAATTTTAATTCTGACAAAAAAGCTCTTTATGATAGTTTCTCAGTAACTTTGGTAATATTTCTGTACTATGACATATAAAAGGAGTTTCAATCAAAGTAAAATTGTATAGCCATTATCCTTATTTTATATTTAATTAAACATACAATATGCAACTGACCTTTTTTATCTGGTACATTAAAATTATAGACAATGCGAAAGTGTTGATGTATATATAATTTTTGTGGGTTAATGATCATTTTAACACAAATACTGTTATTGTCAATTTTTGAGTGCATTTCTTTCGCTGTGATTATGATTTAATTGTAGATTCCCATCATACCAACGTATGCATGCTAAATGTAGAATATAAAAATTTTATTTCGGCTTAATTTATAGAATTGTGGCTTTTGTCAATCATTCATATGTCATTCTGTAAAATAAAATACTAGTTAAACACGAATGTACTATAAAAAGGATTTGGTTCATCAATATGACGTGCAAACGTTTTCAACCAATGTTCAAATTTAGTCTTTTTTTAAATATTTTGAATGAAAAATTAAATGTAACAGACCATTTCTTAATTATTGTGCCTGTTATATGATTGTCAGAATACTAATTGTATTTGTTTAATATTTGATTTTATGCATTTGTTATAAATCATACGAAATTGAGTTCATGTTAGACAATTACAAAATATTAACATGTCAATGCGACTTATCTTTTTTTATATTTGTTTTACCTTTTAAACTTTCATAAATGTTCAGTCTTGTAATATTTGTTCCTTGTGAATTGTTTCGTGTCACTGTTTGTGTTTATTACTTAATAGGTAAATATATGAAATATTTGTTAGATTGGTTTATCGACACTTTCAGCAATTTTTCAGCTTTATCATAGCGTAATGTTTTCTTGGGAGAGGAAGCCGGAGTTCCCAGAGAAAACCCGGACCAGCGGTAATGAATGAAATAAAATTTTAGAATAGGAAATAGATAATTATGGTCTATCATTTGTCTTAACATGATTTTCACCTACTCTTTACTTTTCCTCCAACCAAAGACAAAAACATTTTTAGCCAAAGTAATCCATAGTAGTCTACTTGATTTATTCATATTAGGAAGTGCAACACTAAGTACTCATTGCAATGAAATTATTTAAACAGTATGTCTGAACCTTAAAACTTGATTATACCTTCCTTTTTTAAAGCATTTACATTGTGCAAAACTTCCATTTGCAAAGCAATAAACTTTCGCTTTTTAATTTACGATCAACGTATCGAAAAAAGTAGTTCTATAGTTTTAAATGTAAATGAACATTTTTGTTAATCCTAACTTGAATTCTAGTATGTTTTTTAAACTAATGATAAACATAGTTTTTCCCAGTAATTGACGATACTTATTATTTTGAAGATATCTTGGAAGATCTGTGGAAAAACAAATGCGACGTTTTTGTTTCTGCTTGCACTCATCAATTTGTAAAATTAATTATCGATCTGAAAATCATACAATTATTGTCCTACAATTGATTGTATTACTTTATGTTTTGATTTTCCGTTTTTATTTTTTATTGATTCTACACATATCTTACTACATGTATGTAAATTATAGCTTGTCATTGCAGCTTAATTAGTAGTAGGGTGTGAGGTGTTTTAGTCACCCCAAAAACCCAGGGAGGAAGGGAGGAAGCCCCGCCCCTTTCTATATATGGTCACCGGAAGTACGTGAGTCATCAAAGATTCCATCATCGTGCAGTCCTTATTTGGTCAACAAATTCCAATGAGTCATCGTGACGACGGCTGCTAATAAGGCCACTTTAAGACGTCCATGACGCGCGACCGCGAGATAGCATGAGTCATCGCGCGGAGGCATCCATCGCAATTATAATTTTTCAATTAATGAAAACGGATAATTTTAAGGAATTAATTCCCAATCGCTTAATTAAACAGTATCTAAAACATTAATTTATTGGTAAAACAAATATTTCAAACATAGCGCTGATTATCGATCTGGTCATACACGCTTGTCATAACGCGTTACGGTCAGTGAACCTATTTATAGCCTATACGATTAATCTTTCAGTTGTTCGATTAAATCAACATGTGGAGCTTATCCTCAAATCTGTTATATGAAATATCATGTAGTTCACATATTTACTTGTCTGTGATCATTTACAATATTCATTCTCTAAACAATTATTTTTATTATTGTCTACGTCTCTATGTATATAAACAGATAAAATTTTATTTTAAGCTTTTATTATTCCTGTTAAAAATTATTTTAATTATTTTATCTAAAACATAAATTTATTGGTACAATCAAATATTTCAAACATAGCGCCGATTAACGATTCGGTCATAACACATTACGGTCAGTGAACCTATTTATAGCCTATACGATTAATCTTTCAGTTGTTCAATTAAATCAACATGTGGAGCTTATCTTCAAATCTGTTATATGAAATATCATGTAGTTCTCATATTTACTTGTCTATGATCATTTACAATATTCCTTCTCTAAAAATTTCATTTTTATTATTGTCTACATCTCTCTGAATATAAACAGAAAAAAAATGTATTTGAAGCGTTGGTATTTCTGTTAATAATTATTTTAATTAATATATCTAAACCCTTAATTTATTGATGAAACAATCAATATTTCAAACATAGCGCCGAAAGGCGATCCGGTCATACACGTTACGGTCAGTTTCTAGAGATTAAATGTTTCTAAATAGCGGACGATACTTAATTATATTATCCTCAGATTACCCTTCAACGATTTATCTTTCACGGACATCTGTTTGATTGAATCAACACTATGCTTGTGGTATATAAACAGATACAATTTTAAGCGGTGGTATTTCTGTTAATAATTATTTAGGAATTAATTACCATTCGGTTTTTTAACCGGTATCATTATTTATTGGTTAAACAATATTTTTAAATGGCGAAATCAATCGACACTATGATAGAGATGACTTTTATTAATAATGACATATATTTAATACACGAATATATACAATGATAGAGTCATTGGTACAGGTCTTTCAGTGTATTCTCTATAATCAGCGGATCTCCACCAGAAAGTTCGTTCACTATGTCCTCTATGCTAAAGTTCTTGTATCTGTATTTGACGAAATGAACGCAGTACAGGCCACAACTATCTCCATCCTCGGGTTGCACTTGCACTCTGCCAAACTTGTATTGGGGTCCGTTGACGATCAGTACGTTTCTGAAGCGTGGATGATACGTTTCCGGCGCTCTTCCAAACGAATCGAAAAATTCGGATGGACCATTGAGTGGGAAATGAAACGCCACCACCACCACCACCACTGCCACCACCGCCACCACCACTGCCACCACCGCCACCACCGCCACCACCACCACTGCCACCACCACCACCACCAGACTATTGGAATTTATTGTCCCTGGGAATGAAAGTTCATAAGAGGAGGGTGGATGATATGCATTTCATCTACCATGGACGAATTTTACTTATTCGTCAATAGCTATGATTCTTTGAATCTGTTCCCTCAAAACAAGGGCGGACAATTTAGAATAGAGCTGCCCAAGACTTACTCGATGAACGGAGAGTGGGAATGTGCCTTACTGGAGATGACGTTCGTTCCAGCATTCGAAAGACCGCCGAAAAGGCTCTACGTCTGTTGTGATGTTCTAAGGGAATGGTCTTACGTCCAGGACACGTTCCTGTCACTACTACAGTCCGTGGCAGTACGCCCGAAGAGATGACGGAGGCGATCTTTGAGAGAGCAATGTATATGCCGATCAAAAGCGGTAACATGAAGAGACGACCGATTACAAGTATGTCGGTGCAAGGATGACCACGTGTTCTATTTGCTTCACTTTCGAAGAGTTATAAGAGGAAGGAACTCACCTACGCAATAAGGATGCAGTGTCCAACTTGTCAACACCCTTTTTCCAGAAGAGATGCCATGTTGAGGCATTAACGAAATAAACACGGAACCGGAATGCCTCCACCACCACCTGCGCCACCACCACCACCGCCACCACTGCCACCACCACAGACGCTGTCACACAGTTTTCGTCTCCGACATCCGTTTACGATGATCGTGTCTGGACCCACTTCCTGCGGAAAGACGTACTTCTTGAAGGAAATGCTGTGCCGAGCCCAGAGCACGATCGTCCCGCCGCCCGAGAGGATCGTCTGGCTGTACAAACGATGGCAACCCCTCTACGACGTGATTCAAAACACGGTCGTTCCTGCAGTGAAATTCGTACGCGGCATACCGTCGGACTTGGACGCCGACCACTACTTCGATGCGGGGACCAGAAACGTGGTGATCCTCGACGACTTGATGTCCGTCTCGACCAAAGACGCGCATCAACGACTTGTTCACCGAGGGTTCGCATCATCGCAACTTGTCGGTGATTGCCGTCAATCAGAATTAATACTTTGGAAAAGACCCGACCCAGAGGAGAAATTGTCAATACCTGGTTCTTTTCAACAATCCCGTGGATCGTCAGACCATAGACACGCTCGGTAGACAGATGTACCCGAGGAAAACATTCGAAGAGGCGACGAGAAAGCCGCAAGGATACCTACTCGTAGACCTGAAGGCCCAAACACCCGAGCACCTGAGACTGCGTAGCGATGTCATGGAGAGGGACGATATGAGAACTACATGATATTTCATATAACAGATTTGAAGATAAGCTCCACATGTTGATTTAATTGAACAACTGAAAGATTAATCATATAGGCTATAAATAGGTTCACTGACCGTAATGTGTTATGACCGAATCGTTAATCGGCGCCATGTTTGAAATATTTGATTGTACCAATAAATTAATGTTTTAGATAAAATAATTAAAATAATTTTTAACAGAAATAATAAAAGCTTAAAATAAAATTGTATCTGTTTATATACATAGAGACGTAGACAATAATAAAAATAATTGTTTAGAGAATGAATATTTTAAATGATCACAGACAAGTAAATGTGTGAACTACATGATATTTCATATAACAGATTTGAGGATAAGCTCCACATGTTGATTTAATCGAACAACTGAAAGATTAATCGTATAGGCTATAAATAGGTTCACTGACCGTAACGCGTTATGACAAGCGTGTATGACCAGATCGATAATCAGCGCTATGTTTGAAATATTTGTTAAAGTGGCCTTATTAGCAGCCGTCGTCACGATGACTCATTGGAATTTGTTGACCAAATAAGGACTGCACGATGATGGAATCTTTGATGACTCACGTACTTCCGGTGACCATATATAGAAAGGGGCGGGGTTTCCTCCCTTCCTCCCTGGGTTTTTGGGGTGACTAAAACACCTCACACCCTACTACTTTAATTTGTAACCTTTTGTTTGTTTTTGTTAACATTTCAGTGATATTTGACTTTATGTAATGCCCTTTTTTCGTTTGTCTTGATTCGATATACATACAACTCTTTTCATTTTATTCCATTGTCTGTACAGCATACCTTTGTAAAGAGTGGTGATTAAATTTGAATTCCCATTGTTCTATTGCTTCTATGACTGTTCTGTCATTATTCTACATATTAGTTGTAAATATTTAGATTTGATATTTCCTTGTATTGCATAAAAAATGTGTTTGAGGCGGATGCAAGCCAGAATATTTTCTAATTTTCAACAATTATCTCGTTCCAGAGCATATTTTTGTAAAAAGCATATAAACATTATTTGCTTTTATTATGTTTTTAAACAAAATAATTCATTTGCATCGGACAAATATTTGTATTCGCTTCAACATTAATGTGCTGCACTGTATTAAAAATATTTACTCATTTTACGCTTTTAGTATAACTGCTAACTGTTAAGATTTTTTAAGGAAAATATTATTAAATTAATAAATATTGTTTTATATATTTTTGATAAGTATATTACGAAAATTTATAGCTAAAATGGCAATGGTGCATATTGTTATTCCAAGCGATCTTGAACCTGGACTTGGATGTTTACGATTTTGGTTACCTAATGTCAAACGTATGTTTCTTAGTAATTTCCATAATTATTATTTTGGATATCTTTGCGATAATTGGTGAAACTAATGCAACAGTCTTTTACAATGTTTACAATCATGATTGTCGAAGATAGATAGATAAATGATTTGAGAAAGATTTATCAATCTACCAAACTTACAATTATTTTCTTGATATTGAGTGTTACTTTATGTTTTGATTTTGCGCTGTTATCATTTATCAATTTTGCACGAACCTAAATGCATGCATGTACATTATAAAAAAAGAATGACATTGTGGCTTAATTTGTAGCCGTTTGGTTTATGTTTATGTTTAAGTATTTTTAAATTTTATTTAAATGCTTTTTTCCCCCACATTTGTTGATTAAATTTTCACACATCCTTTTTCATGAAACATACCTTTTTATTACTCAGTTATAAACGAAAATACACTCTTAAAGTCAGTTTCCTTTTTGAAGCCATAGTTGTGATTTGTTAAGAGCTCTGTTTAAATCTGGATTTCTATTGCTCTTATGATTCTTTGACTGTTCTATCAGTTTTCTATATCATAAGTGTAAATAGGAATGTTTTGTATTTGTATGTATTTTTTATGAAAAATATGCGTGAGGCAAACCCAAACCAGAATATCGTCCACTATCTTGTTTTGAACTATATTTTTGTAAAAAGCACATAAACATTATTTTTGTTTTTAAAGTTTTTAAAGTAAATAATCCATTCTCATGAGATACAGGTTTGGATTCGCTTCTGCATTTGTGTGCTGCCTGTTTTAACAATATTTGCCCATTTGCTCAGTATAACTGTTAAAATGTATAAAAAAAAGACAATGTATATTAGATTCATACATATTTTTTATCATATAGCTGTGATGACTATGATACTAAAATTGATATCTTTATGATAAATGGAAAAACAAATGCAACAGGTATTTTGTGAGTTTACATTCATTAATCCAGATGATAGTTTTCTGTATAAAATTTGTAAATAGGAATATTTTGTATTTCCATGTATTTTTTTATGAAAATATGAAAAATATGTGTGAGGCGGATCCAAGCCATCATATTATCATCTTTTCGACAACTATCTCGTTTTGGACTATATTTTGTGTAATAACTGAATAGGCATAATTTGTTTGAAAAGTTTTTATAAAATAATTCATTACCAGTAGAAACAAGTTTGGATTCGCTACTGCAGATGAATTAAAAATATTTACTTGTTTTACGCTTTTAGCATAACTGCTAACTATTTAATAGATTTATTAAGAGAACACAATTTATATTAGATTTCTAACCAACATATTAACCATGTACCTTTACTTTAATTTTTAATTTATTTAATAAAAAAATGATGGCTAAAATGGTAATAATTTCATATATGTATTCCAAATGATCTGATGTGTCTTGTAGAAACTTTGACAGTTTTAGTCAATCTAGGCACTGCGAGAGTTCCTAAGGCTCGTTACGTTGGAAACTTTGTGGTTTCTAACACGTATAACCTGTACGATGGCTGCAGTGGTAACGTCGTGAAATGACACAATGTCCACTACAAAAGACAAGTTTATACCCAACTCTACATACTTCCGGTTCCTGTTAAAGTTTCTGGTTTATTGGTTAATACAATTTGTTCAGATTTGTTTATTAATTTTTCCGTTCCAACTAATATAGCTAAAATACAGCGTGCTATATTAATCCACCATTTAATCAGCAACTACAAAGAAATAAGAAAGAATGAAAACTTAAAATTATCACTGTTCACAATTGGAACAGTAATATAATTGTTAATCACAATATCATAAATCCTACTTATATAAAATATAATTCAAGTATGAAAGACTTATTCAAAACTTCACACTAAAAGAATTTTATCCGCGTGATATGACAGGTGCCTTGCGTGTAGCAGGCGTTGTTTACCCTTCCGGAGCGCATTTACTCAACCCGTTTAAGTGGGATTCATTTTACTCACGTTTTATATTTGTCTCTTTAGTGTAATCATATTTTGTCTGTCCTTGACTTATTGCTTCAGGAATAACCATAATTTAAATAAAGAAGATACGACGAAAATTACATGATAACTGCATTTGCATATTAATACTCTTGTTTTCTTCAATAAGGTTTAACGGTTCTCTAAGCAATTGGTAACTATATCGTGGCTTCTAGTTGTTTAGCGGGAAGCCGAAGTACCTGGTGAAAACCCCTGAAGTTCGGAAAACTGGCAATCATTGTCAAGTAAGGATAGAGTCGAGCATTTGCAACCTCAGTGTTGGCAGGCAAAAAATCAATAAGAGATAACGAGCTACCTTAACTACTCGGACACCTAGGACACAGTTATTTTTATCTGAATATCGAATAAAATGCCTTTTTTATACTTTTTGTTACAGTTAATTTTAGTGCTTTATTAATTTAACCTCTGTTAAAGCTGAACAATAGTTTTGTTCTTGATGTGCAATTGTTGTATAACGTAAACACGTATTACAAAATAGCAGAAAATATCAATATCAGTTGAAAAATTATTGTCTTTACAAATATTTTCTGTTAATCAGGCAAATTACAAAAAACAATTAAGAACCTATTACATTGTGATTAAGATAATGGCCATTTGGAATGTGTTCAACTTCTCTAGTAAATTTTTCTTCAAAACAATACAATACAATACAAGTTTATTGGCCAACGTTAGGGCCTCGAGGGCCAAATACAGCACACCTTGTTTGATTAGTACAGTACATAAATAACAGAAATAATAAAAATTCAATGGCAAACAAATAATAATCATAGTAAATGAAAAAAAAATGGAGCATCATAGCTTTTATTGAACCTTATTGCGAACATAGCTTAAGTTATTTTACACGTACCGCCCTTACAGACCTCAATTTCCAAATGGCAAATCTTAATGTCACATGATGATGGTAAGCAAAATATTACTCATGACTACCGGGAAGTGCAAATGACAAATCAAATCAAAATAAGGTTAAAGTGATTATCATGGGTATTAATAAAATCTGTATTAAATGGCTAAAATTGACGTGGGATAAAAAAAAAGTGTATTAACTTTTTTTAAAGTTATTATAATTTAAACTTGCACTACAAACTGCGATGTTTGGGTTTTTGGTTCTTTTTATAAACACGGAAGTAGAAATGCGCTTACGAGATCATACCGCAAATTGGGATATTATGGCGTCAGGATATTTTGACAGTTTCCTCTAAAAATAAATATGTGTAATTGTAATTTACTTTTTGTTCGTTATCCTATTTATTTGTTTAATGTTTGCTCCTCGAAGTTATGCTAGGTAAATACATCAAAATATATCGCATTTTACATACGTTCTGTTTTCTGTATTTCCATCTTGCCTCTTCTGAGGCGAGACTGCTGAATAAAAATGTTGCCTAGGGCACTAAGAAGCTTGTATGCACATTCGTTTCCTTATTAATCTGTCATACGAAAGACCTGTGTTCAATAATTACACAACCGAAGAATTATTACTATTTGTTTCAAACGCGTCTTTGGTAATTATCAATACCTCTCTTCTATAATGTTTATCGGATGTAAATTTATAACAATAGCAACCTATGTTTCGCCCAATTAGCGTCTACAGACAAAACACGTTCAAATCCTGTTTAGCGACAAGTGACAACAGATCAAACAGTTTCTTCATCAAAATATATCGTGTAATGTGACGATTACAAAAATAGTTTTGGTAGTCGTTTCCAAATCGAAGACACATTTATGAAACCCAATGTTTATTTTGTGATGATAAGGGTAATCATTTTTAATTGAACAGTTGAAAAATGCCAAAACTACTCACTGTTCGATGCTTTTTTTGATAATAAGACACTTCTCATGACTGCTATATGTATTGCTTTTATATATCAAAACCACTGACATTTCCTTATTGTCAGACCGTTGTTGATTTATTTTGCTGTAATTATATTTTAGCACTTTCGTTCAATAAACCAAATAAAATCACAGCCAAACTAACCCAATTTATGATATTCAGTATCAGTAAGAATTATAATCTTACAATTAAAAACTTCATTTGAAAGCAATGACAGTAGTTAAGGTTGAAAATGTAACACTTGTTGCGATCAGTCAGCGGTAACATCAATTAATCTGTCAGATCAGGCAAATCGTTCTAAATCCATCAGTCATTTGAATGAGATGAACAGATCAGATTGATTAATTAGGATTTTTTAATCTCTCCGACGGAGCAAATTCCAAATTCCTTAGTTAATATTTGAGGTGAGAGACAACACGTTATTTTTCTACAAAATAAGTTGATAATTTCATATAACATTGATAAAGTAAACACAAAGTAGTTATAATTTATAAAATTGATAATATGCATATAGGAAATTTAACGTTATTTGAAATCTATATATTTTATACACTGACACATTTTAAATAAGTTCCGATAACACGAGTTTTAAACCAGTCGTTATGCAAACTTATCACCTGATCAGCTGATTGTGGTAATATTGTTCCCATAATTTATTTTATAAAGATACATTTAATGGTTATAAACACTATTGTTAAATTTAAAAAAAGCAACATGATTTCGCTGATCCACATTTTTATAAAATATCACTGAGCCTCACAAAAAGCTATAATTGAAGACCCAAAAGGTGAAAAACAACTGTGAATTATGTGTGTTCTCATAAACAAATTTGTTGTGTAGGTTGTTTGTTTTATTGGCGGGAGGGGGGAGAGCAGCCGAAGTAGTCGCACTAAACCCCCGAACGTCGGTAGGAAAACTGTAATCCTTGTCAATTAAGATTGAAGTTGATGCCACCCTGCCCGCAGTAAGACTCGAACACGCAATCTCAGTGTTAAAAGATCACGTGATCCATAGTAGACGAACTACCTTAACCACTCGGCCACGAGTCCTCTAAATAAATATGTAGTCTTTACATAAACGTATATAGGAGACAAACATAGCATGTTCAAAATAAAAATTCTTAAAATACCTTAACTGTAGGGGAAACATTTATGTAATAAATACATAAATAAATAATCCGCTATGAAAATATAACGGATATTTATACAATACTGTACATTTGTTTATTGCGCTTTTATTTATCAATAAATATTTTTTCTTTGATATATATCATGAAGGAAACATAATTAGTTCGACCCTTTAAATGCGTTCCTTTTACATGAGGATGAAATTATTAATTCTTTTTCAATTTCAACTAATGGTTTATTGAGATATGCACAACGTTTAATTGCATTTCAACAGTGTTTTTTAGAAATGCAACGTTATGGTAAATAATATGTGAATATATCGCATCTAATATCTATTGATATAAAATTAATAAAATTGATACTAAAATTGAAATCCTCACCACTGAACTTAAATATTTACTACCTGAAAAATGTTTGAAGCAAAGTCATTACCACTCTTTTTGTCTAAGACAAAAAGATATTTAAATTATCAACAACATATTTGTCATGAGTGTCGGACAAAGTTTTAAGAGCATCAAGATTGATGAAGATTGATGATGCTTTAGTACTCATAGACCTCCTTAAACGACTAATTCATTTTTGAGTCGATGACCTCAAGGCCTTTACCCACTCCGACAAGGTATCGACCTCCTGGTCTTCTTGCTTTGCCCATTTTCTGGCATAGTCCTCTCTTGGATCCATCAATAATTTAAGGCTATAATTTGATGGATTTAGGTTTACGGTATTTTTAACCTTTGGACAAAATATTGAGGAGTCTTTCATTGTCAACAATGTTAAAATCTCCAGTTATCACGTGACATGAAGCGGTATATATGAATGGGGAATTATTGCAAGAGCAATCGGGGGGGGGGGGGGGTTAAAGCCATTGATCACATGTTTGTAATTGAAGATTCTATGTGTTATAGGGGTAGAATTGGTATAAGGTATAATAGGAATGGATTTGTTTTTAAAGTATGGTGGAATTTTGGAAGTAACAGACTTGTGATGCAAAATATTACCAAGATTGATAGCATCTATGCCTTTGTTAGCAAAATGTAAAGAAAGAAAGGAAAGAGATTCTTCTTCATCTTTGTTTTTGTTGACTGGTTTGAACAATATGTGTTTTCCAATGTATAAAATAATTGCTACTAATCTATACAGAGTAGACGAAGGGTCTGTTACAGATGACTGGAGACATTCTTTATAAAGAGCAAGTAGTGGTTTGATTGGAATAGAATTACTATGTCGTCCTTAATACGCTTTAAAAATACACAAGTTTCTATTAAGCATTGAGTCTGCCGTGACGTGACAATTATTCCGACGTCATATACTTTACCTGAAAATTTCAAACTGGAACAATGCAATTTTGTTAATGTTTTTCAATATTTTTTTGCTTAAAAGGTCTGTATATTGAATAAAATTACGAGCATATATGTTTATGTCAATTTCTTTTGCTTTTAACATTCTGTTAGGGATATATCTTATCTGTTTCAAAAACAATATTACTATTGAAAGCGTCCTCTTGGATTTGCTTCGAAATTTTAAACATTTGTTAGACATATTAAAATCGAAATAGATTGTTGCAATTGTGCCCAATGCGAATAAGAACATGGTCAGACCTTACATTTGTCTTCATTTTATAACTCGCCATCGCTCGGTATAAAATGTTAACAAATAGAAAGTCTGACCATGTTCTAATTTGCATAGAGTCCGCTCGCAGTAATCTCTTTCTTTAAAAAATATCAAGCTTGCTTCCATTTAAACATATTGTTAATATAAATGAAGTCACACTAGTAACCCTATTTTTATGCTATATTGCAAAGCAAGTTTATTGACGTGGTTTCTTTTAAATACAATCTAAAACAATATATATCATGGTATAAATTAAAAACAAAATAAGTCGAAAAAACAAATATAAATGATCTATTTTGGTTAATTGTAAGTTCTATAAGAATAGCATGTCATGCAGATACGAGTAACTTGTAAACGGTGGTAGTTTTTAGCATTCAAGTCACGCTTGCTATGTATGCTTCTTTACTTTAATTATACCAACACATTTATTTTAATTTTTCCGTGTTTTATTTACTGTTAATCACCCCATTCCAGATTCAAAGAAATATCAATGTACTCAGTCCACCCTAGATATGATTAATTTATTACATGTTTATAGTGCAAGCAACATGGAATAACTATCTTCAGACACTGTGTCCCATTTATCACTGTCTCTGCAACCTCTCTGGTCTTTAATTTGAGCTTATTTCATTGCTACATACGATCAAAAAAAATAACTGACATTATTCCCATTGCGTATTGATCGCACCTTAGATAAGTTGCCTACCAATTAGCAACAAAATTAAACAAAGCTTTCATTAGAAAATTTAAAAAATTTTGCTATTTTTCCAATTTACTCTTAAATCAATACAATCATTTAATATATACAAAAACAATGTTTACTGATAACGACGTTTGACGAGTGTTCAAAGTAAATAAAACATGTAAAATCATATTGAGGTCCTGCGAAATCAGATATTAAATAATAATGAAACCGTTACATCACACTAATTTCTTTGAAGGAATTTTATCATGTTCATAGAAAGGATGAGTACCATTGTTTTCCTGTTTCCATAGCAATCATGTTATGATAGTTTCCAGCCAAGACAAAAACATTAAATTTCTAAATTGTGTAGCAATAAAAGCTACAAAAGGTTATGAAAAAGAGTAATATGTCTCATGGAAAAAGGCAAATATAAATTTATCTTTTGAAATATGCAGAAATGTTGATTATGTAAGCAAGACATCCGTAGTTTAATAAGATAATAAACGTAAGCATGCATTTATTTTAAATAACTCGAATAATTTGGGTTGGTTTCAGACCAAACAATGAACCACCTAACGAATATGAACAGAAACCAATGGAAAATAAAATACCAATTGCAACCGAGCCAGGTTATGTTCAGCCCAACTCATCTCATGATGACGCAGGATATGAGGAAGCTGATCTACACCGTGATATTTCAGAACAAGAAGCAACGAAGCAACTGACGCAGATTATTTAAAACCGGTTTGACATCCATATCACGCCTATGATTATGCAGCATCTCCACCCAGTCATACAGTTCCATCAAAGACTGCAGTAAATATCCCTGTGTATTTAGATCTTTTTTGATATCATGTGGTTATGTTTTTTTTATTGTTTATTCCAATCATAAGAACGTGAAGTATGCATGCTAAATGTACAATATAAAAATATTATTTCGGCTTAATTTATAGAATTATGGCTTTTTTTCCATCAGCCATATATCTATCATTGTTTTAAAGTTAAATTCAAATTAAACACATGCACTTAACACTTTTGTTTCATCAAAATGACGACGGTTTTTAACCAATGTTCATCTACGAAAATAACAAAAAATAAACATGTCAAGGCGACTGTCAATTTCACATCTTAAACTTTCATAAATGTTCAGTCCTGTAATAATTGTTCTTGGAAAATTTTTCGGTGTCACTGTCTGTGTTTATTACTTAAAAGGTAAATATTATATAGAAATAAATTGTTAGAATAGGAAAAAAACAATTAAAATTAATCTTCGCCTTAATATGATCTTCATCTTTTTTCTCCAAGCCCAGAATAAAGTATCCTGAGCCAAAGTAATTCCATAGTCGACTTGATTCCTTCGCATAGGGAATTGCAACACTTAGTACTCATTACCTTCCTTCTTTGAAGAAAGCATTTACATTGTACAAAATTTCCATCTGTACAGTAGTAAACGTTTGGTTTTTTATTTACGATTTAATCAACGTATCGAAAGAAGAAGTTCTCTTATTTTAAATGTAATTGAAATTTTTAAATTAATGGCAGATATATTTTTCCCAGCAATTGACGATATATTATTATTTTGAAAATATCTTAACATCTGTGGAGAAATAAATGTGACGGATTTTTTTGTCTGTTTACAATCATTAATGCCGATGAGATCTACAGAAATGATTTTGAAATTATCATTATCAACAAAATATCATACAATTATTGTCCTCATATTGATTGTATTACTTGTATTTTGATTTTGCGTTTTTAGTACATATTGATTTTACTACACATATCTAACTACCTGTATGTCAATTATCCAATATGTAAAATGTCATTGCAGCTTAATTTGTAGCCTTTTGTTTGTGTTTGTTTATGTTTCAGTATTATTTGATTTTATGTAATGCCATTTTCTCACATGTTTTATTTCTTTTCATGTAATTTAATTGTCTGCACAACATACTTTTGTAAAGAATGATGTTTAACTTTGGATTCCCATTGTTCTATTGTTTCTTTTACTGTTCTATCATTGTTCTATAAATTTGTTGTGATTATGAAGATTTTATATTCCCTTGTATTTGTATGCATTTTCTACTATTTTTGACAACTATTTGTTATACACTCAACTGTTTTCATTCAATTCAACTGTCTGTATAGGATACCTTTGTCAAGAGCGATGTTTAAATTTGGATTTTCTTTGTTCTCTTGCTTCTTTGACTGTTCTGCCATTGTTCTATATATTATTTGTAAATATGAAGATTTTATATTCCTTTTATTTGAATGAAAAATGTGTACAAGGCGGCTGCAAGCCAGTATATTGTTTACTTCTCAACAACTCTCGCGTTGCAGAGTATATTTTGTCAAAATCATATAAACAGGATTTGCTTTGAATGTTTTTAAACAAAATAATCAATTTTTTTAAAACAAAAAGTTCGAATTTCGCTTCTGTATTTATGGGCTGCCTGTAGTACAAATATTAACCCATTTTACGATATCAGTATGAATGCTAACTGATTTGATTTATTAAGAAAAAAACAATTTATATTAGATTTATACATATTTTTATCATATAGCTTTGATAACAATAATACTAAAATTGAAAGATAAAATTGTGATGTTGCATAGCTTACGTCAACTGCTCGTGAATTGTTATTTTTGATATCTTGATGATACTTTGGGAAGCAAATGCTACAGGGGTTTTGTGTGTTTACAATCATTAATGGCGATGAGAGATAAATAAATGATTTGTGAATGAATTAATAATCTACCTAACATACAATTATTGTCCTGATATTTATTGTGTTACTTTATGTTTTGATTTTTCGCTTTTATATACACTTGGCCAAAAGTTAGGGACCACCAGGTTTTGCTTCAAATAAATAAAAAAAATTAATTGTTTCTGGTTCTTTGTACATATGTTATCAACAAAAGCTAGGTTTGTAGTATATATTGTTAAAATTTTTAAATCGCTCGATTCACGATACAATAACAATAGAGATTTAAAAAGCACTACCCTCAGCTTTTGAAAACCCAAGTTTGGCGCCTTTTTTCATTTCATCATGTGCACGTGCGTAACAGGTAAAATTTATCCTGTTTTGAAATCATTTCAAGATGGTACGTCGAAAACTAGCAGATGCAGAGAGATGTCAAGCAGTTGGTATGATAAGGGCTGGAATGACACAGCGGCATGTTTCAGATAGGTTCATGTTAGCCATTCTGTCATCAGTAGGCTAATAAGACGATATAATGAAACTGGTATTGTTGGGTAAAGGCGAAGATCAGGGCTACCGAAGAAGACAACAGAGAGAGAAGATAGACTACTTCGAAGACTTGCTAGACAACAACCTTTTACCACTGCAAACAGGTTGCGTAGTCGATGGAATGTCCATGTTAGAATCAATAGACGGACAGTAAACAGAAGGCTAAACTGCGGAAGACTTCGAGCACGGAGACCAATAAAGCGACCAGCACTTACACAAAGACATAAGGATACCCGGCTGCAGTAGGCGCGTGACCACATCGGGTGGAATATTCGCTCTTGAAAAAGAATTCATTGGTCCGACGAAAGTCGTATTCTTCTGAACCCAGTTGATGGTAGGATGCGGGTATGGCGTCAACGCAACACAGCTTTTGATCCTGCACATGTTCTGGGAACTACAACTTTTGGTGGTGGCGGAATGACAGTTTGGGGCTGCTTCTCATATGACTGTAAGTTAGACTTGTATCCATTAGATGGCACACTAACTGCTTTAAAATACAGAGATCAGATTCTGGACCCCGTGTTGTGCCCCATTTTGATGCGCATCCACTTGGAAACAGACCGTGTTCATGGACGACAACGGAAGACCTCATAGAGCACGCATCGTCAAAGATTATCTTGCAAATGAGGCAATTGAGACATTACCATGGCCTGCCATGTATCCGGATATGAATCCGATAGAGCATGTTTGGGACTATCTCGGCCGGAAAGTGAATGAACGTGACCCTCCATGTCAGAACATTCAAGAATTGCGTGATACTTTAATTCAAGAGTGACGGCAATTCCCTCAACGTAGACTTCAGAGACTTGTCCAGAGCATGAGGAGACGAGTTCAGGAATTGCACCGGAAGCGTGGTGGATACACACGATACTGACTCTTTTCTTGTGAATACATGTTTAAAAATGATTTCTTCTTACATCTTAATAACCTTCAACCTGCCAACTCTTTGTATGTAACATTACCAGCGGTTCAAACTGAAACATTTTATGAGTTATGATTTTGCAGTTTTATGGCATATTTTTACAAACGACTTCTTGTTGGTCTTTTCTATACATTTTGATAGTAAAATCATAAACTTCTTTAAAATAGTCGACTATTTTAAACGAAACGTGAAATGAACAATGGAAAGTTATATATTGATAAAAATATTCGTTTTAAAAAATCACCTCCGCTAAAATCCTGGTGGTCCTTAACTTATGGCCAAGTGTATATTTTTTTGTTGATTTTACACAAACCTATATGCATGCATGTCAATTATAAAATACAAAACAAATGTCATTGTAGCTTAAGCTGTAGCCTTTTGGTTTATGTTAATGTTTCAGTATTGTTTAATTTTATGTAATGATTTTTTCGCATTTTTCTTGATTCAAATTACATACAACGTTTTTCATATAACACACGTGTTTATTATGTGTGGGTTCGTAGACATATATTTACAAAGTCGGTTTCATAAAACTGTTATAAATTTTAAACGAAAATACTCTCTTAAAAATCATTTTCTCTTTTGATTACCCATTAGTCTAGTCTTTGACTGTTGTGTCAGTTTTTATATAATAATGGTAAATATGAATATTTTGGAGATTGTGTGGTTCTAATTCGTGTAACCTGTACGGTGGCTGCATTGGTAACGTTCGTTGAACTGACGCAAAGTTCCAACAACAAAAGACAATACAATACCCAACTCTATACTTTTCCAGTTCCTGTTCAGATTTCTGGCTTATAGGTTAATGCCATTTTTACATATTGGTTTGTTAATTTATTCTGGTCCAAAAAATATAGCTTAAATAGCGCTTGCCATATTAATCTTCTATTCAATCAACAATTAAATTGTCATTTTAAATCTACTGAAATTGTTATTTATTAAGTTTAACATTAGTCTACCAAGAGATATATCTTTAGGGATCATCAAAATGATTGATCGAGCGTTTTAAACCAATGACTGTATTTCACTCCTTGTTATAATATGATGGAAGACTAATGATAACTTAGTTTTTTATTCAATACTTCAAGGAGATTTAATGTTAACAGAACATTCAAAGATGAAACCTTTATAATAAACATTTTGTTTTTAACATATGAGGTTAGGTTTCTATTAATTGTTAATTTTACAATTTGCAATGCAATGATCTGCAATGCCTTGCAGGAATTTTAAAACTTCACACTGTTGTAGTTACCAAAGAATGCCACTGATTTGAACCGTTTTAACTAGTTTCTTTCAAATGGAAACTAGCCTGACATCCGTAATCGTGTGTTTGTGTATGAACACGCATTTGTCTGGTTTTACTTTTCGGCATGTTTACTTTTTTAATAAATTTATTAAATAACACGGAATTATGTTTTATTTCAACTTGGAGGTTACTTACTTTATGATTCAATTTTTTCTATTTCGCTTTTATAGGAAGAAACATTTGGTAGCTCGGACAGATAAAAAAATGTCTTAAAATTATTAAATGTATTTGAAACTAGCTTCGCTAAGTACTTCAATGCATTCTGGTGTAAAATCACCTATGTGCCTTCGAGCTAAGGCAACTTAATGTCCTTACTTGTACGCGTTTATTATCATACATAAACTACAGCTAAGTTCAATTACATAACAGTCATAAAATCCGTCTGGAGATCTCAGATATTCTATTTTTTCCACTTGACGACATGAATTTACATGAACAAACAAAAAAGTGAAGGCAGAATGGATCATTTTCAGACCTTTGTACACAGATAATTTAACGGAAGAAACTAATGATGCGTGAGGTAAATGCAAGCAAACTCTTCATCAAGCGTGGTTAATTTCGGACTCATTGAATAAAGGAATATTATAATGAAAGCATTATTTTTTATTCATCTAAAAGCTCTAAAACTGCGACTTAGGAAAAGTTGGCAGTTGAAACGATGACCGAGAAATGTAAATAGTTAATACAAATCAGTAAGTTTTAACACCTTCGACAGTTATACAAGGGCTTCGGAAGACGAGTGGGGGATAGGTAGTATACTATAGATCACGTGCCTGTCATTACTTTTGCGGCCCTCACCGTGGGCAGGGATAACTCGGCTACAGAATTGTCAATTGTTCAACCAAAGGTCGGGGTTTTCTCTGACTACTCCGGCTTCCTTCCCAATTAAAACTGGATATGGCTGACACAGATGAAAGTGACGTTAAACTCTATTTAAACAAGCAAAGAAGACAGTTTTACTATGAAAACGAAATTCCGTATAATTACCTAAAATAAAAACTAGCATGATGCAAAGAGAAATCTGCAGTTACATAAAAATGTGAATATTTTAGAATAAAAGATTTCAATAATAGATTAAGTTTTTTTAATATGTAATACGTTGCACACACACATACATACATACATATATATATATATATATATATATATATATATATATATCATTTATCTTAACTATGTATCTTTAGTGCATTTCTAAAGATCCAATGTTGAAATACAATCAGATGTTGGGCATATATAAATAGACAATTATATATATATATATATTGAGTATTTAAACGAAATTAATATATATATATATATATATATATATATATATATATATATATATATATATATATATATATATATATATATATATATTAATTTCGTTTAAATACTCAATACATGAGCAAAGTTGGTTATTTCGTATAACTTAACTTGGGTTTTCAGCACGTGACTGATTGTGACGTCATAATAAGATGCATTGATGACGTTGACTATACATGATTGATGACGTTGACTATACGTGACGACACTTAAATTGTGAATTGCAAATATTATTTGATTACTTGTAAAATATTGTTCTTGTTAATTCATTTTTACAATAGAATTTAAAATATAAGGTTTGTTTTCAATTGTTGGTTAGATTATTGGATATAAACGACTTTGGATCGATTTACGCTGCAACATAAACCGCTTATTCAGCGTAAATCGATCCAAAGTCGTTTATATCCAATAATCTAACGAACAATTGAAAACAATCCTTAAATAGTTCCAGTTCCAACAGTTTGAATAGCGTATTGCAGATTGCCGTCTTACAAAATTCGTAAATGCGATCATATCTGTTACCATACTACTTTTGCAATTAGAAAAACCTCGACAGTGAAATCGGTGCAATAACGACAGATTCAAGTCCCCTTGATCTGAAAGTATTTGATAATAATGGTGGATATCATTGAAAAATTTCAGTATAATTGGTATCCCCTGTGAAAAAATATGTGTTCTTACCATAGTTATTACTTTCAGCACAAATTATCTGCCCTCACAAATTATAAGAAATTCAGAAATCCAGATATAACATGTAATAATTAAACATGTGCATATTTTTTCTTTAAAATCTCCCTTTACATTCATATTCAACCAATTGCAATAAACATCTCTAATGAAAGCAACTGTTTTGCTGCATGATTTTTTTAAGACTGTGACAATCAATCTATATACGCCAAGTAGCATTTTAGCATGAATTTCAGGAAAATCTCAGACATTATGCTCGGTAGTTGCATAGCATCAAAAAGCCCGGAACTGATGACACTACGTACACCGTGATGTCTCTAAAGGCAGATGTCCAAACTACATCGAGCTTAACATGTGTTCAATCGGTCGATAGGCGTTTCTAGTATAACTATTCATATCAAATTAACAATACATAATATCTTTAACTATAAAGACGATGAACAACATTGCGCTATCTCTAAATGTAAATCGACGATTCGTAAAGATTGTAATATTTTGATGTCAAACACTAAATTTGAACAACAAAACTTATCACACCAGAAATTTTGATACTAGTAATCTGAATTGTAAATATTGTCTATGCGTTATAATGCAACTATGCGGACTTATTTATGTGGGAGATAAAAAAGGACGACTCAACAAACGTATATGCGGAAACCGTTCAGGAACAATACCAACAAATTTCGTGTGGTATATCAACATTTTAACCACTCTATTCTGTCCATAAAGGTCCGAATCCTTGAAAAAATCTATCACCTTTCTAACAATCATTAATATTAAGTTCAACACGTACACTACGTAGACAAAAGAATAACACTGGATCGGAAAATTAGGCAAGGGAATACCATATGGGTGCAATGACAAAATCGATAGTACATGTATAGGTAACTTTTCCAGTCCTGAATGCAGCAGTTTGAATGTGATGGGCTTTTCGATCATTATCACAGGCGACAACGAAGTGATGGTCATCGTCACTATAAATTACCTCTGTTACATGATGTATCAATAAATAAATATTTTATCTTAAAACCAGGCTTAAAGACTTTAAGCGATCGGTATTCCGATATCTTTTACCGCTCACTGCTGTTGAATGGCTAGTTGTACCTGGTTGATGTTTTCTCTTTAAATGTGCAATGGTCGTCACAATGACTTAATTTATCGTTATGGGAAACCACTGTCTCAAATCATCCCTGGAAACCCATGATGAATATTCATTATCAAATATTAGCTTATAGGAACGACGTTTATTGGATAAAACTGTTTTTATTATTGGAAACGCATCGCCGGAAGTACAAGCAACCAATCAAAATAGGACATTAAATATTCATGAAAACGAGAAAATATCTACAAGTGTGCCAACGGTCGGCAAGTAGTAGCAATGCGAGAACACGACCAGACGTGGGTTTCAGACGATGATCTAAAATACTATCTGACATTTTCGGTGAGTCAAAGGTAAACTTTCCTTTTCCTAGATTTGACTTTTTCCTACAATTACGAGGAGTAACTCGACTGGTGTTTAAATATTCAGAGGAACTGCTTACTCGTCCTGAGCACCTGATTTTTTGGTTTTTATTGGGTTTGGGTTACTTACTTTCTATTTGTGTGTTGTTTGGTTTTTGTTTTGCGTTGTATATATTTGTCTTTGTCTGGATTTGTAGTTGTCCATTGACTTCCGGCTCTTATTTTTCGTCGGTCTCTATTACGATTTTTTCTACATGAAATTACAGTAACTGTCAGCCCGAGTTAATATTTCAATTTTTTGAAGAAAAGTTTACTTCTGTACCATGCCATATGTAATATTTCTACATACATAGAATATCTCACTATACAATTGTATACCTTTCGTATTGTTATCACTTTTGGTAATATCAGTGGTTACCAAAGCAACAATCATTAATATTGTTGTGGATTTTTATATACTAAAGATCACATACCAATATTTGTGTAATTAACAATTGCATTTTGAACTCATCTAAACTATTCCACAATAAATATATTTTATTGCGGAATTGATATAATTAACTATGCATTAACTATCCCAATGATAAGAATAATTTGTAATAGCTTTGTTTTATTGCTACATGTTTTGTGCATGATTTACCCGTAATTGTGATTGGTTATTTTATAAGCTTTATTTACACTAATGATGTATACCAAACATAATACTAAAATCATAACAGCCATCAAACTCTAAGGTAAAGTTTATAACATAATGATAATTAGCTCAATCATGAGGTTTCATCCAGATCTGAGATCATGTTGCAGAGCAAATTTAGTATTTTTTAGCAATTACAGAACATTGCTCTTAAGTATTAAAACCCCTTTTGTACTTATACCAATAAAATTACAGACAATAAATTGCATACATAAAATAATATTTACATAATTGTGGGATTTATTTGTATGCTTTAACAACGAATATAGAATGAAAATGACGAAAAGAAACTATAAATGTACAAAAGACGCTAAAAAGAACAAAAAGATAAATATAGAAATTTCGAAATCATTCGAGTTATACATAACTTTTTTTGTAGCGGAGTACATGAAATTTATTTAATAATTTATCAAGCTCAAGGTTCATACATAACGTCGAATCAACGAGTCAACTTCAGGAGTAGGACAACCTGCTAAAACATTGGCACTGTCATCTCCAAAAAAATTGGATAACAGGAGCAACAATTTTATTGCGACCATGATATATACGCAGATACGTTTTTGCGCACGGTTGCAACGTCCATATAATTTTTTATGCGGAGGAAGCGTTATGTAATGTTGTTAACTAATCAAAACCTGTACTAATGTACAGTTGAAATAAATAAACAATATTAGTACATTATCAGAAAATATACAGTTTATTTGTACGAGCCTTAGTACAAATACTTTATATTTTCTGACAATGTACTAATATTGCTTTTATTTTGCAATCAGAAAATAAATTTAATACTAAAGGAAAACATGAAAAAGTGTACTTCTAGCTGATTTTTTACTTGAAATTTTCGGCGCGTATTAGAATGACGTCACAAACAAATATCGTATGCGACAAGAAGCCGTAAACCAAAACAGAATACTAAATATCGTTAGACGTTTGAACAAGGGTACCAGAAAATGACGTCATTATTTACAAATAAAGCTTTGCTTTATTCCGTGGGTCATATTTGTATAGTTGAAGCGGTAGTTTCAGAATAAAACCATATACCAAAAGGAGAAGACACTGGACATATATTTATGCATATATTTATCTGACTGCATGGAAAAACGATATCTGTCAATACGATGATTTCAATTCTTTTTGCAAGATGTGAAATAAATCTGTTACTGGTTTGCTGATAGGGGACGGGTCTGATTACTATTTAAGACAAAAAATATACATCTAACAGGTCACAGAAAATAGAAATAGTTTTGTTTTACGTTTGTAACTAATAAAAGCCTAAAGTCGCGTAAGTAAGAAAGTACCAATAATGGATTACAAAAATAAAACATGTACCTCCTAGCTACAGGTATGCCTGAAATCTAACATTAGTTTTTATTTTAACGGATAAATAAGCTAAACCATTACTACAACACATGTAAATCATCAAAGTAACACTAGGTGATGGGTATTGAAGGTTCCCAAGACTCGACTTCGAAGCAATCCTGCACATTCGCAGATATCAGATATGGATGCTATCCTTGTCTCGGGGGAAGGGGGATTGGAACAAACGGAGATCTGGACCGCGGACCATTGTGGCTGATATTTTTGAAGGATGTCAAGCTACTTTAACACTAAAAGTTGCCAAGTTAAAGACTGATTCATGAACATGAATGCAAGCCATGTACTAGTATTTGTTCAGACATTTTCGCTGAGTCATAGGTAGTGTTTCCTATTAATGGATTTTTCTTTTCCCTAGACATGACAATTAGTAACTAGACGGGTGTCTTATTAGAAGCAGTCACTTCTTACTCGTCCGAAGCACCTGAGTGCACTCATGATTTTTATTGGGTTCCGTTTACTCTCTGTTTTTTGTATTTTTGGTGTTCGTGTTGCTTTTGTCTATGCGGATTTGTAACTATCCCTTGACTTTTTGCTGTTGTTGTTCGTTCGGTTTTCTTTGCTATTTTTCTAGTAATACTTACAAGCTCTTGAGATTCTTTATTTCACTGAAAACACCATTTTCCAAAGATGTAATGCTGTTGTTACTCAAATCCTTGTAAAAATTTCAAATGATACATTTATATTTATTATAACTAATATATGTCATTTCCGTTTCTCAAGGAAACAAGTTTACTTTTCTTGGTAAACACATTGCAAGCAACAATCGTAGTATAAATTTATGCTCATCTTGTATGGATTCATCCGTAGTTGGTAAAATATATTCTTCCATCTCACGACAAAACAAAAACTCAATGATTTTTATCACTGATTTATGACATTTTTCTTTGATACTGCAACGACGATATTAATTTAGTGACATCATCCCTGCACTGAAAATTTTCGCACACATTAATAACAATTTATAGGGACGTTAAGCAACAGCGCAATAATTTACCTACTAAGGGGCAGGGCTAACATTCTATTCATAGAAATGAACTATATTGGTTTGTAATGCAAAATGTTTGTTAGCGACTTTTTCAGGTGTTTACAATAATGAATAAATTTATTTAGACATTTTAATGTAATTACGCATTATTTTTACAAATAATTTATACCCCATAATAATAAGTCTCATTTCTGTCTGTTTGTCCAATCGTTGTCTGTATCCCCGCATCTTTGAAACATGGATTATTTAAGTTTTCCAGGAACATGATCCAAAATTAAATACGTTTTAGCGGAAAAAGATGAATATGAGATACAAATAATAAATTTTATCCCAGAATCCTTAAGCATGCAATCAATGTTCTTATGACACTTCCTACCGCCTTTTTTGAATGAATAAAATGACGTGTTAAGCCGGATCATGCACGTCTGTCGAGTTACTACGCGTAATAATATAGTTTAAAGTTTAAATACCAAAACTTCGTTATTATAACAAAATGTTTAATAATGTTTTAAATAGTATAAAAAAAATTTTTTATTTTAATTATAATAATGTACACAAGTCAGCGATAAAAACTTTAAGTAATTTTTGCTTGAATGGTTTTCTCAGCGTTGGTATTTCATCTCGATGGAACAGAAAGGCTGCAAAAACCATTCTCACAAAAAATGACTAAAATTATATAGTATATAAATCTGTAACGATTCACTACTTTTTTCAGATTTTTGTAATATGTAAATATGGATTTAATTGTACACCTTAGGTATAGAGAAAGATTTTTGTTGTCAAGTATGCTTTTCAATTGCATCTATCATGTATCAGGAGGAATTTTATATGTGTAGTATGTTTATAAATCTTTCAGGTTTCAGGCGTTATTTTATATGTGTTATATGCACAATGCCCTGATAAACATTGTCTCATTGTAAAACCTTATCAAACTAGTTTAACAAATATTTTAACACATATTAACGATATAGCTGGATTAATATTTATTGATTTGTTTATTTATTATTTTTTTGTTAGTCTACTATAAATCAACATAATTTACAAAATTGTATAAATTGTTACACACTTGCATATGTAAACGTTAGCAATTGTCATATCTTCCACTTGATATGATACAAGTTCAAATCAAGGATATGTGAGATAAATAAGTAATTGAATAATGTTTTGAACATTTTGTCCTATTTTGTGTATTTATTATATGGATAGTTTTAACGTGTATTGGTAATGACTTTTGTTAACTACGATTCACCTTTTACAAATGTTTACACAAATATTCTAATTGAGACAAATACTTACAATATTGTAATGTTTTGCGGAAAATTTCTTGGTATTTCCATCAGACCTTTCTTAATGCAATCTGCTATTTCCTTACTACACGAACACGAGGCCGGGCAAAGCAACGCATCTCTTGCACAAATTACAGTTACAATTATAGCTGTTACCATTATAAGTTTCATGATGCACGAGGTAAATCTGCAATTACAAGATACTTAAATATAAATAGACCAATTCAATTCATTGAGTAAATTAATGATTAGAAATAAAAATGAATGGAAACTTTAGCTAAATGGATGCATTGGCATTCTTACATTGGCAGTTACAACAACGAGGAGGCTGCAATAAGATATATCAGATGTATGACTAATGACCGATATGAAAAAATATACTTTGATTATTATAAGTTAGAATGAATTTATCAAATAGCAAGCATCTGGTATATTGCAGAGGTTCCCTGGCTTCGTATTAACCATGAAAGGTAGATACTACTACATAACAATGATACAAGTTTATACAATGCTTACGATGAGTTCTAATAGATGCAATGACTCGATGATTACTATAGCAAAGCAGTTCACATACCGGATGAGTGTTAAAGGTGATAGAGTCCATAATAAATATGACTATATAATAGTAATAGCACTAACACATATTCCACGGGTAGACAATACTTACTATCAATGCTGATAGAGCTAATAGTAACAAGCCTCAACAAATTACATCAAAATGTTTTAATTTACCCCCGATAGGGCTAATTAGAAAAACCGATTCATGCAGTTTTAGGGATAATTTCCGTATAAAAAGTGTCACTGATGACCAAGATTTTTTGTAGAAGATATTTAAGAAAACTAGCAAAGAAAACCGACTGAATAACAAGGGCCAAAAGTCAAGGGACAGCTACAAATCCGGATATAGACAAACGCAACACAAAAACCAAAAACACAAAAAACAAAAAAGCAAAGAGAGTAACCCGTACCCAATAAAACCATGGGTGCACTCGGGAGCTCCGGACAAGTAAGCAGTGCATGCTCTAATTAGACACCTGTCGAGTTACTCATTGTAATGTCTAGGGAAAATTCAAATCCAGGAATAGGAACACTACCTATGACTCAGCGAAAATGTCTGATCTTATTTGAGACACTGATTTCCCACAACGATCAATTAAGTCATGATGATAACCATAGAACTTCTGGAGAGATAACATCAACCTATAGGTACAACACACTCTTGTTTGAGTAGTCTAGCAGTCAACAGCAGTGATCGGTCTAGAAAATCGGCATACCGATCGCAGGATCTAGAAGAACGTATAAGCTGTGAAATGTACATACCATACGATGGAGCTGCTGAAATGTTGCTGTTGATGAACGGGAAGTTGATAATTGGAAAGTTGTCGTAGAGTGTAGTTTGTAGTGTTTCTGAGTCTATTTCGAGAAGTAGGTCTTAGTAAGGGGCTGACCTTAGTGGGTTGGTTGTATTTAATTTCAAGCTCACTAGAGTAAATTGAATGTAAATAGTCACCAAATTTAGCATTGTTGAGGGACAAAACATCATCAATATAGCGGAATGTTAAGTTAAGGTCTGGGCCAGCGTTTAATCCTGATAATAATTAAAAATTGCAATGAAAATTATCTGTCAGTCGATAATCTTAATTCGATGATTCTTGAATATTTTACTAGCCGAATCTACCTGACGCATTAATATTTGTGTTGGTTTTACGTACAAAATATTATTTCATAAAACCACCACCTCATTTTAATAAAAATGAACACATAACTACAAAGTTTTAATTTAAGTCAAGGGACAGTTACAAATCGGATATAGACAAACCCAACACAAACACCAAAAACACAAAAAACAAAAAAACAAAGAGAGTAACCCGTACCCAATAAAACCATGGGTGCACTCGGGTGCTCCGGACAAGTAAGCAGTGCATGCTCTAATTAGACACCTGTCGAGTTACTCATTGTCATGTCTAGGGAAAATTCAAATCCAGGAATAGGAACACTACCTATGACTCAGCGAAAATGTCTGATATTATTTGAGACACTGATTTCCCACAACGATCAATTAAGTCATGATGACAACCATAGAACTTCTGGAGAGATAACATCAACCTAGGTACAACAAACTCTTGTTTGAGTAGTTTAGCAGTCAACAGCAGTGATCGGTCTAGAAAATCGGCATACCGATCGCAGGATCTAGAAGAACGTATAAGCTGTGAAATGTACATACCATACGATGGAGCTGCTGAAATGTTGCTGTCGATGGACGGGAAGTTGATAATTGGAAAGTTGTCGTAGAGTGTAGTTTGTAGTGTTTCTGAGTCTATTTCGAGAAGTAGGTCTTAGTAAGGGGCTGACCTTAGTGGGTTGGTTGTATTTAATTTCAAGCTCACTAGAGTAAATTGAATGTAAATAGTCACCAAATTTAGCATTGTTGAGGGACAAAACATCATCAATATAGCGGAATGTTAAGTTAAGGTCTGGGCCAGCGTTTAATCCTGATAATAATTAAAAATTGCAATAAAAATTATCTGTCAGTCGATAATCTTAATTCGATGATTCTTGAATATTTTACTAGCCGGATCTACCTGACGCATTAATATTTGTGTTGGTTTTACGTACAAAATATTATTTCATAAAACCACCACCTCATTTTAATAAAAATGAACACATAACTACAAAGTTTTAATTTAAGTCAAAGGACAGTTACAAATCCGGATATAGACAAACGCAACACAAACACCAAAAACACAAAAAACAAAAAAACAAAGAGAGTAACCCGTACCCAATAAAACCATGGGTGCACTCGGGTGCTCCGGACAAGTAAGCAGTGCATGCTCTAATTAGACACCTGTCGAGTTACTCATTGTCATGTCTAGGGAAAATTCAAATCCAGGAATAGGAACACTGCCTATGACTCAGCGAAAATGTCTGATCTTATTTGAGACACTGATTTCCCACAACGATCAATTAAGTCATGATGACAACCATAGAACTTCTGGAGAGATAACATCAACCTAGGTACAACACACTCTTGTTTGAGTAGTCTAGCAGTCAACAGCAGTGATCGGTCTAGAAAATCGGCATACCGATCGCAGGATCTAGAAGAACGTATAAGCTGTGAAATGTACACCATACGATGGAGCTGCTGAAATGTTGCTGTTGATGAACGGGAAGTTGATAATTGGAAAGTTGTCGTAGAGTGTAGTTTGTAGTGTTTCTGAGTCTATTTCGAGAAGTAGGTCTTAGTAAGGGGCTGACCTTAGTGGGTTGGTTGTATTTAATTTCAAGCTCACTAGAGTAAATTGAATGTAAATAGTCACCAAATTTAGCATTGTTGAGGGACAAAACATCATCAATATAGCGGAATGTTAAGTTAAGGTCTGGGCCAGCGTTTAATCCTGATAATAATTAAAAATTGCAATAAAAATTATCTGTCAGTCGATAATCTTAATTCGATGATTCTTGAATATTTTACTAGCCGGATCTACCTGACGCATTAATATTTGTGTTGGTTTTACGTACAAAATATTATTTCATAAAACCACCACCTCATTTTAATAAAAATGAACACATAACTACAAAGTTTTAATTTAAATCTATAACCTTTTTTTCTCAAACCCAACAAGAAAAGCTTTAAATTTAACAAATCATTAATGTCAATTCATCAAACAAATTATTTGTGATGTCATCTTTATTTTACATAAAAGTAGTTTGTTAAACGTCATTTATCAAAAAACAAAAATAACAGTATTCAACTTCATTGATCAAAAAATAAATTCCGTTTTTATTTTGTACGATAAAGACTTCTTTTGAAGATTTAAAAATGAGTAAGCTCATTGCAGCTGCTACGAAAGGCCCATTCCTTTTCCCAACACAATGCTACTCGCTTATTAGGTGGCAGTCAAAATTTGTATTCTCGTTCGCCGATCCATTTTGCCCGCAGATTACTTGTTTGTTAATTCGTTATCGTCCTGAATATAGCTGAAATATTGGGTTACTGAACATTACGCAAACATTCAAGGAATCTATATATTATGCCGATCGCTTATCGTTTATTTTCCAGAAAAATGAAAAACGACGTTGTTATTATATTATTCTTTTGAAATCTTAATTTCCATAAGCAAACTGCAATATACGATACAAAAATACAAAACATTCTAACCTATACCACAATATCAGAAGCTAGGTTCTTTGTAAACTACATGAAAAAAATAAAAAGGTTATAAATTTATAATTTTATATACATACTTTTTGTCACAATAAATGTTGTCACTATCCTTAACAATATCTATCAAGTGGTGGTGTTCTAAACATTAAGTATGCACACATCCTTTGACAGGAAAGTACTTAAATCAATAAACAAATTGTTTAGTCATAAACTAGTTTTAATCATTTAGTATGAATTAAAATTACCAATTCTTGTTTTCCTTTAGAAAATTGGAAACAACAATAAATTAAGCTACAAACAGTCATTCAACAAACGGATAGTTATTCGTGAATTTATTAATGTAACGTTGGAAGTAAAGTAATTTCACAATAAACTGTTTTATTAAAACATTAAATTCTAGTATTGGGCATTATATGTTTTGCTTTTATATAACGGTAAATTTAATGTTTACAAGACTTTAATATTTGCACAGAACATCTAAAACGTTTTTATGTTCTTTTAGTCTTTTAAATACTTTTATGTTTTTCTTGACGACCTGAATTTACAAAAATCTAAAATAAATATTTAGTATTATAAATCATTATGTTATTGTGTATTGTATCAATTGCATACACCATGCAAAATAGAAAATCAAATCCTTCATGTTAAGACAAATTTATTGTGTAGAAAAATAGAAGAAGCGCAAGCATCTGACAAAACAAAAATGTCTAAACTACCCTAGAAGGAGCAGAGATTTTGACACCCTGAGTTAATTTGTTTTGTTCTTTGACGGTTGTTTGCACTATTCAATTCTGTCCATAGAGTATTTTTGTTCCTTTAACGGTTGTGCCCACTTTATATGTTTTATTACAAGGAAGTTTTGTCCGTTTGACATTTTTTGTTGTGACACTGATATGCCGTGACAAGATGTGCACCGGACATGTTAGTTCTGTTTGCAATTTCGTTGCGTTACGCTACTGGACATTTTTGGCTTTATTGAAAAACATTTGTAGGCTGCACATTTTGCTGAACACCATTATCCCCTTAACAGTCGATTATTGACTATTTTTATTGAGGAGACAAAAGCCAGACTATATATAAGCTTTTATGACTTTTATCCCCTGTATATCTAATAAGAAATACAGTATTTCATATGCAAAGTTATAAATACGACGCCTGTGTATATTCTGGCTTTTTTCGCTGTAGATTTAATACAAATACAGTATTTCTTATCAAAGTATATAAGCAGAACAGTTATATATAGTCTGGCTTTTATCCCCTCATTAAATATAGTGTGGCTTTTCCCCCCTGTAGATTAAATACAAATACAATATTTCTTAATTTCTTATAAATGTGTATAAACAGAACGCTTATATATAGTATCAATTACAAACTATTCTTTTAAGTATACCCCCAAAAATATACCAAGCCCCATTTTGTTCATAGTATTGCCGCAAAAGAAAACCCTTTTAAGAGCGTTGGATGTATTTTAGAAGTTGTATATTATATAGTCTGGCTTTTGCCCCCTGTAGATTAAATACAAATACAATATTCTTAATTTCTTATAAATGTGTATAAACAGAACGCCTATATAAAGTCTGGCTTTTGTCCCCTGTAGATAAAAGGCAAATACAGTATTTTTTCATCAAAGTATATAAACAGAACGCTTATATATAGTATCAATTACATACTATTCTTTTCGGTATACCCCCAAAAATATGCCCAGCCCCATTTTGTTCAGTGGATTACCCCAAAAGAAAAGCCTTTTAATAGCGTTGGATGTATATTATAAGTTGTATTTTATATATAATCAGGATTTTATCCCTTGTAGATCTGATAACAAATACAGCATGTGTTATGAAAGTTCAACAGAACGCCTGTATATAGCCTGGCTGTTATCCCTTATAAATGTAATAAGAAATACAGTATTTTTAATAAAAGTTCATAAACAGAACGCTTATTTATGGTCTCGCTTTTATGCGCCTATAGATTTTATACATATACAGTACTTCTTATAAATGTGTATGCACACAACCCTAATTTATAGTTTGGCTGTAATCCCATGTAGATGTCATAAGAAATACAGTATTTCTTATGAAAGTATATAACCAGAACGCATAAAGTAAACTATATATTATCTCCTTAAGATTAAGAACCATTACAGTATTATTATATATGCCATTATATAGTCCATATATGCAGTATTTCATATTAATATTTCCGGATGGGGTTGGTCTGGTATTTGTTTTGAGCTCTACAAATCTACGAAAAACATTTTATTGACCCTCATTTATTTTACATCAATCCTATATAGGTTATTTATTTGTTTAAAATTTTTTATCTCCTAGGGGACAAAAGTCATAGTATCCCGATTATATTTCAAGAAATTTAAAAATATCCGTGCAATATCATGTTTTCTAAATGTAACCGTGAATCCTCACTTTTCTATCAGCCGTTTTCAAAAAACCTTTCCAAATACAACATGTGACAGGGTTTACACAAATCAAATTTATAACAAATTATCAATTAAATAATATTTATAATATCTTATTTGTGTTTAAAACTAACCGCAGAACATCATTCGAAAACATACTATTGTTAACGCTACATCAAACAATCTTCAAAGTTGTTGATTGATGATGCATGACAATGGCGGGATAATATAACCTGGTACTGCATATATAAATAGGTGGTGTTTTCAAAAATCAGTATACTCGCTGCAAGCTTTTGCATACCTAATCATTTGATCAATTGAGAACAGAAAGATATCAAAAATGTATAACACCACATGCAGTGCTAAATATGTTACCTATAAAATGGTACATGTGACTTTTCTATGTATAGTAAAATGAATAGAGACATGGTTGAATATAGGTCAAATCGATAGAAACTTGGTAGAAATTATACGCTTTTTTAATATTAAGCGGAAAATAATAACACCGTCTTTTATTAACATTTTACACATAAAAAATAAACACAAAACTCAAAGCAAAGAATAAACAAAGAATCAACGCAACGCGTAAGATCTTTTCTTTTCTCGAAAACCGTAAGTCCTCGAGACTTGGGACCACCACCAGTGACATATATTACATTTCAAAATGTCAAGGTCAAAGGTCACCAAAGGTCTTATTAGCACTTTATCTCATAAACCATAAAAGATGGAAGCAGATAATAGATGGTAAAATTACTCCTCTTATCGAGACCTTCATTTGGTACATAGCCCGAAGCTGAGCTATGAACCGTTTTCGAGTTACAGCCCTTGATGTGTTTCGGTTAATCGTATTTTTCTTTGGTTAAAACAGTTAGAGATAATATAGTAAACATTTAGTTTTAAAGAGATCAGTAGGAAAAGAGCTTCAATTTGAGCAAAAGCTCAAAGGTAATATGTCAAGGTCATACCATAGCAACAAGGTAGTGATATTCTTTTACTTGTGTGTCTGAGATTTACACGTCGTGTACCTCCCACCGTTTTTGATCTTTTATATCTCACTAAATGAATGAGACAAGGAGATATATCAAGAAGAAAATCGCGATATATAGTGAAGATATTAAGATATTAAGTGTTCATTCTATGTTTCGAAATGTAACCTCTTTTATGAGAACTACAAGTTTGGGCACAAATAGACAAAAATAGAAATATATAAAACCAGAAGAGCTATATTTTTTGTCAGTCATGCGTATTAATGATAGAATATTAAAAACGTTGTTGTGACTAAGGTAATGCCGATCATAGCACAACAAGTTTAATTATATCCCATTAAATTATGCCTTTTGAAGAATCGTGTATTACTTGCTACTCGACACCTGTCCTGACAAACTGAGCGTTTGGTAATCTTTGCTTCTTTTGATAACAATAACCAAGTTAAACGCTTACCGGGTAGTTAAGGTAGTTCGTCTACTATTGATCACTTTATGACCGGAGAACCTTCGAGGTTTTTACAAAAAAATAGCACTTACATATAACAAAAACACAATTCGAACATGAACCAGAAAATGCAAGACTTTTACAGCGATTTTCTAAAGCAACGATGGTTGAGGTTTAACATTGTTTAATGTAGAGATATACAACCAACGTTAATAAATAATGTAAGGTCTTCAAATTTCATGTTATACTACTGGTATGACATTCAAATTACTTATTCCCGCATCATGCAATCTGGGCCCGTCCATATCTCCGTCCCTTACTTTTACTATGAAACAAAAACAAAGAAAGCTGAAAAACTTTATGTGTTTGTTTTGAACATTTAAAAGCCTAAACTCGGAAATAAATCACATTTTGAAATATGAAGAAACGAAACAAAAATTATATTATAAGTGTGTTAAGTATCGAGAAAGACGTTAGAGTTATCTTTCTTTGCATACTATTACAGTAAAGTACATACAGGTAAAGTCAGAGTTAATTATTGATTTTACCTGAACAGGTAAGTAGTGGAACCGGTTTGACTGGTTATTATAGTCAGGTGTACTCTATTAGTTGAGCACCTGGACAATGGAAGGAAAGGTTTTGCTAACATAGCACATGGTGGAAAAATATAGGAACGGGTGAATGCTACCAGAGTTTATATATTACAAATAGGATCGATCAGAACAGGAGATTTCCTGGATAAAGAACTCACCAGGGTATCAGTTAAACCACAGGTAAATTCCATATAGACTCAGACCCACCCTATTGAAAACACGTCTATGTACAAGTTTATTATTAACGTTGGTCTTCGGTTCCTTTCACAGGGGACTGGTTTATGGTTCGATAAAGTGTTGCCCTAAATTCCTTGAAAATGAGTGTCTAAGGAAAACGGGGACCCGGTGGTTAAAATAGTAGGAAAAGGCTTAGCTTTGGCATATACACGTCATTCGACATATTTGACGAAACATATGGCTGAGAGTTTTGATTACAAATAGCTGTAAAGTTATAATAGAAACAAATTTTGGACTAGACAGATTATACAAAATTATTTCAGTTATTAGTAAACGTTAGCTCAGTTGGAACAGGCATAGAAAGACTACGAGTAGACTACACTGGACTTTGATAATTTCCTTATTTTATATTTTTAGTTTTGTAGTATTTATTTTCTTTTGTTTCATTTTGTGTTGATGTGTTGTGAGATAGTGGTAAGGTGTGCATATTGTTCTTTTGTTTCATGTTGTGTCGTTGATGTAGCGAGGTAGTGGTGAAGGTTTTACAGTGTTGTTCTTTCGTTGCAATTTTGTGTTTATTAAAAGTAAATTTTTATTTAGTTTTTCATTAACGCAGACTGACCAATCTATAGAAATTAAATTTGCATGAAAGAACCCAACGGAGTGGAAGTCACTTCGTTACAAAATGGGAAAATTAAAGATTTAGAATGTGTCGGTATAAAAGCAACATTAATTTTGTCTGCATCTTTTTGAAAATGTTTGATGTTTTTCAAAGTTTTGGAGGAAGTTTCTTCAATTTAGAGGAAAACTAAGTTCATCATATGTTACGTAACGGATGCTAGAACGAACCCAGAGCAGTGAGACAAAGACAATAAATGGTACGTACATCCAAACGAGTTCAGCCTTGTTGGTAACTATCCTTCTAAGTCGTGTATTGGTCTTGCTGTTTTTCTATTCTGCTATCAAAGATATACGGGACAGTGCATTACGGCTTAAAAGTAAATATGACCTTGAACGATTGAAAAGGCTTAGCGTGTTATATTGACAAAGGAAAACAATTGTCAATTTGTCGTGTCCCTGGGACACGGCAAGATATCTTTATAACAGATGTTAGGACGGTGTCCCAGGACAAAGACAAGATAACTTTATAAACAGAAGTCAGGACGGTGTCCCTAGAAACACAAAAAGCTCGGTTTGAAAAAAGCAATACAAATGATACAAATGGATTTTTACACATAGCCTCTTTTTAATGTAAACATTCATTGGTGATTTGGCTGTTTTACAAATCCCAAGATGATACGTTTCGTTGCGTAGATCAATATGCATAACATGTATAACGTGAGTTAATTTATTGCGGTGATGAAACAATTTTAACTTAAGTTTAGGATCCAGAATTTTATGACGTAAGTAGTTTGCTTTTACATAGGAAAACGGATAATTCGTAAGCAAAGAAGACGACGAACCTGCAAAATTAACCACCGAAACAGTCCCCGACATATTCAAATGGACTATCCCAAACATTACGAGGAATTCGAAAGGTTGTGTAGTAGAAGAATAATGAATGCGATAGGTAATTGACTTGCAGTGGCAGGAAAAATGGCGATTATTGTCACATTGTGTATTGCTTTTGTATTACATGAAGTCATGCTAGGAACATCTATCATCTACTTATAACAGTGAGGACAATCTCATGTTATTTTTAATGCATGTGTTGTCTGGATCAAAAGTCAAGTTAATTAAATAAATGAAGAAATTATCAGCCATTATTACAGTTCTTTATAATATAGACACTTACACATTGAAATAAAATACAATGATTCAGTAAAATAGCTTTATTGTTTTTATACTATAGTGTTTATATTAGTGGTTTTAAACGCTCAGAAGGATATTTTTAGATTTAATACATGCAATTAAATATTGAATACTTGAGGGAGCCAATTAGAAAAATCTTAATTATAATGAAAGCTCATAGAACATCTTAGTAACTTGTATTTTAAATATTTTGGAGTCTTATTGCCACTGATTATTCTTGAATAGATTATATTCTTAATATTCAAAAACCAAACAAAAAAGTATATAAATAAAACATGTACCAGTCGAGTACTAATATTAACATTATGTCAACTAACCAATCAGACCTGTCCTTTATATAAATAGTTCAAACTGAACAAATCTTAAATTTATATCTACATATGCTTCACACATCAATCACTTAAATAGAAGACAAAATAGTGAATTTACAAAAGCAATTATCCCATCAAAACGTGTAGTAATCACGATTGTTCTAGATTATATAGGTTAACAGCGACATATAATTTTTTTTTTCGTTTTTGACACATGATGCACAACATAAAAATTATTGTGTAAAGTAAACAATGATAAATACGGAACGAGAAGATCGCACACCACAAACTGCTGTTTGCCCAGCCATTTTTTATCAACACAAAAGTCTTTAAACAACAAATAAAAATTTTAAGAATACGAAATCTGCTATATTATCAACTGAAAATGTTGTTGAACTTCTGATGTTAAACAAATTTTCCATTACAGTTACTTGTACTGTTTTTAATTGATACAAAAATAAAAGAAATTAATATATCAAAAGCAGATAATGCTAAATATTACAATAAGCAACTATATGATCTGTACATGTACATGACTAAGGCAGCAAACACAATGAAAAAATAATTATAAAAGAAAAGAAACAAAAAAATTTCAACCACAGAATTGAAAACCATATTAAACAGATGACATTTGCAACATCAAACACATAATTTGTTTCATGGCTTGTGGTTATATAGGTGTTCTTCTGCATGCTAATTTCCCTTTGGGGGTACAAGAGTGTTACCGCTACTTATATTTATACCTGAAATGATAAAAAATAACACAAGATGCTATTTATGATCGTTTTGGCATAGTGCATGTCAGTCCTTCAATTTCAATGAATAATAGCTAGACTAAGATTTACTTGTGTGATCAAGAACGTTTGACATAACGCAGGCGATAGGGTGCTACAGTGTAACAGCGGTCCGAGTTCGAGTCCCATTGAAGGTAAAAATGAAATTTGACAGTATTTGAACCTTATTCTAACAGTGTTACTGACCCTGTATTTCTGAAGTTTCAGAAATCCGCTGGATATATATAAACATATGTTATATTTTTGTCACAATACTAAGACGTTTGTATTTAATGTACTTACTGTGACTGTATGATATCTTACATGTCATATTATTTAATGTATTCAAGAATGATGAGTTAGATTACTGTCAGATTAATACGTATTGGTTTCGAAATTTCCATCGTCACACGCTAGTACACATGTACTATGTCTATTTCTAGATTCATCCCCGGTTAAGCTATATTTTGTATATGGCGAATTAGGCCGAGTGGTTGAAATTATAGGGTACACACTGAACTCATTTCGCAAGGTTAAAACACCTAGTAAATAACACTCTTAACCCAAACCTTATAGCCCGTGTTTAATTCACATGTTATGGCACATTCCAAAATCACCTATATTCTGAATACAAATCACATGTGTAAAGGCACACTGTAAACTTACCTGTGTCATCCCGTATCCAGTCCACATGGTAAGACACAAAATACTAACCTGTCATTTCCTGTATTAAGTTCAAATAGTAACTACACTACAAAATCAACCGTCATAATTATCACTTTTCGATTCAAAAACACTTAAAATTCAGCCCTCATATCATGTGAGCAGATCACATAATAAGGCGCACTCTTAACTCGTCTGTCATTTTTCGTATTCAATTCACAAGGTAAGAAACTCTTACTTGACCTGATATTTCTTTATTGAGTTTACAAGGTAAACTCTTAACTCACCGGTCATATTCCGTATCCAGTTAATGTGATAAGGTACACTTTGGTAAATAGATGGATATTGGTCAAGTCGACACCCACGTACTCCAAAACTGGTTACGCCAACTAACTCCCATCTTCCATATTGGTTTTGACAGACCAATGGACCCCCAGAATCACCCTGAAATACACACACATATATATAATTCCCAACTACAAAAACAAGACCAAGACCAATACATTTCAACTATCATTGATGTATTGCAGTTCTGCTTGCTTGAAACGAATGATAAATAAATATGGTTTTTATAGCCTTAAAGGAAATACATTCGCCTAATATTACAATAGTTTCAATCTATACAAATAACTTCATTCTGTTATTACGGAACAAGCAAAACAGCTCCAAATTCCGTTGATGCTATGTCGCATGTAACAATGCAGTCTGAACTTCACAATGCAAATGAAACAACAAATTGAACTTGCACGGTTCTTTCTACAAGTTCTTTTTTATTAAAATAACCTTTAAATCTAAGGTCATGTGCAAATGTTTGTTTGAAACTCAGCATTACCACTATACTGACAAATGGTTATTCCGATTGCATTGTGGATTTATTCAAATGCAAGTTTGAAGCTATCAGTCATATTTATGCTTAGTGGGCATTACACTGGTAACAACTTACACTTCCATGCTTTTTCCGAAAATAGGATGAACATAAGACGTTTTAAATTAACAGAAAAGATAAATGTAAGCACATCAATGTTAGCTCGCGTAACATAATGGGGGTAACATATAACATATTCTGCTAAAACATCCAAAACATTAGTTAGCGTTGCGTTTTGTGTGTTGGTTGCTTTTATGTTTTCTGTTAGCTAACGATACAACCTTCCTACAAACTGCAGTCATGTTTGTCTTCAGGTCGACATATAATAAATAAATTATTTACGTTTCACTTCATTTATTCTAAATGAGTTTATTAGCAGCCAACTTGTCTTTCGATTGACACCTAAATTCATTAGCTAAAGACAATGTGAGCTTTGGGATAATTTATCCACTATTTCGTTGAAATGAATGACACCAAGAATCTCATTATGTACATTTTCCATTTTGTTTTATTTTCTTATCATTGTGGTGAATATTTATAAGGATTTAAGTCCGCCCCAAAATTTAAAATTTGTAGACGCCTTGGTATTACGCTGTTTAAGAAAAGATTTTGGTTACCCAAATGATATACTATTCATAGCGGGTACAATTGTGAATCTCAGCATGACAAAGTGCAGGTGCATCTAAAGGCATTCTACCGTTTCGCAACTCAAACGGAGAAGACAGAAATCTGAAATGTTCACAGACAACGATGAATATGAAAGTGTGGTGATAATAGGGGAAAATGATCATGCACTTACATTGCATGCAACAGCGAATGGGTTCTGGTTTTCTACACATATTCCAGAAGCTGGTACGATAGCGTTTAGTTTCTGTATACTTTTGTTACATCTTTCAACATCATAATTGACGTCAACCTTGACCTCTTGCAGATTATCTGGACGAATATGACCTGAAACAAATATGGTCAGTTATCAGTACGCGTGAAAACATAGCGACTCAAAGCGAACGGCTTTGCATTTGTTATAAGTTTTAATTTAATACATCTGCGTAATACCTTATTCTTTCGTGCAAGGTTTAAGTAACTAAACGTGTAACCCTGTTTCTAACAAGATCTTAAATCATGAATTGACAGACTATTAAGATTTTGCATATGCCTGTCTTCGTTCCATTTTCATCTCCCCAATAGTATAAAAAGTCAAACAACAAGAGCTGAAAGTCTAAGGGACTATTACAAATCAAGGTATAGACAAACGTGTTCAACGTAAAACAAAAACTAAAGACCCCAAAACAGAAAGTGAGTAACCCAAACCCAATAAAAACTATCTGTGCACGCAGGTGCCTTGCGCGAGTAGGCAGTGCTTGCCTTAATTGGAAACCCGACTTGTTACTCATTGTCTAAGAAAAAGTCAAATCCGGTAATCGGAAAGACTACCTATGACTCGGCGAAAATGTCCCATCGTATTTGAGACAATGATTTTCTATAAAGATCAATAAAGTCAATGTGATGACCATAGAACTTCTGAAGGGATAACATCAACCTAGGTAAAAGACGGCCTTGTTTGAGTAGCTTAGTAGTCAACAGTAGTGATCGGTCTAGAAAATCGGAATACCGATTGCAGGATCTAGAACAACATATAAGTTGTGAAATCTCCACACCATAGCTGCTTAATATCTCTGACAATAAATAAGTTGGATAGTCCTGAAATGTGTGTAATTTTGACATGTCTTCATTTTTGGAACTACAATACTTTGTTAACGATAAGCATATCTTTAGCTAATTTATATGTTCATAAAACACGGGCGAAACTAATATTTCGATAACGTGACGTTCAGCATATGGTATTTTTCAACATCTTTAAGGGCATGTGAAGCAACTTGGCTTATAAAGTATTATTATTATTATTATTATTATTATTATTATTATTATTATTATTGTCTGCATAATTAGAGGAATTTTATTCAATATCTTTAGTTTCAGAACAAACAAAAATGTAGCAAAATCGTTTAATCTCAGAATGTTTCACATAGATTATGTTCTCTTTTGATTAGTACTAATTCTACAGCACATAATACTTTAGTAAATATTACAATTTATATCATATTCACGAATCTGTGGTTTTCACTGTGAAGGCAGATACGCCCTGCTTCCCAAACAACTAATATCAGTCGATGATTTACAGGTGCGTTTGTTGATTATGTTTTTTATTTGTTTTATTTCTTTGACCATTTATGTTAGTTTTCTGTTAACTTAACCTTGTATGTTTTCCTTTTGATTACTTCATGGTATCTTGTTATTTAATAGTAAAAAAACTTGAAATACTGATAACATTTGTTTGCCTGAGTAATTTATTAAATAAAAAACGCTTGCCCCAGGTAGGGGATTGACATAAATGTTCAAGTTCGGTATCCGTCAGCTTTTCTAATACATGTCGTTTGGCATTATCTATATAGGCGAAATCACTAATATCAATTTTAGTTTACAATCTATTTCAATAATAACATACAAATTTTCAAGCAGACAAGTACATAAACAATCTAATTACAATTATATCTTCACTTGACTCCAACTTTTTCGTTATTGTCGCCGTGAAAGGGGGAGCAAGTGAAGATATAATTTTGATTAGATTGGAACGTAATTAAACACAAAAGGATTCGGAAACAAGCTTATATCAACGCCGTTTCCTAATTATTGAAAGAGTACTAATTTATCAAGATGTGTAAATATGCTACATAAAGGAAATATTTTTGTATAATTTAATGCTTATTTGATAATATATAACTAAGGAATGAAAGAAACAACACATATATGAAAAACCTGTGAGGTAATGATGCAAGAAAAAATATAATTTTAGTTAGAATCCTATACTTGGTATTATGAAGGTTTGAATTTTAATAAATATATCTGTATTTTGTTCAAGTAATAGACTCTCTGACCCAAATAATAAGAGGTTTACATCAACAAGTACATAGCAGTAAATAGAAAACATGTCATTCCTCTAAAGTGTTTGTATATATGGCAATAACGTAATTATTGAGCAGTTCACTCATTGTTTCCACATACACAGTTGCCTGAGTCGACTAGATTACATTAGAAAAGGTGTTCGTTTACAGAAGAACAGTTTATGAGTAATCTGGAGTGAAATATTAGAGGTTGTCTCGATCCAGCATAATATTGTGTAGATGCCTTATTTTTTAAATTGTTTTAAACAATATCAGGTGGGAGCTTGTTCAATATAAAGTAGTCCGAAAAGAGGTTACTTCTCGTATGTATTTTTATGGTCAATTGTGTCAAATCGTAGAGAGGAATTCCGCGACTGTCGTAGGTAGTCATTTAGACTGCTTTTAAATAATGGGAAGTGAGATTTGTAGAAATAAGTTTCCTTCACCTATACTAAGCCTCAAAACTTTTTGTAGTAAATATATCAATACTTCTAGAAAAATGTCCTTGAAAAGCAATAAAATTATTTACAAGCAAACATATATTTTCATAAAGTCCAGAAGGAAATACATACCAAATTCAACATCTTCTTTGTAGCCCCACCCAGTAATATAGCAGTTATCATAACTAGTTCGCAATTCCGTGGCTATGCATGCTGGTCGGACATTGTCGTTGTACATGGCTGGTTGGGACAGACGTAGAATGGCTATGTCTGATAAGAAGCTGTTTAACGAGCCAGCATATAACGGGTGCTTAATAGCTTGTACCACCTGAATTCTTTGTCCATTGTCTTTTGGACCCAACATTTTTGACTGTTTAACTTCGCCAACATGGATTTGGAAGTTGGAGAAACCACTGAAAGTTTGAAAAACTCACAGTAAACTACCTACATGTTAGAAATTATCTTTGAGGATTTTATTTGAATTCTTTTAATGCAACACACATACATTATTTAACATTTCACATATTCTTATTGTAAAATGTGTACCAAAGTTATCACGCACATGTTGGCATTTTGTGAAAAAAAAACAATCCGTAAATTAAAGGAGATGTGAAAATATTATTTTATGTTCTTCTCAAAATAACGTTTATTTGCATATGCATCAAACAGCAAACGTTAAGCAGTTTTTGTCATTTACAGAAATAGTGGTTAAACTGTGCGGTTGTGGCCTTTAGTAGATGCCTTCAAAATTATAAGAAGAATTTTAGTATTTTCCATTTTTAAAGATTTGAGAAATAAGTGTTTTGACAGACAACTGCCCAATAACGAAGGAAACAAACAAAGGCTGCAGGGGAATTAAACAACCTGAAATTAAGCAGGTTTTATTCTTAACAGGATATTAAAATTAAAAACCATTCGTTCAAAACGCTAAGTAAAGAAAAACATTCACATAGTCTATAAAGATTTTGTATGATGTTTGTTTTCTTAATAAACAAAGCATGTAAAGCACTGAAAGGGCTTTAAAAATATGTCTTTAAATACAGTTTTACCATGTTGATAAAACAAATATAGTTTTAAAAGAACATGTTAGTGTGTTTTTTTAATTCGTTGCTTGAAGGCTATATTAATGCTTGTTTTAGAAATTTTTAGCTCTTTTTTAAATGGATGGGGAAAGCCGGGCATCCTTGTCATTAACATCGAGAACCCTATTGTACAAAATTTTCCCATTTTTCATTTATCTTAAATTACTTCGAATTATGTAGACTGTAGTAAATTTGTCTTAGGTTCTCTTATAACAGTTTGCCTTCAAGCTTCACCCGTAAGAAATTAGTTGTTACTAAGCTGAATCTGTGAAAAGACTTAGACTGATTTTTGAAATAATCATTGGGAGCGTATGCAAGAATATTTTTTAGTATTATTTGATTGTAAAATCTCTTATGAGCGTTTTTTATAATGTGTACTTAAATCTTGTAAGTAGTGTATATTGCTTTGGATAGACAAGTCATTTTGAAATGTCTAAAATAAACAGACCGTCTTATTATTAAAACCAACGGCAAAATTATTATTTATGTTGATAGTAATTATAAACAAATTAAAAATTATAAGAAGGTGAATTTATTAAGTATGCCTTCAGTGTCTTTAACAAGTTCCTTTTAATTTTCTTTCAACAAAATACATAATATTAGTTTAAATTACAACTATTACCATGCAGGAGCTTCTAGTTCATTCTTTTGTATTCTCTAGATAACTAATGAATAGACACACGTTTTAACAGACCATAAAAGTGTGAACGATGCTCGCTTTAAAATGAATTTTGTCACAATTTGAATGTGTTCTTCATATGTATATTCAACAATTAAATATGCTCAGACAAGGCCATGCTAAACTTACTTTACGCAGTGAGCAGCAGTTATAGCATAGTAAGGGTCGATTAAGGTCGCTCCACATCCAGAAATGCCATCCATAAATAGTAAAGCTTGCCACGGATATTCCCCTTGAACAGCATCATTGCCATAAAGTACAAATGAGCCAGCTGAAGTTGATGATACAGAAGGTACCCCACATTCTAAAAGTAGAACATCATATCATGTTAAATTCATCTGTTATTTTTGAACTATAGTAAAATCAACAGTTATACAGTTATACAAAGAAAATAAAATGGCAATGATCTCTTTAATATTTTGTTAAACACTACAGGAGAAACTCTGAAGCATACCTATTTACTGTATATAAATGACAAAATAATTGGCATATTAGTTCCCGAGGTTATTACTAACCTCTTGATATAGTCATTATTTAAATTTACTACCCTGAAATTGAAAATAATTTTTTTTAAGTTTAAAAAAACAAATTACCTCAAAATCCCAATAATCTTGCCGTTATGTATATCTCATATGTCTTTATTTTTTGTCCGCAAAGATCAGTCTTGTTTAGCAATGTCATACATTTTTGATTCAGACGTTTGATGCCAGCTTTGATATTACAACTATATCTTATTATAACTACCAGGACAATATTATTACTCGATTATTAAAGTGTCGATAAAGCAAATGTCACAAACTGAGGCTGTGGTTTATAATTATTTTACAACGGGATGACCATTTAAGTCGCATTATTTTATACCGTGAATTATTTCTATTCTAAGAAACAATTACGTTACATTTAGTACATTTACCTATAGCCAACACCATTTCCGACATAAACTGGCTGTTCCGCCAATGTAACACACAATATATTGCAACGGTGTCGCTATTTATATGATGAATACGCCATACGCAATAGCTTTCCAGTGGGAGTCTCATGTTGCTCATAAGTAAATCATTTTTTACCAAGATTGTGGTCTCAAAACGTTTAAAGCACGTCATATTAGAATCGCAAATAATGTAATTTCTTCAATAATTCTTCATGCTAATAACTTACCTATGTCACCACATTGCAGTGTTAAAGCATCACAGGTCCTGAAAAACATTAAAAAAATAATTGTGTGTAATGAAACCCCAGCATGAAAAAAGATCACTTTCTCAAAAATTAGACGGGAACATTTTACATATTTTTTACACAAAATTGCCAAGTATGTTTAAAAATGAATTCAATAGGTTATCATGGTCTGAAAAGTTTCATGTGAAATTACAAACCAGAAAAAAAAAGCTTAAATAAAGGTATATTTCAGAATAATTTAGGTTATCCTCTGTAGCATCTACACATATGTTACTACGTGGAGTACCTATAGGGTTTTATACTTATAGGTTGATATTTATGTTTATTTTCATGTCCAATTATGTTGTGTAGAAAGAACATGTGTAAGCCTATTTGTGAATATAAACGGAGAAGAAATGCAAATTAACGCCGGCTGCTACACTAAATTAAGTCATGTGTCAACTAGTATTCTCAAAAAGTTGTTCCACCTGGTATTCTGTCAGTGCTCGAACCACAGAGCCACCTAGCGTGTACCCAACAGGCGGATAGGCAAAGTACACAAAAAAAGAAACAGGTTTAAAGCCTGCTACACTCCTACACGATAAAGACCCATTTCGTAGATGTCGATGACAGTGGCCTTGTTGTAGCCGCTATAAAATGTCTAATTTTTCGCCACAAACCACACCTCATACCTTTCCGATGGCATTCCAAATTTTATGGACTTTTGTCCTTTTGTCGTTCTTTCCCGAATCGATGTGTCCTGAATGTAGCTGAAAAGCCTTTCCATGGCGCAGAGCAAACATCCGATCAATTATTTAATTAACATGGTTTTAGGTGAAACTGTTACTTAAAGAAGCGGATGCATTAATTTAACATTTTGCCAGTCACTGTCCATAATTTATATCCAGTTTTATTCAAAGGGAACAACTGACCTGGGACATATCACTGAAAAATATTAACTAAGTGTGCCATATGCATTCAATAAAACCGTAAGAAACATTTTTAAACCATGCAACTTACATTTGGTGATTCAAAATATAGTTCGTGATGACTCCATAGGGGTTAGATGCAGGTGCAGCTACAAGTCCATTTGAAATAACAGGTCCATGACTGGATGATCTGAAAGGCCTAAAATAAAATAGATTCCATCAATAAAATCCAGTTTTCTATAAAGTTCTAACTATTAAAGCAAAATACGGAAAAGAATGTCAAGCCTCTGGATAAGACTGGCTTTTAGCATCATACAAGGTAATATCTGTCATATTGAATGTAATACTCTTCTTTGTCTACAACATAATATACAAACAAAAATGCAATCAAGCAGGAACTTTGTCTAACTCGTAGGGTAAACATATGTTAAATCTGTTAGTAAGCTAGTAATTTAAGCCAGATTACCTTCAACCAATCAGCTAGCCCGAGTCTGTTATATTACACATATAGTTAGGCAATACATGTGTCTGATTGAATTCATTGGTTGCATACCCAATATCAAATTGGAAAAACTCGGAAAAAATCTCTAGATAAATTAGTCTGCCAATTGGGATGTGAAGTAAACAGTCACCATCTTAAAAATACCTGTGCAATGATAAAGGTGTACGTGTACAATTGACCATGTGATCATGGCTGGGGCCCCGAATAATCATTGCGTTTTAATGGAAAAGACCTATGCAATATTTGGCAAACATTGGAAAGACTATATAAGTAACAATTAACCTTTTATACTCAAAACTACGCGTGTTGTTAAAATTGACTCAAATTAAAACAATATATATTTTGTATTATTAATTAGAAATTAATTGATTTAATACAGCTGTATTTCTTGGTCGAAAAATACATTTAAACGGTAACTTCTATTATAGTCGGACACATAACATTATCCAAGCAAGGGATTGGACTAAGCAACTTTTCATGTTTATTTATAAATTCCTCTCAAAACACGACGAAAAATTCCCATTAAGCAGACATATGTTAGGCTCTAGTTCAATGCCCTGAGTTTTCTCTTGGATATGAATTGAGCACAAGAACAGATTCATTGTCACCTACCCGTATCCTGTTACACTGCACAGAAATGTAGTCAATATTGTGTCATTAGTATAACACAGAGGTTTCCAAGCCAAGTTGCTGTATACTTTAACTTGTCCATTTGCATTGTTTCTGAGCACTGTAATGTTTACAAAATCTATACATTTTACAATAATTCTGCAAACAATTTAAATTGTATTCATATTTAAAAATGAATTTATTAATAACATTAACATGTTTAGATTTTTATTGTAAAACGATGAGAAAATTACCAATTCTACATGCAAAGTGAAAATGCTAAAATGCTAATAAACGCATGGATTAAACAAGGCCTCAAATTCTAGAGAAAAAACAATAATACTGACAAAACTAACAAAGGAAAACACAGAACGGGACTTATTAATTATTCACCTAATATATCAAAATAATAGAAAAATCTCATCCAAGCCATTTATTTCTTAATAGTTATATCAAGATGCTTCTTAAGAAGCAATTTTTTGTTGTTAACATAAACTATGTTCAAAGACTACATCATAAAACACACAGGTGACTCTTCAAATGAGAGCTGCATAAGCACAGGAATCAACCAACGAAATATAGCACATTAATCTGTTCAATATCTGGATTTAATTTCCTTGTTTAACGTTTGATGAGTTAAAAGAAAATAGCATGTCCACCTCACCTGTCACACCTTTGTCTGACAGTTGTTAATACGGCGGTGATTGACAGGTACCAATATTTTGTCAATAAAAGCATTAGAAACAACATAATTATACTTATTAGTTGAACAGGAAGTGTGTTGAAGAATTTTAAATTATTTACGTTTTTGGAAACGAGATGCGTTTTCTCGTCCATATCTCATCGAAGGGCGATAGCCCTGAGATGAGATGACGAGAAAATGCATCGAGTTTCATAAAACGTAAATAATCTGTTTATAGCTGTTTTGTAACATTGTGACGTCACAGTGTTACTTAACGACGTCTTGACAGCGAGCTGAGATGGCCCCATCTCAAGCTAGTAGAGTGAGATGGAATAATATCGCACACAAAGATCAAAGGGAAATACTGCAAAATAGCGATAAAACATATTACCGCATCTAAACTCGTCTGATCTGTCGGAGCACTGTGGAATCCCATCACATCGATTTACCAGTGGAACACAATTATGATTATTACACTCATAGTCATTGTTTCTGCAGGTAGCTGAAAACATGGTCAATAGATTAAAAGTTAGTTCGATCAAAACTCATTTTTGTTAATTGTGTTAGTCCAAGTGACTTTGATCGTAGTAACTTTAGGATTAGAAAACTCAGAATAAATACATGCTTGCAATTTCGGTGCATTTACTCTTAACAGTCACTATATATCACTGACATTTTATAAATTTTTAAGCTGCAGCCATTTGATGTTAAGGTAAAGGAAGTCTTTGCCGAGAGGAGAAAACCTACCACTATAAGAATGCTTACCATATTGATTCATGTTATAAAATGAAAGATGCATGTTTGTGTTATTAAAGAAAGGTCTTTTCACTGTAAATTACTCGGGATATACCACTAAACAAATCAGTGTATTTCATCATTTAAAACAGTTCACATTTTTATTAAACCGAAGGTCGGCTGATATAATCGTGCTTCAAAAATTAGGAGAATTTTAGGTTATATACATACCACAGTTAGTCTCGTCTCCAGAATTCGGACAGTCCACATTACCATTACACCAAAGATGTTCAGATATACACGTTGAATTGTCACCACAACTCCTTTCACCCTCAAAACATTCTAAACAATTAACAAAATTGAACTTACATAGCATTTAGGCCATAAAATCCGCAGTTTTTTTATTTAGAGTATTTCAGAAAATCTTGAGTTATACCAACAAATAACTCTAACCTATCGCCCTCTGAAACCCGTGTAGCTTAAATATACTCACTCCAAAAAGAAACGCAACATACAAAAATTGGGAATTTTACTTCATATATTATTTTAACAATTTATCATATAAATAATTGATATAGAACTGTAAAAGTTGGCACACTTCTTGTTCATGTGTTTTTTACCTTGGAATATAACATTTTGTCGCCTATTGTCAAAAATCACGCAAATAATGTCAGTATCTGTTGGCATGGATTCAATTAAACGTTGAGTACGAACACGCGGTAACCTTTGCCACTCATACTGATGTGCCTGCTCTAATTGTTGCAAATTTTGCGTCGGTGGTTGTCGCTTGAGCACGCGCCGATCCAGTTCATCAAACAGATGTTCAATTAAGTTAAGATGCAGAGATCGTAAAGGATCACATTGACATTCTGTTGCTCTAAAAAATCTAATGTTACACGTGCTGTATGTGGTCGGGCATTGTCGTGTTGAAAAAATTCTCTTTGAATGTCAATTACGGGCAATAAATGCGGCCGCATAATTTCATCTCTATACCGAACAGCGTTACGATTGCCTTGGATATGTATCAGCTGTGTGTTCCTGGCGTAATAGATAGTGGCGCACATCATAACACTGCCTCCAACATATTGTCTCTTTCTACAACACAGTTTTGCTCAAAACATTCATTTCGGCGCCTATACACTCGTATGAGACCATCTCGCTTTTCAAGCTGAAAACGTAACTCATCGCTGATCACACTCTTCTCCAGTTCTGTAAATTCCATACACGAACGGTAGTACACCATCTAGCCCTTGCTCGGCGGTGTTTGCGTCTCAGTGTTGCACCGACATAAGGTCTTTCTGCTGGCAATCCATGAGAGCGTAACCAATTGTGTACTTCTGTGGTGATATACGGCGCAAACCAGGGACGTTTACATCTGTTTCTGGTGCAGCAATAGTCCTGTTCGTAGATGGAATAATATAATGTAACGATCCTGCGCCCGAGTTGTAACACGCGGACACCTTGAACGTTATCGGTATGTAGTAGTACTAAGCTGCTGGTAGCGTGAAATTGTACGATCTGGCAACAGCATATGGATTTCTTGGCATGGATTCGACCTATAGCAGCGATATTCCGGGTAGCAGCATATAACCTTGGCATAGCGTCACCTTACCAGAATTTATATCACTAATGCAGTCAAGAAAATAAATAGCGCGGTTTTATGCCGATTGTATGAGTTAAAAAATTGCAATGATTTGCACGTGAAAGTCTACCCTGTTTTTAGCAATGCGTAATTCATAGTGTGTTCTTGATTTCGACCACAGTCGTTCACGGGTGGATGAACTTAAATCTTTTCACCTGGAAACTTTTAATTAAGGTGTAATTATGATTTTATATACATATCTATTTGAATATTTATATATTATTTGTCCGAAAAAGAATTACTTGAAAAAATTTATCCGATGTTGCGTTTTTTTTTAGTGAGAATATGTGGAATAAAATGTATAAAACACTTTCACTAATTTCAAACATTGTTTCCTTGGTTTTTCCTTTTAACAATATTTTAGCGACTTTCGAACAAGTTCAAGTACCTCTGAACATTATGTAAGTTATTGGGTTTTATTATATGAAAATGGGAAGGAATAAAAAGTAATATATTATTTAATTTTATAATTACTCATACACGTTATATGTATATTGCAAAGGATGGCCATACATCAAGGGAGCGACACAAATATATATATACAAATAACATGTTAACCTAAGGATTCACAAATGACTTACAGTCCAAAGGACCAAACAAAACTAAAAAGACGTAAACAATAATAATTATGAGTGAAATGTAACTTCTCATGTAGATTACAGGTAACAAATCAAACCATTTAAATTCTTTAAACGATTCAATCTGTAAAATATCGGTAAAATATTTGTAGTAGCTTTAGAAATAAAAGAAGCAAATGTAAATACAATGTTGTTTTTGCGACACCGAAAAGTTGATTTTATTTTAAAACTAAAAGTACGTATTTGTCTATTTTGTTCGCTGCTAACTCATATATATTTAGATACACTTCTTTTACACCAGATTTAATAGTGGAGGAAATCATTTAGTGTCAGAAATAACCCCCAATATTGTCTTTTTAATCTCATAGTATTGTATTAATTCATTGTACTTGTTATGATACATTCAAATGAGCGACATGTTTTATTAATGTAAATGTTTGGACAAAACTAAAAAAAGATATCCAAACCATAATTGACGTCACCGTTTAATTAAATTTTTTTGAAAAAGAAATACAGATTTATTAAAAAATGTATTGTAATTAAAGATAAAAATAATATATTGTTATACTTTGAGTCAGTGTTTACAGTTTTTAGCAAAAAGAAAGTTAGTTACTCAAATAGTATTTCCTATGTTTGCCAAACATTACCGAGGTCTGCTCCATCGAAAAAAATAGACATCCGGGACAGCAAATAAGATCACGTGGTTAATTGAGGTCCGGATACCTTAATTTAAAAAAACAAGTTAAAATACAATTTGCAGAGGTCAGATTCCACATACCAGTATTAGTACACTGTATGGCAACAGTTTCATCGAATTGGCTACAAGTGACACGGCTGACTAAACAATCAGACAGTTTCTTTTCTGCACCATTACAATAATACTGATAGGTCAAGAAAGGTCTCTCTGGTCTTCCCTTACCATATTCAGACTTAGAAAAATATCGTGATTTGCTGAAATAGAATATAAAGTTTATATTTGAATGGGTCACTCGAAGACTCATAACACTGAAATGATTTATATAAAATAAATTGTTTGCAAATGTTTTGGTCACCTTGTTTACTTAACGGGGCTGCAAACTAGTTCGATGGACATGGAAATTTTGGGTGTTTTTTAATAATACGGCAAACGAATTACTCCCAACACGTGGCCACTAAGGTAAAGGTCACAAGGAATAAAAATAATTCCTAAACAATGCTGAATTTGGTAGTCAATAACTCACATTTTATTATCCGTTTAATGTTAACCGTTATATATTTATTAGTACCCCTTCGAAGTAGCATTATACAATATTTTAATGTGCATGTTGTTACCGTGATTAAGATCCACTACCAGTATTTCCAGTTTTTAAAATATGTTATACCTTTATCACCGATGCAAATAAGCATTAAACTGAATTACAGTTTTTTACTTGAACATGTACCTGTATCACAGATATTTACAAATATATCTTTTGTTTACATTTACCTATATCCTAGCTGCTTACAAGCAACTTTGGTATCATTAACATCCCAAAAGCTTGCACATACAGGTGAATATGAGCTGCTACCCAGTATTTCAAGGCGTCCTGATGCCGCAGTTCTCCCACCAACGAGTCGAATAAATGACCCATTATTATCAGTAATCGATGAATTATCTACAAAAACACCATTTATTCCTTATACATTGATTTAACCTAGTTCATAAAAATTGTCCGCAGCTAAAGTATCTGCAATGAATTGATAGGTTATAAGGGAAATAAAATCTAGACCAGAAATATGATAGGATATAGGGGAAGTGAAAACTAGCCTTGAAATATGATAGGATGTAGGGGAAATGAAAAATAGACATGAAATATGATAGGTTATAGGGAAAATAAAACTTAACATGACATATGATAGGTTATAGGGAAAATAAAACTAAACATGAAATGAAAAACAAACAAATCTAGCATACAATAATTGATAAAATTAACATTTAAAACCATGAAAGACAATTAACAATATTTCCAAGGTTTCTAAAAACATATAAAGTACGATTACAAATTCAGATTGAGAATACAAAAACGCGAAACAAAAGACAAAAACGATACCACCTCAACCCAATAAATGCAATTAGCTGCTCCTGACGAGTATGCAGTAACTGCCTCTATATAGAAACCCGTGTAGTCAGTCACACACTGTAATGTCCAAAGAAAGGACAAATCCACAAAAGGAAAGTCTACAGAAAAAACATCCAATCGCTTGTGCAATCATATACTCTTCAAAAAAAGAAACCCATAGCTACGTTTTAATTTATAAAAATGAATGTTTAATAATTATTAATTATAATTTAAAATGGTAACTGAACCTTTTAAATGTTCAAGTAATTTTAAATGATTTAACGTCTTTTCTTCAGATCGGGAATTTTGCTACGCTATAAAAATGACACTTAAAAAGTACATACACCGTGAATCGTCGCAAAAGTTTTAAAGCTCTTCCAAAGGAAGTTCGCGCTCTACTTATTCGTCTACGGATAGTAGCGTATAAAAGGAACAAGTTTGCTGGTCAAAATCGTCAAAAAGAAAAAGTTATAGAATGCTGTTGTTAGAAACTGCTGCCAGAAACAAACATCATCCTCGCACGACCTACAGGCTGGAGTGTCCCAATGTGGTTGCACGGACCGAGAATACGAACCAGAGTGCCATTTCTAGACTATGGGCCAACAGACCGGTACGACTAATGACCGTCAAAGAAGTGGCAGACCACGCATAACCACAGCCCGTCAAGATCGGTAAATCCACGTATTCCCTCTACAGACTCGAACACTCACAGAAACAAAAACTGAAGTCGGGATACCTAGATCGCGAAGACTCAGCTTCTAATCTGTCAGAAACTGGCTCCGAAAACCTGGAATTACACCCAGGAAACCGTATTTAGAGCTGTTTAAACCGTGTTACATCGACGTGAAAGAGTCAGATGGTCACACTTATGAGGGTCTTAAAATTACTTAACTGGTTAAGTGAAGAGTCGCGGATACTAATATAGAAGCGTGATGGTATACACGTATTTACCACCGACGAAATGAACGATTCGCGCAGTCATGTGTTCAGGAAGTGGATAGATTTGGCCGAGGTAGAGTCATGATGTGGGCGGCGATTTAAGATGACAGAAAATCAGAGCTGGTGTACGTACCACACAACTTAACGGATCAGCGGTACAGAGACGACATCCTTCAGCCACATCTTCTTCCATTAATAGGCCACCAGAGTGAGTTATTCCAGCACGACCATGCTAGGCCGCACACAGCTCAACTAACCGGAGACGCTCGTAAGCGGAATAACATTAATATGTTGCATGGCCTTCAAATTCGCCGAATTTGAATCCTATCGAACATATATGTAAAATGCCTCGCAATAATGTTCGTGGTTTGGTAATGTTCCATGCTGCGAAGATGCAGAGCAGTGCTGGTGTCTCGAAATGGTCACACACGTTATAAACTTACAGTTGATATAGTTCGTGTAATTTTAAAATTTTGATTTGAATGTCGCTTATTAAATAATGTGAAAACAGCTACGCGTTTCTTTTTTTAGTTTATTAGACAAGAATACATTAAACTCAGAGTATTGTTGCCAACTACAATTCTTATAAATAAGAAAAAAGCAAAGAAAACCAACTAAACAACAAACAAGGGGCAGTTACAAATCCGGATACAGACAAACACAGCAGAAAAACAAAAAAAAATAAAACAGAAAGAGAGTAGCCCGAACCCAATAAAAAACATTGGTGCACGCAGGTGCTCCGGACGAATAAGCAGTGCCTTGTCTCTAATTAGACACCAGTCGAGTTATGTCTACGGAGAGGTCAAATCCAGGAATAGGAAACATTACATATGAATCAGCGAAAATGTTAGATCGTATTTTAGACACTGATTTCCCTTAACGATCAATTAAGTCATGGTGACGACCATAGAATTTCTGGAGAGAGAACATCAACCTAGGTACAACAAACCCTTGTTTGAGTAGTTTAGCAGTCAGCAGCAGTGATCAGTATAAAAAAGCGGAAAACCGACACACGATCTAGAATATAAGTTGTGAAATTTACACACCATACGCTGGAGCTGCTGGAATGTTGCTGTCTATAAACGGGAAGTTAACAATTGGAAAGTTGAAGTCGTCACGTTTGTCGTAGAGTCTAATTTTATAGTATCTGATTGTTTTTCTAGAAGTAGGTCTTAGTAAGCTCGCTAGAAAAAATTGAATGTAACTAGTCACCAAATTTAGCATTGTTGAGGGACATAATTGCATCAATATAGCGGAATGTTAAAATAAAGGTCTGGGCCAGTGTCTTTTCTTTCTTTTTCAAAAGGCCTTCTAGGAACCCAGCTTCATAAGAGTACAAAAAAAGGTCGGCGAGGAGAGGAGCAAAATTAGTACCCATTGAAATACCAACAGTTGGTTGAAAAACATGTCCTCCCAAACATGACGAATATGTTGTCAATCAAAAAATCTCACATTTGACAGATTTGGTCTTCAGTATATTTAGTATTAGATTCAGTCATTGATGATAGGTACAACATTGTTGTTGTAAATTATTACGAATATCATTATAAAATGCATAAAAAATTCCTAGTTAACAATATAATATCTTAACAAACTCTTATTAACATTTAACAATAGATCCATCTCACAATTAATTATTTTAAATAGTAATATTGGTTCGTGAATGAAATCATACCACATTCTCCGTTAACAAGCATGATATGGTCAAGGGCAATGTCACCTGTATAGCCATCACCATCTATGGCATTAAAAACAATCTGCAAAACAAGTTCATATGAAACATGTTTAATACATATTGATAACATCAGGAATATCAAATATAATGGATAAGGGATAACTTTTGACGTTTGAACAGTAGATGTTTTAAACAACAAATTGCACCGTCAAATGTTATGTTTTACTCAACAAATCTAAATTTTGAAAAACTAAATACTAGAGGAAATTTGGGATATCTTTAAAAAATTTAGCCATAAATAGATTACAAGTTGGATTTAAAGATATAAATACAAAAACATAAACAATGTCTCAGTGTGCTAAGGATATAGGCCTAAAATACGTTCAACTGCGTCAAGAAAAACGCCGTTTTTTTACAAAAAAGGTTATAATGTGTCTGGCCAAAAACGTTGAATTACATTATCTCTGCGTTCTATAAAACCTTATTATAATCTATCTTAAGTTTGGTATAACAGATCAGAAGGATAAATGTTGCTTATAAGTAATTTCTTCATAAATGTTATGAGAACCATGTTTACACTAACTTAACTATCTGTGTTTTGTTGAATTGTGTTAAACGCCGCTTTACGCCATTTTTCACGTCTATCATGACGCACACATTTTATTTGGGGAGGAATCTCGAGAAAATCCAGACCTTAGAGTAATTGTAGCTTCAAACATATGAGCTAAAACAGAAGATATATATTAATAATATCGTTTAAATTGGACATGAGTCTTAAAATATCTATTCTGGTTAAGAAAATGACTAGATTTGGTATGTTAATTACTGGAAATACCACACAAAATTCAAAAATAGACAGATTAGCATCATATAATTGAAATAGCAGAATAGATACAAACCTTGAAGTTGTTTGAAGGTGGAATGTTAACTTTTTGTAAGTACCATTGGTTGCCTTGGTTTCCGGACTTGAAAAAGAGCGACTCATTCCTGGATGAAGTTTCTGTTCTTACTTCTAATGATCCAATAGAAGATCCATACATATGATAGTAAAAACGCACACACATCTGTCTAGCTGTAAAACAAAGGTAATTGATCTGATTTATCGGTCATAAATTAAAATTTAATAAGTTATCTATCCAAGAACAGGATCTATTTAATCTCTAACCTATGTCGTTTCATTTCAAGGTGAACTTGCCTTTTATTTTGAACAATGTGCAAAATATTTTTGATTTTTCCATACTGAATTTACAGTAGATCTACATTCTCCACAAAACATAAAACAATAAAAATATTGGTTTGCACAATCGGTTGTTTAAATGTTTTACACTCATTAACTAAAATAACTGTAAGATTTCAAAGGTTATGTAATGTCATGTATAAAGATGATGTAGTGTCATTATTAAAGATTATGTAAAGTCATGTATTAAAGATGTTGTAATGTCATGTATTAAAGATGATGTAATGTCATGTATTAAAGATGTTGTAATGTCGTGTATAAAGGATTGATGTAATTTCATATATTAATAATCTTAGGGAATCAATGGTTATGACGTGTTATGCATAGATGATACAGGGTAACAAAGGGTCTTTACTGTTAGTGATTAGTAATCGATTAGAAAAACGGGTATACTGTTAACAATTGTTATTCTTTGGATGTAAAATAGTACAAACTGTGAACCGCCTATACTTCTACGGTATCAAATGTCATATACCGCTATTTATTGATATTGTGAGGTACCAATGTGTACCCGTTCATTCTTGGTATTTCTGAGACTACAAATCTTTGACATGTCTTGAATGTAAGTGTCTAAATATCTTTAGTCGTTGTTATTATAATTGATCGCATTTTATACCTGTGATTTTACGTCATTTGAACAGATCGGTAAATATAATTACGCGTATTTCCAATAAAAATGTTTTCCTGGAATTATTCACGCATGTCAGTACCTGTACTTAATGTATTAGTAACAAAGCGTGCATTTTCTCCAAGTTCCATTCCACCATACGAGGTCTCAATATAAACGTAGTATTCTCCTACAGCAGCACTATCAGGCCCGGTAGAGTCTGATAAAGTCGCACCCTGAAATTATTATCCCAAAACACTCAATACTGTTTTTTTAAATCATGACGAGGTACTAATGCAAATAGAAATAATCCACATACATACTTCAGTTACAAAGCTTTCCTGATTAATTATCAAATCTGTGTAATGTATCTTTATTATGTTTATTATACTATTTGTTTCCAATATTCAAAACTCACAAGTGCAGCTTTTGCGCAAGATGACTATTCTACTACGTAAATAAAATAACAATCGGCAGGTGCCTGCAATACAAATCTTTACTATATGAAACTTGACATTTGAATAATTAAGTGGTTACGATATCTTTACTGATTCTATAATCAATTTTACAGAATAAACTTTTCTAAATTTGGTATTACGTGGCAGGCTCTTAAGGTATCCGACCCATAATTGAAGTCGCCGCTTAATGTTATTTTTCGAAATACAAGAAATAAGAAAATACAACTTCATTAGAACAATGTATTGTAATTAATGATACAAATTAAGATATTGTTTTTTTTAATTTGAGTCATTGTTTATAGTTTTGAGCAAAAACAGTTAGTTACTCAAATAGTATTTCCGATGTTTGCCGAACATTACCGAGGTCTGCTCCTTTGAAAAACAATTAACATCCGGGACACCAAATATGATCACGTGGTCAATTGTGGTCCGGATACCTTTAGCATAGTTTGCTTTCGCCTTTATGTGTGAGTGTTTAATGCACAACATTGTATTTTGAAAGTTTTACCAATCTCTTATCCGCAACGCTACCTACACTACTGAATGAAATTTGATTAAACTCTCCAAAAAAGTTTTTTCCACATAATGCCGTTGTGCGCTATATATTTTACATTTTGATCGCCATGATATTTGAGGTTTCCAATAGCAAGACAAAGAATTTGCATTTTTGTGACATATGGCAGCAAAATGTCAATTTGTGAACAATTTTTCTAGTTTCATTTAGCCATTAAACTTTATTAAGTAGCAGTGTATTAAATTGCAACAGGTTAAAAATAACTTTATAGCACCAGTTCAAACAATTAAAAGACTGGTCAAAGTTGTATGAAAATGTTGGGCCTAACTTAATTTTAAATCAAATTGTTAAACGTTGTTTGAAGAGGCTGTATAGCTGTATAAACAGACAACCAAATAAACTTTCATATAAAATATTTACTCTTTGAATTCTCCAATCTGTACTATCTCCAATGTCGTTATGAAACAGGCACTTGGTTTCAACTGTTGTCTCAAATGTACACAGGCTAACACCTGCATCTACAAATATCAGTTACCTGCTTTATAATTGTAACAACCTGTGTCATTAAACAGATCAAATTTCTTCTTCAGTTGACCTTAAAGGAATCCGTTCATGCTAAATTCTGTACGAGTGAGTATTGGTAGCTTGTGGTCACATTTCATTTTTAACTAATTTTATGGTCTATAAAATGTGATATTTTTGGCTATCTTTAATTGTTATCTTCGCGTTGCCTCCGATGGGCCTTGCACACTAGACCCCACCAGGGGCTGTAGCGCAATAGACCCCTTGTCGATTGAAGTTTGTTGCGCGTCAATTTATCTTTAGCTACACCCCCGTGCACAGCACAAAGATATCTAGTAAATAAAGAATGCACTGCTTTTTAAGATCAACTAACTGCTGAATATGTTAAGGTCAATATAGACACGAATAACAAAAATTACCCATGACGAGGACAGACCAAAACAAAATACAGAAGATACGAAATGAAAACTATTTGCATTCCATTTTGAAATTTAAACAACCAAGGGCCAATAACTTACCTTCATCGGACCCATCTTCACAATCATTGTAACCATCGTTAGTGAGAAATTCTGGGATACAAACTCCTGAATTTTTACATGCAAATTTGTTGACTGAATTTTCACAGACTAAAAGAAAACAAGACTGCGTTAATTATGAAGTATTTTTATTCTTGTATTAAAAGTGTTGTTTTGGTCATGTTCATTCGCACTCCTGTATCGTATTGGCCACAAGAGTATAAGTTATCATTCAAACAAAACACAGAAAGTGAGAAACCCGACCAAATAAATACCATGGGTGCACTCAGTTGCTCCGAACGAGTAAGCGGTTTCCAAATTTTCGATATTAGACGTTGTGTAGTAACTATATTTATGATGCGGATTGGAGTTTATTATTATTCGAAAGAAACTCTTAACATATATTCTAATAGTAACAATCGATACACGTTAAGTATAGTGAGGGCTTCGGTGGCCGAGAGGGTAAGGTAGTTAAACATCTAATATGGATTAGTGGCGTTTCAGCACTGCAAAATTCGAGCTTTGTTTTGAGCAATGTGTGCTTGATACCAACCTAAGTTGACAAAGAGTGTGAATTTTCCGACAAGGTTCTCCATTATTAAGGTATAAATGTCCGCGTAGAGCTACTTTTCATTTTAACAAACTATATCTAAAGTATTAATTACGTGACACGGAAAATTGTAGATTAAACCAATACTTATGTAATAATAAAAAACACATAGGACAGTTTTGGAAGTACGATCTTATTCTTATTCTAACATGTATGACTGCTCACTTTATCTAAAATTGGGTCTCTTAATGGTTCTGGTTTGAAATAACATATTCTATATAAACATTGAGTAACACATGTTAAGCTTAGAAATCGTTTAATCAACATTGCTTATAAATATTATAAAGCACTCTGTCAAAAAGATGACGGCAGTTATTCCATGCAGATATAACAATAAGGAAAAATATTACAACACTCAGCAATAGTAAGGTATGATTACGTCTAAATCTATGAAGAAGATGTCTTTAAATGTTTATAACTATTAATTAAAGTCATCAAATTTTACCTGGTTGTGGGCAGCTCTGACCCTTTATGAACTTTATGTCATCAATGGCAACGTTAGAGGGAGCAAAATTTGAAACATCACCATACGCGTTGAACTCCAACTTTATATATCCAGGGGGAATCTCAAACCATCCTTCCACCCACTGGTCTCTATCCACAAATATTCCATTGGCATAAAATACCATGTCTCTGGAATTGCCAGAGTGCTTGTAAACTTTCAATTCTGCTGAAACTCCTCCTTCCATGTTGTAAAAGAATTTGATACATCCCCCCGTAGTATTCATATTTGGAGGTGAAACAAGCGTAGAATTCTGACGAAGGCTTGAGGTGAAGTACATGTAGTGACCTACAAAATTTTCAATCATTTTTGTTAATGTTTGTAAGTTTAAATGAAGTGTAATATTTGTGTCTTTTTTATGTTCTGTTCATAAGGGATGATTACAGTTATATTAAACTAGATCAAGTCATAGTTACCGACCTTATAAACTACCAGGCTTCAAAGAAAATGACTCAATGAATAAATAAAATCAAAATGCATAATGTTTAAAATCCATTTAAATATTTAATAGGAGACAACCGTATGAAATTCATTTTAAAATACCTTCGAAACGTTTTGATAGTTCCTAAAAATATATAGAAATTAAAAAAAAACTTTTGAATATTAGTAACAAATATATAGATTTCATGGAATATTTTAAAACTTCGATGAATCCGTGTCTTTTAGCTTACCAAGATCATGATGAGGATATAATTTTTCATTACAATTATAAAGTGTTTTGTTTTACCTGATAAGTCCACGGTGTGTGGATCAAATCCGTTGCAAACGCATGTAAACATGTGTTTCAAAAATTAAGGAATTAAAAGTTCTGTATTTGTATAAAAAAGACAGCAAGAATAAACAAGCAAATGTTGACCAATCATTAGCGAATTCAAAGTAAGAAATTTATATATCTGGTCACAACATAAATACTGTCAGAAGAATAAGTCCACAATATATTCACACTATTGCCTATACCTTACCTGAATAATTTTTGTATGTATGATCTATAGATGGTAAATGATGCCTAAATGCTTCTCTAAAAGTAAACTGACTTCCCAATATGTAGCCACATCCATTAGGTTCCTCAAAGTCGCAGCTTATACTCAATGCTAAAATAAATTTAAATTAAATAGTAACTAAACAACTCTTCAATGTACCATTTTAGTACCCTTGTACGGTTCGTTTGTTTGTTTGCCAAAATGCTAGATTGAAGATCGGCATGAAATTCCACTACTTCCAAGAAATGCCACTGTATACAAAAAATTTAACTATATGCCATTACTGTTCAACCTTGCTATATTAAATAAGTTAATTTCTCAGTATCAAAATTAATTTTAATATAGTATACTCATAAAATAAAGTTACAATTAGACGAAACGCGCGTATGGCGTAGTAAATTCAAGTAACCTTGGTATCTTTGATGGCATTTTATTTACAAAACTCACAGATACATGGTATTAATGATTTTTGACCATATCTTGTTTTAAGTGAATGTTAAAACTGACTAGTTTATGTCTTCATTTTATTTCTATCCGTACTGTTATGTGGTTTTTATTTCCGGAATGTTGTTGCCCCTTGATTTGATTATGAGGTCAATGTTACACACTAGTGATTTTTTAACAGAAATAATATTCGATAAAAACATATGATACCGAATTAACACAAAAATATATAATGTATACAACATTGCTGACTTTATAATAATTTCAGAATGCTATAAGATTTTAATAATTTCTCATGAAAATTCTGGATGAATATACGTGAATAGACAGTTACCGGTGTTTAATTAACAGCTAATGACAACCATTTAAATGTTGATAGTTTCTTATTAAATTTTATAGAATTTTATATAAACTAAAGATAAATTTCAAGAACAAATAATAACTTCCATTAAAAAAACATACATTGAGCCTTCGAAGCAAATGTTGCTAGGAAACCAGAATATACACCACTAGTATCAGAGTGAAAGTACAATGTAAGTTTATTGGATGTTGAATATACCACACTGCCTGATACAGTTCCATGTAACTCCATTAATACAGGGTCATATAGACTCCCTCCATTATAAATCTGAAACATAAGTATGCGTGGCTTTGTAACATTTCAATTATCCACTTTAAGGTATCCGGACTATAATTGAGCAAGTGATCATATTTGGTGTCCCGGATGTCTATTGTGTTTTAATGGAGCAGACGTCGGTAATGTTCGGCAACCATCGGAAATACTACTTGAGTAACTAACTTTTTTGGCTCGAAGTAAAACAATATATTTAATTTTATCAATAATTAGCAATACTTTTATTTAATAAAGCTTTATTTCTTGGTCAAAAAATAAAATTTAACGGTAACTTCAATTATGGGTCGGATACCTTAATTACAAATAGACTTCATGTTGTCTGAAAAAGACGACTGTAAATTGCTTAGCCAGCATTGAAATTACTACAAAATAATTAAATAATGATGCAAAGCATTGATTGATTGATTGATTGATTGATTGATTGTTGTTGTTTAACGTCCAGCAAGCAATATTTCAGCTATCCAGCGGACGCATAAACGTAACAACTCAAACCTGTTAACTTAAATAGGAGAAATAAATCAAAGAAAATAACAAACCTTGACTTAGCAACATAAAACGTCCAAAATATCTGACAGGAGGTTTGTTTTGGGCTGTTTCATTTTACCTTAAAGAGCCTTGGTTGGTGAGAAGTCTACTTAGTTCGATTTTCGCAAGTTGTGTCTTCTTAAATTGACAAGTATCGCTAGTTTTCCGATTTCCTGTCAAATGTCTCGGGTTAACACCAGGTACGCCGTCTCTCTCACTCTCTCAGCAATGAAAAATTGGGAACCATTATGCAGCTAAAAGTTGCTAAAATTAACACAAATATGTTTGTTATCTTATATATTTTTTTACTTAAATTGCCTATAACTTACCTTTAAATAATCGCAACAGCTTTCTGAAGCAAAATTAGGAATACTGATCGTTATAGTATATCCATATGGTACAACTATGTAGTAATAACAGTCCGCATTGTTCGGATAACTGCTGGGGTAATTTGGCGATGTGAAATTTCCTGATAAACTGTTGAAATATCCTCCACAGATACCTCCTGTACCAAGAACAACATTTGCAATATTATAATTTGGAAATAATGTGCATAAGCTGTGATTTATTAGAATTTTTTGTTACAATTCGCATATCATTTTATCTGTTGAAATTAAACCATCGACATTGATAAATTATTTCATGGTTCTATTCTAATATGGTAATTTATGAGCAACCGGCAAACTCCAGAACGAACAAACGAAAATGTAGCAAATACAGCAATGGTCATGATGTGGTACAAGCATTTCAAAAGAAATGGTGGGTTAAACACGGTTTTATGGCATGCCAAACCTCCCGCTTTCATTACAATAGTATGTGAGTTGGTTAGTTGACCAAAATGGATGGTCATGATATACCACTAGTCAGTAATAGGTGTATTCAACAATCGTCGTAGCACATATAATGTGGACTGCATTCAAAACTTGGGAAAAATATCAGCAACCATATTTTCACACCAGAATATTTTTGATTTTTGACAAGGAATTGGTATCTAGGCGCTGACGAGTCTTTTTTTTTGTTCTAACCTAGGTTTATAAGCTAATCCCGACGAAATAGGTCGGGATGGAAAAATCAGTATACTCCCTGTAAACACTTGCATACCTGATCAATTGAGAAATACCGTATGCACGATAAGATGGAATATTGCTGCACAAGTGAGGAAAAATTATAATTTTGAAATATAATGGTCTCGGTTGTCGTAAATTCTTGTGCTCGGATGACCTTTGGTGGCATATTCAAGGTGTAAGTCTAAAAATGATGTGGATGAAGCTGTTTCTGTGGTTTCTTTCATTTCATGTTCTGAAGGAATATATTAACGGAAGCCATTCAGCAAATTGAGGTGTTAATTGAAATTTACATCATTAATAAATCTATATGTAAATTTAAAGGACATAGCTTGTACTATCTTCTTGTCTCTAATAAGACGTCGAAGAAATTCTGTTTCATAAGAATACAGAAACAAATTGGCAATGAGTGTGGCACAGTTTGTACCCATTGGAATCCGATTGTGTGCTGAAAAACACATCCTTTTTAAAGTTACAAATATGTTGTCGATAAAAAAATCTAGCGTACTATAAACCTATTCTATAAAATATATAGATGTTTATGAATAAACATTACAGTGGGGAATCTCAAGTTGTGTGGGATATCACAAAAGAGTTATTCTGTTGAAATATTCAGCGGATCCTAGGATATATATATATATACTGTCCAGTGGGTGTCCAGTAAAAGCAATGCATTTACACTAGCGCATTGATGTTTACAAACAATCTGCAGGTGTGTACATACAAAAGTATAGTAACATTGACAACGTTAAGATTAATTAAGTTACGTATAAGTAAGGGAGATAAATCAACAAAAGTTTCAATTATAAGACATGTAAAGCAAATAAGTTAACGTTTGTCTAACAAAGGTTTAAACTTTTTATGAAGTTCTTATTTAGTGGCGGTGTTTTACTGATGATTTGTTGCGAGACATTAAGTAAAAGAACTTCATAAAAAGTTTAAACCTTTGTTAAACAAACGTTAACTTCTTTCATTTACATGTCTTTGAACACTTTGCTGATTTATCTCCCTTACAGAACTTTAATATGGCGTTTACTTGTTACTATACTTTTATCTGTACACATCTGAAGATTGTTTGCAATCATGAAAGCGCTATTGTAAATACAGAACAAAGAGTCTGGTTATGTTTTACGTTTATTGGACACATATACATGTATAAAAAACTGTATACAAGTGTGTGTAATTTTATATATATGTTGTGACAACCATATAATATATCTATCCGGCGGATATCTGAAGCATCAATACAAATACAGGGTTAATATCAAATTGTTATATATACGTCGACAAATTAAGTTTAGAACTGGATTTAAATAATGTCAAATTTTTGTGCTTACCCTTAGCGGGATTCGAACTCACACCGTTGTGACACTGCGGCACCCATTCGCCTGCATTATGTCCAGCGGTTTAGACCCCTCAGTATTAAAATCAATCCGCTATATCAATATTTATGCCTTATCAATGCATAATTTGTGCATTTTATCAATGCAATCCGGGATCTAGGTGGCCGAGGTATCAAGCCAGTTAGGCATCTAATCATCTTATATTGATCGTGTCAGAACAACTGGGATGAGTATTGAAAATTATGACCAGTTTTTCTAAAGAAAGTCTTGGGTTTTAACCTAGTACTCCGACTTCGTCCTCCCCCTCCCAACAAAACTGGAAGCAATGATATAGGTAAAAAAAAATGCTAACAAAAATCCTGTTAAAACTCAATCATAGAAATAAATCTATTCATTACATGCCTGTCCCAACCTTAATCGCAAATTATTGCCACTTTCTGCCGAAGGTCAATTTTGTTTAATTAATTATCCGGCTACCTCTATATATAAAACTTGCACGCCATGGTTTCAATGAAAAATTGCTGAAGTGACATAAAATCTTTTAAAACAAACAATATGAAAATTGTTTTAGACACAGTTAGAATCTTGTGCCCACTGGTCCAAAACAATGCATGACACAAATTACTTGGTTGCAGTAAGTTGTTCTTATCCTTAATATATATACTGCTTGCAGGATGCAAAGACACCAACCAAGTAATCAACCTAATGGATAGCACCATACGTTTCAATAATGCAACATGAAAGTCGGGTCCACCTTTTCTGTACCAGTCTGACAGCCAAGAATGCATGGATCATGAATATTTTTCCTATACAATACTTTAGAACTGCTGAATTTGTTAAGAACTAGAGTTTTTAGTGGTTGGTCCATGGATAAAAAAGATTAAGGAACATATAACCATTAAATAAAATACCTGGAGCTCTTGTTGTTAAAATGGTCGCAGCATTTGTTGTAAAATAACTTGGTGTTGTATAATTGGCTACTGCAATTAAATAAGATAAGTAAAAAGAGCGGCTAAATATGTCCATAATGCTCTGAATCACATCTTTGAACAACTTCATATACTAACCTCCTTCCACATCAAAGTCTTATTATAATAAAAAACCATGACTGTAAAAAGTTGGTAAAGACAATAAAGGAGAGAGCAAATGGTTTTTTATGTCTTTTTAAATAACTTGAAAGACATTTACAATACCATGCGCATTTATAGCCTTCCGGAAATAATATAATATTTAAAATACTAAATAAATTAAAACACTACAATGTGTATGCTATATTAAAAAAGAACTTTATCTGCTTTTGTAAAGCTAAACAGAAACGATATTATTACCTGATAAATCTTCAAATATTGCACTGAATCCTGGCTTTGAGATACTATTATCTGAATAAAACTTTATAAGCAGGTGTCCTACAGATGAAATTACAAGTGGAGGCATACTACTGCCACAGTACGTCCCTAACTGTCTATCATTTACTGTTGCTCCATCGTATATCTACAACAAAATGCTTTACAATACAAAGTTTTCATGAATCAATGTTTTTGCCATTTACACTCTCTATTTGTGTTCAAAATCACCACCAGTATATTGAATTATTTACCCTATTGATCTCTGCGATTGCGATTGTACTTTTCATCTTAATTTGTTTCCGCTGGCCCATCCCTTTTCACGTTGATTTATTGTTTGTTAACTTGTTCTCGTCCTGAATCTACCTAAAATATAGCTTGTTGGACGTTAAGCAAAACAACTTCAATCACTCAATGAATCAACCAATATCTTTCAATGAGTTCACACATTTGTGTACCCGCATGTAATCAATAGCAGATAACCAACTAAACTAATCGGCCACCGACGTCCTAACTGAAATTAATATATCATACTGAGAAATAAACTTACTGAGACATAGTCATAGCAACTAATCGACGCATCCAACTCAAATTTTGTAAACCTGAGAGATATCGGCAATCGGTGTGGACTCTGTATCTGGTAGTAGCACGTGGTACCATTTGGATAATTTCCAGGGTGATTTGGAGACGTAATCATTCCAGATGAAGAGTATTGCGTTGCGTTACAAGCTGAAACAAAAGTAGCAGTTAAGCAAATTTTTGCAGCGGATATTTGTATTAATTCTAACTTGTATGTAAAGAATAGGTTACTTATTAGATGCAACTGTTTGGAACAATTTGGAAATTTTCTAATTAGCGAAGAAAATATAAACCAAATTTGTATAACCTGGAAAAATTACGGATCAAAATTCGTTGATATGGGTAATAGCAATGTATAGCGTAGAAAAGTCCAAATTTGTACAAAATGGATTGAATCGATGTTTTAAGAATCACAAATCTTTTCTATATCCACATTTGATTTACACAAATTCCAAAGTAACTTCTTTCACTAGTCCTTTTTTCTAGGTTGTAAAAAGTGTCGTCCATACGATGAAAACAGGTAATAAGAGACTAAATATATGCACCAAACTTTAATAGACAATTATAAAACTCACTAACAAGAATTCAGAATAATATTTATCGCAAAAAGTATACTTTGTGCTAAAATTGGTGTGCCCTGCTTGGAGTCATTTTCAAGTCGACTTTCACTTTTCATTTTATCTTTAGTGCCCATAAGTGTAAAAAACATTATTTAATAATAAGTCAGATGTTTTTTTTAAATGAGAAAAATAAAAGCTAATAATACTTTCTAGTATAGATACAAACCTTGGGCCTTTGAAGTATAAGTTGCCAGGAAACCATATGACATACTATAGTCTGTGTAAAAGTAAAGTGTTAGTCTATTGGATGTAGAATCTAATATCCTGGCTGATACAGGTCCACGTAACTCCAGCAACAAATTGTCATTTACGGTCCCACCGTCATAAATCTAAAATTAAAAGTATGAGCTTGCACAGAAATGGAGAAAATATGTGTTAAATTACAACTGAAAAGAAAACGAACAATTGGGAAAGCAAGGTAAGACATTTATACATATAATTTTATGGTGTATGCCTATTTAATTATCTGACAAGTATTAGCTTAATTGAAGGAATCTTTTGCATGTAGATACATACTGGAATAAGTAAGCTAAATCACCAGAGCCCTTTTATTGTCTTATTGACTGAATGTTTGCTTTACGGCTGGGGAGCAATATGTTAGCTATATTCAGGACGATAACAAGTTTACAAACAATAAATCAACAGGAAAAATAAATGGACCAACGAGAATACAATTTTAACAGCTACTACTGGAAAAAACCTTTTTTGTAGAGACTACGATGAGCTTACGCTTTTTCTTTTTTCTAATTCTACAACAGGTATTTTCTCATGGAAGGAGCATGGCATTTTCCGCGGCCAGGCTTTCCGAATCATAACATAGCAACTCCCCATTAACACGGCTTCTACTCTTCGCCCTGCCACCTTTGAACGCGCTAAGTAGCTTATGATATATTAATATGTAAACAACAACTGTATATAACGCCATAATATACCTTTAAAAAATTACAGCAACTTCCTGAAGTCAAAGTGGTAATGTTAATCCTAATGGCATATCCTTCTAGTACAGTGATGTAGTAATAGCAAAATGCAATGTTTTGATTATTGTTGAGATAATTTGCTGATGTGAAATTCCCGGATGAATTGTTGAAATATCCTCCACAAATACCTGTTTTAAAGTCAACATTAATTATATTATATTTAATATCAATACATATTTTCAATGTCGATGGAGTTACAAACTATCCATATAGCATGTAAAGGCTGTTGCAGGTCAATTATAAACATAATATGGAGTAGGCATTGCCAAAATGCGAGCACAGACAAATATTTTTTTTAACTTTTACACATAATTCCTTGTTTTACTTTGTTCCATAATTTTGTGAGTACCTTAGTACACTATTTCACTACATAGCGTCAACAAGAAGTAACTGAGTCAAATAATTATAATCTATTTATTAAGTCATATACTGTAATAAACATTAAGAATAGTTCCATTTATACAGATTTCACTCCTGCTTCCAAAAATACCATTGGAACTCTAAAACAGGAAAATTGTATCTTAAAACACGCACATATTGCACTATGTTGTGAAATTGGTTTGTAAAGCATAGTCAGTAAGGGTTATTATGGACAATATATCCTTATTTGTAAAGTTGCCCCCGCCCAAAGTAATTTCTAAATTGTATCTAGGAGGTAAGAATTCTGGTAAGATGCATATGCCTGTAGGGCATACAGAACATAAAACATTTATAGGACATACTTTTCGCGCCCCTCCCATTTTCGAAGACAGAATTACATTAACTTTTGTTAGGAGTTATCCCGCTTTGGTCAGTGTAACTATCCTTCCCATTACCCCAACTGGGAACCCCTTTTTAAACAACCAATGAAAATTAAGGGCCATGACCTAAAATAGTCAAGTTGACACAGTTTGCAATGGCGGAAAATATTCAAAATGTGTTACATTCCGATATTTTAGAAATTTGTCAGTTAACAACTGCATAATTATAAATAATTGTGTGTTTAGAATGTGTTCTACGGGGAAACAACATATTGGTAAGGATTAGTTTGGTTTTATGGATCAGTTCCAGTTACTTATGTTTTATGTTGGCGGGATAATATGCCATTTGTTGATATACGTAAGCGTTATACTCAGATGTTTTAGATTTTTGTCAGTAAAGAATTTCATAATGTGATAAGAAAGTGTTCTATGGAGCAATAACATATTGTAAAGATTCGTTTGTTTTCGTGGATCATTTCCAGTTACAGTTGGATGTTTCATGGTTTTATGTTGCCTGAAATATTGTGCCATTAGGGAATATTATACTACAGTAAGTGTTACAGTTTTAGTTTACTTTTTTGTTCATGTTGATCTACTTTACAGTTTGTTGTATTGTTCGTATTAAATAACGCATAAATACAGTTTGGTCAGCTATATTGCATTTTATTAAATTTCAATTTACAAATTGAAAACGGGACCTGTCGCTGTGTAATGTGATGGTGTAGCTCCGGAACCGTAGCTTGTTAGGTAATTTGCCAATTTTTATTTGGTCCACCAAATAAAAAAAAATTGGTACAAATACAGTACGGTTCCGCAGTTGTGGTATAACTGGTGATGATTATGTACTTTTAGAGTTGAACAAAGTAAATACATGTTATTTTAGCTTTTAAAAAATTGTATGGGTAAAAAATATTCTTATTGGGCGAACTATCACGAAAATGTTGAGACAAATTTAAGTTAGGAATCCAGTAGCTCTTCACAGTCTTGCTTGATATGTGTTGTAGTTTTCTGGTTTTGCAGACCATATTATAAATATTAAGTCATCGTAGCATACTTTAAATAACGGCTAAGGACTTAAAGAAATAAATTTAAAACATCAAATAACCTTCTTCGGACTTTAAAAGGTACGAATTCGCAGCTTGTTATTCTTGTTCCATTTTTCGTAATAAACGGGCGATTGTTAGTTTTTCTTTAGTTCTTATGCACATAAGATGTTTTATGTGTTAGTCACTGTTTTATAAAATTAAATAATTCATAATCTTACCAAATTGTGAAATTAGCAGGAAGAAATTAATGTCAATTTACTTTTTACAGATATTCTGTACCAGACGAAAATCAGTAAGCGTATGAGCCGTAGTCGATGCATAATTTTGAGACATATACTATATATTTGGTAGAGAATGAAGAATTTACTTTAATTAAGACAAAAATTGTTCGAACTATTATTTTGTACAAATTTCAAAAGTGCGTTAGAATGTATGAAAATTCCTCGTTGTGTAGTGTAAGGGGTATTATTATCACGCTACTTTATTTTTAAAATAAATCAAGAAGGCAAACAGCTTGCAACAAAATTTTTTTGTTTAAAACTTAATATTATTTTAATTGCCATAGAATTCTAAATTTTTAATTCATAATGTTAACACCACATTTAAGACTTGTCGTTACCGAACACCCTATGACAGTGCCTCTAAATTCCAGTTGTCACGTGACGTCTTTCTTTGTAATGGTGACGTCAAATGAAATGTCTTTGTCAGTTTTTAAAGATCGATTTAGAGATTCCAAAAAATAGTATGAAATTTTTGTTGTTATCTTTAAATATAACATTTACTTTTTATCGATGTCAACCTTATTTTTAAGTCTTTCTTTATAATTAATTTTTGCCCTTCTTTATTCACTTTGTTACAGTTTTTTGACGATATCAACATCCGGACGAAAAAAATCAATATCAGCATTAAGCAGATTTTGATCACGTGATTTCATTCTGATCACGTGACACGTAATTGCCGTAGAGCTCACCGCTCTTCGCGGGCAGCTCTGCCCGCTACGAGCTGTGCTCGCTATTAAGGTATTATCAATCTGTAATTAGATCAATGTTTATAAAGCAATTTAGTGCAAAGTATGCTCAAATGAACGTTTTCACATACAAAATATCATTCAGTCATTATAGATCTAAAAACTCATTTTTAAGAAAGGCAGTATTTAAAGTGAGTGCAATGTATTTTTTAGTCTTTAACAACATACAACAAAGACAAGTATATGGTTTTGCTGATATCAAGGACTGAAAAGAACCCCATTTGGCTTGGATGTTATCAGAACAATATTGAACTTCAAGACACTGAACTACGATTCCTGTATCAATAAAAGGCAGTGTTATTGACATACCCATTATGAATCAACAACTACGTTTGTAAATGTACTTGAACGTTAAAACTGATTGAATTTTAATCAAGAATTAACACGTAACTGGCACATTAAATCTTTTATCATGTTTGTGTTGGTTCTCGATAAGTTGAAAATACTGTCGAATAAAATTTGCTTTTTATCTATTTGATATTGTTCATTTATTTACATGTGTTCCCTAGATAGATATATTGACCTTATGTTTCGAATTTATTACGATTTCTAAACTCGAGATACTTCAAATCAGGATTTTTAATATGCGAGCTTTCTCGATCACGTTCTAAATATTGATTTTAAGGTATGCGACCTATAATTGAAGTCAACGTTTAATTTTATTTTTCGACCAAGAAATACACCTTTATTAATTCAATGTATTGCTAATTATTGATACAAATTGAATAAATTTTTTACTTTGATTTATTGTTAACAGTTTTGAGTAAAAAGAATAGTTGCTCAAATAGTATTTCCGATGCTTTCCGAACATTACCGAGGTATGCTCCATTGAAAAAAACAGTGGACATCCGGGACATCCGGGACGCCAAATAAGACACGTGGTAAATTATGGTCCGGATACCAATAAAAGGCAGTGTTATTGACATACCCATTATGAATAAACAACTACGTTTGCAAATGTACTTGAACGTTAAAACTGATTGAATTTTAATCAAGAATTAACACGTAACTGGCACATTAAATCTTTTATCATGTTTGTGTTGGTTCTCGATAAGCTGAAAATATTGTCGAATAAAATTTGCTTTTTATCTATTTGATATTGTTCATTTATTTACATGTGTTCCCTAGATAGATATATTGTCCTTATGTTTCGAATTTATTACGATTTATAAACTCGAGATACTTTAAATCAGGATTTTTAACATGCGAGCTTTCTCGATCACGTTCTAAATATTGATTTTAAGGTATGCGACCCATAATTGAAGTCAACGTTTAATTTTATTTTTCGACCAAGAAATACACCTTTATTAAATCAATGTATTGCTAATTATTGATACAAATTAAATAAATTTTTTACTTTGATTCATTGTTAACAGTTTTGAGTAAAAAGAATAGTTGCTCAAATAGTATTTCCGATGCTTTCCGAACATTACCGAGGTATGCTCCTTTGAAAAAAAACAGTGGACATCCGGGACATCTGGGACGCCAAATAAGATCACGTGGTAAATTATGGTCCGGATACCAATAAAAGGCAGTGTTATTGACATACCCATTATAAATCAACAACTACCTTTGTAAATGTACTTGAACGTTAAAACTTATTGAATTTTAATCAAGTATTAACACTTAACTGGCACAATGAATCTTTTATCATGTTTGTGTTGGTTCTCGATGGCTGAATATATTGTCGAATAAAGTTTGCTTTTTATCTATTTGCTATTGTTCATTTATTTACATATGTGTTCCCTAAATAGATATATTGTCCTTATGTTTCGAGTGGATTGCTATTTCAAAACTCGAGATACTTCAAATCAGGATTTTTAACATGCCAGCTTTAGCGATCAAGTTCCAAATATTAATTTAATGTATCCGACCTATAATTGAAGTCAGCGTTTAATCTTATTTTTCGACCAAGAAATACACCTTTATTAAATCAATGTATTGCTCATTAATGATACAAATTAAATATATTGTTTTACTTTGATTCAATGTTAACAGTTTTGAGTGAAAAAAAAATAGTTGCTCAAATAGTATTTCCGATGCTTGGCGAACATTACCGAGGTATGCCCCATTGAAAAACAGTAGACATCCTGGACATCCGGGACGCCAAATATGATCACGTGGTAAAATGTGGTCCGGATATCAATAAAAGGCAGTATTATTGACATACATAATTATGAATTAACAACTACGTTTGTAAATGTACTAGAACGTTAAAACTGATTGAATTTTAATCAGGTATTAACACTTAACTGGCACATTAAATCTTTTATCACTAAAATTCCAATACATATTACCAAATCCGGCTAAGGCTATCCACACCTTGAAAATAAAAAACCTTAGAATTCTGTCAGTACCGAAGTGTGATTTTCATTTTTAAAAATAGTGTCTTGATTAGAACAGTTACCCAAGCTGTCATACTTCACATTACAAATAGTGTCTTGATTAGAACAGTTACCCAAGCTGTCATACTTCACATTACAAATAGTGTCTTGATTAGAACAGTTACCCAAGCTGTCATACTTCACATTACAAATAGTGTCTTGATTAGAACAGTTACCCAAGCTGTCATACTTCACATTACAAATAGTGTCTTGATTTAGAACAGTTACCCAAGCTGTCATACTTCATATTACAAATAGTGTCTTGATTAGAACAGTTACCCAAGCTGTCATACTTCACATTACAAATAGTGTCTTGATTAGAACAGTTACCCAGGCTGTCATACTTCACATTACAAATAGTGTCTTGATTAGAACAGTTACCCAAGCTGTCATACTTCACATTACAAATATTGGCACTATTTCAATTTTATTCAGTTAACAATTTATTTTGTTTATTATTTTTTTAATTAACAAAGATGCTTTTTTGTTTCCTTCTACAAATGAAATACTATATAAAGACTTTTTATTTCACCGTTGATGTGCGACAAGGCTGCTATAGTAAAAAGAGGCTTATATTCCGGAAAATACAGAACATCATTTTTCTGTCTTCAGGAAATATACCTGACCACTGAAAAAGTTCAATCACGTACTCACACTAGAAAAAGTTACCAGTAGTTTTGACGAAATAGGTTTAAATTTCAAAAAGTGTGTCATTTAATGTGGATTATCTGCTACTTATATTAAAGATCTCTTTATTTTCAATTATTAGAATCCACCCTCATTTTCTAACCTTTGCCATCTGTTATGGGGTTAATTCATAAATTTTGATGATTTGTCAATTTTTTTACACTTTAATTTATTGTGAGGCGTGGGTTTCATCTATAATCTGTATTTAAATATAGATGAAATATAATTAGAAAAGGTACGCATTTGCTACAAACGGACAAATCAGTAAAAAAAATCTGATACCAAATTATAACAGAGCAAGAAAACTAATCAGTATTAGAATGCTATATTTGTACGGTTTCAGAAAGCTGTAACCTTTGAAAAAAATTCAACGTAACTGCAATGATTTTTGTGTAATGTCTGAAACTGCTGGACAAATATATTTGTTCCTATACTGAGTAAAGTATGCAGTGCTTATAAAAACCAGCTTCAACCTTGTAATTTTTTTCACATTATTTACGATCTTAGTTTAAAAACAATGTAGATCATTTCAAAGTATTCTTAGTATAACCATAACATTAACGAATAAGAGCAAACAAGTTAGATATACCCTCTCTTTAACTTCAGAGAGGTCTAAATTAAATCACACAATATTGCATGATCCTACAAGCTATTGACACAATTTAAGTATTGTATTATTTATCATTGCTGAGAAAAAAATTGACGGAAAATAAATGGTTACCGACGAATGCACACATTAATAGACGCAGACCGAAAGCAGTATACCTCTCTATTCCCTGTGGGGAGAGGTAGTATAATAATATCTTTCCTGTTTATGACATACAAACCTGGAGAGTTGGACTTGTAGGTTGCTAGGAAACCAGAATTTACAATACTAAAATCAGAGTGAAAATGCAATGTAAGTTTATTGGAGGTTGAATAACTTGTACTGGCCGATACAGTTCCACGTAACTCCAGCGCTAAGGTGTTGTTTACACTTCCACCGTCATAAATCTGAAACATGAGTATGTACAGTAAGCGTATAGAAAAATTATTTAATAAAACTATAATTCGGCTAAATAAATATTCTGTAAATGACAGCTATTACATGTATAAGACAAGTGTACAGATGTTATACCCATGATTTTGCTCACTAGTAAAGTTAAATTTGTTGTGCCAGAATTGAAGTAAACATAAAATGAAGACTCGACAACAGCAAATTATATATTATATAAGCTCACGCAAAAAAAACTTTGACATTTGAAAAGTGAAAATTTTATTTTTTATAGAAGAAATAAATCTCAGAAAGTTGCAACTGACAAAATCAACAACTCGGTGGATAATTTACCTTTAAATAATCACAACAACTTTCAGAAGCAAAGTTAGGAATACTGATCGTTATAGTGTATCCATTTGGTACAACCATGTAGTAATAACAGTCCGCATTGTTTGGATAGCTGCTGGGATAATTTGGTGATGTGAAATTTCCTGATAAATTGTTGAAATATCCTCCACAGATACCTCCTGTACCAAGAACAACGTTTGCAATATTAAATGTAGTAATAATGTATGGAAGCTGTGATTTATCACCATGGGAAGATGATTAAATTAGTTAAAATTTAACCATGAACATTAGGGTGTTAGTGGATAATGTAAAAACAATATGGAAAATTGGCGGATTCGAATGCTTTCAATAGAAACCTTTCAATAAATAATAGAGTAACACAACATTTAAATGACTTCATAAACAGTTTCAAAGTATTTGTGCTGTCTCTTTCACTGCAGACCATATCTTAGTCAGCTGTTTTGACAACTCTTTGGTAGAGCACGTAGATATCCCGGCTATGTATCTTTTCTTGTAAGAATTTATGTAATTTTGGAATCTAATACAAGTATGGTAAGTCTTCAGACTCTTTGTCGTAATGAATATTCAAAGGTCATGAAGGACATGCGGATAGCCAGGATTTCATAGTTGTCAAATGTGGTTCGTTTTTATGTGTAATTACCAGAGTTATCCTTGATGCCTAACTCTTTAATTAGGCATTCATAGTAATGTCATTTACATACAAACACAATGTTGTTAGAAGCCTTTTCTGAAAGGACGACAACATATTTGCCATGGAGGGGAGTGAGGCACCTCATAACATCCTCGCATTTAGGTCGATCATTAATGCAATGTCTAAGATTATTAATTCGACGTTGTACCAAAGACCTTAATGTTCTAACCCATTTAAACAGTATATCTAGTTCTGGGCCTTGTTCACTTTTTCTCTTAATCCATCCTCTGGATTGCCAGTTTTCCTGCCGCAGGTCGGGGGTTTTCTCCGGGTACTCCGGCCTCCTCCCCCAATAAAAACTGGACGCCATGAAATAGATGAAAAATTGCTGAAAGTGGCGTTAAAAATCAAACAAACAAACAAACAAAAATCCATCCTCTGGTAAAGTCTTCTACTGCATCAATAATAGTCTTGAAATTTAAATTCCAGTCTACTGGTTGAGGTTCTCTGAATTTTGGACCACGAGAAATAATGTTTCTGAGATTCTCGTGGTCACAGATGTTCAGATCACCAGTAATGACATGACTAGAGGGATTGTATATGAAAGGAGAATGCGAAAAAGTGCATTCAGTAGGTTGCTAGAGTTATCTTTCAATGTCTAGGTCCTTGTATTGTTATTATTATTATTACAAAATGTTTGATTCACATAACTGCCTGAACATCGCCAGGTAGAGGGTACAAAAACATAATATAGACCCGTTTTGTAGATTTCGTAAAAGTAGGCACATTCTAGATGCAAAAAGGGCTAAATTCTCTGTCCGTAACAAAATATACTTTTCCAGTAGTTAAAATATTCTGTCCATTAGTTTATCCCATTTCCCAAAATAATTGGTTTGAAAACTTGTTCTTGTCCGTAAACAAGATGAAATACGACTGGCTGGCTTATAATAACCTGCTTATAACAGCATATCAGCCATTTGACACATGATTCGTGGGTATTTTGTCAAAGAGACTTAAGAATATATGTTTGTTCTCAAGTAATTATAAATTACCTGGTGCCGTTGTTGTTGATAAAATACTTGCAGATGTTGTGAAATTTGCGACTGTAAAAAAATATATGAATACTTCATAATTTAAAATCACTACAAGTAAACAATTCGTAAAGCTATTACTATTATTTTTTTTCTTTTTTCAAAATAGGTGAACAATGACATTATTTACTTTAAATGTACTGGAGTAGGAACATCAGCATTCACTAGACATGGGGACCATACAATTTGTTGTTAACATTAGCAATCACTAGACATGGGGACCATACAATTTGTTGTTAACATTAGCAATCACTAGACATGGGGACCATACAATTTGTTGTTAACATCAGCATTCACTAGACATGGGGACCATACAATTTGTTGTTAACATCAGCATTCACTAGACATGGGGACCATACAATTTGTTGTTAACATCAGCATTCACTAGACATGGGGACCATACAATTTGTTGTTAACATTAGCAATCACTAGACATGGGGACCATACAATTTGTTGTTAACATCAGCATTCACTAGACATGGGGACCATACAATTTGTTGTTAACATTAGCAATCACTAGACATGGGGACCATACAATTTGTTGTTAACATTAGCAATCACTAGACATGGGGACCATACAATTTGTTGTTAACATCAGCATTCACTAGACATGGGGACCATACAATTTGTTGTTAACATTAGCAATCACTAGACATGGGGACCATACAATTTGTTGTTAACATTAGCAATCACTAGACATGGGGACCATACAATTTGTTGTTAACATTAGCAATCACTAGACATGGGGACCATAGAATTTGTTGTTAACATGAGCATTCACTAGACATGGGGACCATAGAATTTGTTGTTAACATTAGCAATCACTAGACATGGGGACCATACAATTTGTTGTTAACATGAGCATTCACTAGACATTGGGACCATACAATTTGTTGTTAACATCAGCATTCACTAGACATGGGGACCATACAATTTGTTGTTAACATGAGCATATACTAGACATGGGGACCATACAATTTGTTGTTAACATGAGCATTCACTAGACATGGGGACCATACAATTTGTTGTTAACATGAGCATTCACTAGACATGGGGACCATACAATTTGTTGTTAACATTAGCAATCACTAGACATGGGGACCATACAATTTGTTGTTAACATTAGCAATCACTAGACATGGGGACCATAAAATTTGTTGTTAACTTCAGCATTCACTAGACATGGGGACCATACAATTTGTTGTTAACATGAGCATTCACTAGACATGGGGACCATACAATTTGTTGTTAACATGAGCATATACTAGACATGGGGACCATACAATTTGTTGTTAACATGAGCATTCACTAGACATTGGGACCATACAATTTGTTAACATGAACATTCACTAGACATGGGGACCATAAAATTTGTTGTTAACATCAGCATTCACTAGACATGGGAGACCATAAAATTTGCTGCTAACATGAGCATTTACTAGACATTGGGACCTTTACAATTTTATAGCTGAAATGTCAACACTATACAGTTGTATAGCTGAAAGGTCAATAATTCTTTGCAAGCATACTTCCTACTTAAAAATATCAATAATAATTCTTGTCAGAAATTTCTTATGGCCAAATCAATAAAAGAAAAACGAACAGTTTTTCTTTAAATTTCTTCAACAAAACTTGAAACAACTTTAACGGATCCGACCCATATATGAATCTTCAGAACAAAACTTAAAATTAAAAAAGTATATCCAGCCGTTTGTTATACAAAGTGTCATTTTCTATTAACATTTAACTCCTGCGTTAAATGCACTTTTGTTTTCATATTTAGCGAATTTTATGTTAAACTAACAAAACCACAAGGTCTTAAGTAAACAGGATAAACATTTCAAAACGAAATAGCTCTTAAAACATAATTTACCTAAAGCTTATTAGTATGAAGTTAAGATGATGGTGAGGATGTTCGCAAATAAATTAGGATTATCAATTTAGTACGGACAAACAAAAATTAACTATGTCTATTAAAAACAAAAATAACCCTTAGTTTGGTCATACATTATAAACAGAAAAGAATATAAATACCTGACGAATCTGCGAATATTGCGCTGAATCCAGACATAGAGATAATACTATCTGAGTAAAACTTTATTAGCATTCTTCCTGAGGATGCAATTACCAGTGAAGGTATACTCCTTCCACAGTACACCCCTAATTGTCTATCATTTACGGTTCCTCCATTATATATCTACAAAATAGGCTTTACAATCGAGTTTTCGTAACGGCAAGAATATCTGTGCATATGAATTCTTTATTTGTGATTAAAATTATCACTCTTGAAAGATAATTTATCTGATAGTATCAATGCTTATTCAATTGATTTCTGCAACTGCAGTATCTTCCACCGAAAACTTACTGTTTTATTGGTGTCTAAAATTGAAAAAATTATGATGATTGTATTACGCCTTATAGAAGAATCTACATCACGCGTCAACCCGGAGCACAGAAATAAAGAAAATGACCAAGACTCCAACTGCTTCCTAAGTGTGATCGAATAACAATAAAGATGTAAATCCCGTCGTACAAAGTGTGCAACAGCTTCACCAATAGACATTAACAGTTTGAAAACACTTTAATTCAAATTCGGTGTGAAACTAATTTAATTGAATTATTGAAGTGTATATATACAACTTAAAATGCATAAAATCTTACATAAAAATAAACTTATTTAGACATAACAACCACCAGTAGATCTATCCTCCACCTCAAATGAGGTAAACCTGAATAATATCGGAAATATAGTGGAAATATATTTGTTGGATAAACACGACTGGGCAAGGACTGATGTGTATCGGACACGTTCGGGGGAAGGACATATTTAGGTATGTTCTAAACGTACTGCGACATAGTCATAACAACCACCAGATGACGTAGATTCCACTGCAAATGCTGTAAACCTGAGTGAAACTGGCAATTGGAATGGACTCTGTATACTGTAGTAGCAAGTGATACCATCTGGATAATTCCCAGGGTAATTTGGAGACGTAATCACTCCTGATGCAGAATACAGGGTTTGGTTACAAGCTGAAAATGAATGCATGGTTGAGCAAGAGGATGCTGACTAATGCAAAGAGTCATTTTGTACTATTTCTTCATTTTGTAAGAAGTGCGTAACTGATATATGTAGTAGGTATTCAGCAGTTATTTCCAATTAAATATTTAAATGTATAAATAAGTATATGAAAATTAGAGTTTTCAAACTGCCAAAATGCTTTGATTTAATGCAACTATTAGTCTTGATTTTTCCATACAATCATACATAAGATTAAAAAGTTATAATAAAACTGTTCCCACTTGTTAGTGAAGTAATTCTGGCATTAAAAAACTAATCTACATTTACCTGATGTAAAGAAAAGGTGGAATAATGTTTAATTTATGATAAACCCAGAAAATATGACTTTACAAATTTATGCAACTGTCCACAATCTGATATAAGCCCGCCAATCATATTCAAGATCTAAATAATTGGAAAAAGATTACATGCACTTAGCATGGGGAGCATATATAAAATATTAGTTTAGATGGTGACAGACATTTTGTAGTAACTTATCGGCTTATTACTTGTGAGGCATGATATGCATACCTTCCGTTTAGCACATCATTGGTAGGTATTTTGAGGATAAAGTACTTATTATGTAATGCTGGAGTTTTTTAAGGCACTTTCAGTGTGTACTCCAATGACCAAAGAGATTTAGGAACATCTGTTTATTCTCAAGTTATTATAAATTACCTGGTGCCGTTGTTGATACAAAACTTGCAGATGTGTAATTCATAGTTGCTGGTGCAGATGCTGTTGTGTAATTTGCCCCTGTAAAAATATTAACTGTAAAGTTCACAATTAAAAAGTATAACAAATTAATGAGGCTTACGCTATTGTTTGCAAAGTAGGTGTAGAGTGACATTTTTACATACAAATATACTGCAATCAATGCTAATACAATTGCAATGAAACCTACCAAACAAGACGCCCACACTGGACTGCGGTAACATTTATTTTCGTAGTTGAAATCCTGAAAACTCTTATCATCAGACCAAATTGCATTTTAATATAACAAACCGTATATCAAAATAAAGATATAACATAAACATTGTTGAAGTGGCAATAAACAACATTAAAGTAAACAAATAATCAAATTACAAATGTTGGCAGTATTGTAATTTTATAACAATGAACAATGTGTTTTAACTTTTATTTCTTTAAATTTACAGTATGTATCATTTATTCCTGCTGAGTACAATATGACGGAAAATCGTTACAGAAGAACGCATACAATAACACAAACAGCACAAAAACCGTCTACTGCTATCCCTTATGTAAAACGGGGTATAATAATAAATCAGTTTTAAATATACAAACCTTGAGAATTTGACGCATAAGTTGCTCGGAAACCAGAATTTACAATACTACCATCAGAGTGAAAGTGCAATGTAAGTTTATTGGAGGTTGAATCTCTTGTACTGGCATAAACAATTCCACGTAACTCCAGCGCTAAAGTGTTGTTTAAACTTCCGCCGTCATAAATCTGAAACATAAGTATGGACAGTAATTGTAAAAAGGAATAACTTACTACACCTTCCATTCTCCTAAAATATCTGTAAATGGTAAAAATGAATTACTTACTACACCTTCCATTCTCCTAAAATATCTGTAAATGGTAAAAAGGAATTAATTACTACACCTTCCATTCTCCTACAATATCTGTAAATGACTATATTCAGTAATTATTAGACAAGTATAAAGATTGCATACCCATGATTTTGTTTACTAATTGAGTTAAAAGTTATGCGCCTGAATTAAAAATTAAGACACAACAGAAGCAACTTATAGATTGAAAAAGCTGTCGTATAACACTTCAATATTTCAAAATGAAACATTTGTAGAGAAAATAAATCTATGAAAGTGGAAACCCTTTAATTTACAACTGAAAAAATCAACAACTCGAATTGAGTGCTTTAGGTAGCACTCTAACTATGTCATGTACTGTTGCATGTTGACCGGTTTTTCATCAGTGGTGTTGCAAGTTCGAGCCTTGCAATGTGAACTGAACTTCTATGATAATTAACAATGATCACTAGTTTTCCCGCCAAAAAGTCTGCATGGGGTTTTATGTCTTCATTACGCAATGAAAATTAAACACTATTAAACAGCAGTAAATTTGCTCAAATTGGTGTCAATACCATTTAAACAAACAAATCGTTTATTATAATGTTTATCCATTTTCTTAAATTTTCTATAAACAATATAACTTACCTTTAAAAAATCACAACAGCTTTCTGAAGCAAAATTAGGAATACTGATCGTTATAGTATATCCATATGGTACAACTATGTAGTAATAACAGTCCGCATTGTTTGGATAACTGCTGGGATAATTTGGTGATGTGAAATTTCCTGATAAGTTGTTGAAATATCCTCCGCAGATACCTCCTGTACCAAGAACACCATTTGCAATATTAAATGTAGAAATAATGTATTGAAGATGTGATTTATCACCATGGGAAGATGATTATATTAGTTAAAATTTAACCGTGAGCATTAATGCACTGCCAGATCGCGTTAAATGTCCACTAAATGATGATATATGTATGTTAAGAATAATATAATGAATAATTATTCTGAATTTCCATTCTGTTGATTTTTACATGTCAAGGATACATTTTCATCTTCATCAGTGGATTCATATGTTTTAATAGAAACCTTTCAATAAATAATAGAGTTACACAACATTAAAAATTATTCACACTAGGTGCAAAGCACAAGTACTATGGAAAAGAATACAATAAATCCTATTCGTTTTCAGAGAATTGGTAATTATTAGAAAACTATTTAACAATTTAAACGATTTAAAACCAGTTCCTGAAATGAAAGTACTCTTCTCAATTTTTTAAAAAGTGTTTATAGTCCTTCTATTAGTGAACAGGCAATCTTCTCTTGCTTTCTGGTTTTAAATGTCTTACTCATTTCTAGTGGTAAACCCTTCTTTTTCTTCGGAATTATTTCCTTTTCCAGAATTTTTTTTTAATCAAGACAGAAAACAATGTATTTAAAACTACAAAAAATCTCCATTACGAAACGTCACATATTTATGAACTGTTATCTTCCTTAAACTGTAAGACTTCTAATCCAAATGCGTAAAGAATCATACAATTAAGATCTGATGTAAATGTTTACAATACCCCAATTCAATCTGACAAGTTGTTTGTCACAAGGGTTTTGGAATATAAGCCATACAGAACATATTTACGGCCCTGGCAGGCATGTTTAGTTTAAAATCAGTACCAAAAACTTAAAAATAGTAAAAATACAAAACTGAAATAATTTCTTCGTATTTGGTTACAATGTGTGCGACGGGTGGTATTTATTTCCCATGTGGGTCAGATTAACATGCATTTTTACCTTACATGTTTTTACCTGAAATGGTACACGTAGTATAGTCTTCTTGTTTTCAAATATTATTGTATTGAGCTATGTTCAACGATAGAAGTCATAATGACTTTAAGATTGGCAATAGTAGATGACCATCACAAGTTTAATGTAATAAACAAATCTGCGAAACGATCTGCTATTAAATTTGAAAAACGCAGACATGTGGAATAAAATAATGAATTTGTATTTATTTTATTTTTGTCTCAGAAAAAGCACTTTCAGTTGAAAAAAAGTACATAATTACTGGTCTTCAAAACATATATCACTTCAAAATCTTTTATAAATGTGAACCTTATACTTACCACTCTGTGCCGGAGTTGTGTTTGGATTTATTGTTGATGATACACGACTTGATGATGACGCAGTTGTGTTAGCTGAAATCGTTGTTTCCGAGCCGTTTTGTGAAGGCAGTTTTGTTGTAATGCTGGTTTTAGTATTAAACAAATCAGTAGTTTTAAAAATGGATCCTGGTGTAGTGGTTGTTCTAATTGGTTGAGTTGATGTCGAGATTGGTGTGACTAAATACGTTGTTAAGATTGTGGTAGTTGGCTGCGTTGCTCTTGACGAACTTGGTTGTACTGTTGTACTAGCACTGATTGTGGTTGTTGGCTGCGTTGCTCTTGACGAACTTGGTTGTACTGTTGTACTAGCACTGATTGTGGTAGTTGGCTGCGTTGCTCTTGACGAACTTGGTTGTACTGTTGTACTAGCACTGATTGTGGTAGTTGGCTGCGTTGCTCTTGACGAACTTGGTTGTACTGTTGTACTAGCACTGATTGTGGTAGTTGGCTGCGTTGCTCTTGACGAACTTGGTTGTACTGTTGTACTGGCACTGATTGTGGTAGTTGGCTGCGTTGCTCTTGACGGAATTGGTTGTACTGTTGTACTAGCACTTATTGTGGTAGTTTGCTGCGTTGCTCTTGACGAACTTGGTTGTACTGTTGTACTAGCACTGATTGTGGTAGTTGGCTGCGTTGCTCTTGATGAACTTGGTTGTACTGTTGTACTAGCACTGATTGTGGTAGTTGGCTGCGTTGCTCTTGATGAACTTGGTTGTACTGTTGTACTAGCACTGATTGTGGTAGTTGGCTGCGTTGCTCTTGATGAACTTGGTTGTACTGTTGTACTAGCACTGATTGTGGTAGTTGGCTGAGTTGTTGTCGAAGTTGTGGTTGTTGGTTGTGTTATATTTGTTTTCATTGTTGTTTGATTAAATATTTGATTTGTTGTTATGGTTTTTGTAGCTGGCTGTGCTGTTGTCAATATTGTTGTAGTAGACTGAGTTGTGTAAAATGGTTGTGTTATTTTCAAGGTTGTAGATGGCTGCGTTGTGAACGTGTTAGTTTGTTGTGCTGAAGCAGTTGCACGAGTTGTTGTTGAGAGTGTTTGATTTAGTTTCTCTATTAAGGTTGTTTTAGCTGGTTGTTGTGTTGTGTTGTTTATCGATTTTGACAGTGTTGTTGTGAAGCTTGTTGTAGGTGACTGCGTTTCACTGGTTGTGTAAAAGGGTTGCGTTGTTGTCGAGGTTGTATTAGAAGGTTGTGTGTTAAATGTGCTAGTTTTTTGTGTTGTCAAGATTGAAGCAGTTGCCTGTGAAGATGTGGGGAGTGTTTGATTTAGTTTCTTTGTTGTTATTGTTGCTATAGCCAGTTGATCTGCGCCGTTGTTTGTCACTGTTGGTTGTGTTGTTGTCGGGGGTTTCATTGTTGGTTTTATCGTCAGTTTTGTGATATTTCCAAAAGTTGTAATATCTGGCTTTGTTGTTAAAGCGGTTTTTATAGTTAACTGATTTGTTGTCGAGCTCACATCTAAAATAGAAATGACATATATTTGTGTACAAAATAGTTGACTTTTAGACAGTTTTTTACTTATCTAATATTGATCATGTTGCAACTGTGTGTGATATGCCGCCTTAGAACGTAATGTGATCGACTCCACCATTACTTGACAACAACTACAGGACAGGAATTTTCATTGGGTACTACCGCTTTCTTTTCATGTTGGACGCTATGATAAAGCTGAATAATTGCTAAGAGTTGCATAAGTAATCTTAATCAATACTGCGATTATTAGTCATTACTTTTTGCAGTAAATGAACAGAAAACGCGAAGTTAGACACTCACAAGAAATTATCTGGAAATGCATTGCTCAATAGTATGTCATGGGTTGCGCCATGTTATTGAAACACATACTAGAAATGTAAGTTATTCGATCTTAATTTTAAACAACCTTTTGATAATTATTAGTGAAATGTTACATTATTAACAAATAAAATTACCTTTATTGTCTCTATCGTTTTTATCATTTAAAAGCAAAATTTACTGCGAGGCAGTTAAATGTTCTTGAATATTGTAAACAAATGATGTTGTAGTGGACGAAAATTATTCACAGTTGCAACATATCGATCGATCAAAATAAGAGCTGGTCACAATATATTTATTTGCTGCCGATTTCACAGCTTAACTCAGATGTCGGAACTATTATACTCAATTAGTAATTTCAATTTTAAACTTTTTCTAAAATTTTGAATCCACAAATTTAACACCCCACGAATAAGTCTATAAAAAAATGCACATACAGTATTTGCTATAAGTAGCATTTATGCCATATGCATGGCGAGTTCTCATTACAACTTCTTCATAAGACAAGCGCGTAGGCTTAATAAAGGAGAAAAATTACCTTGGAATGTTAAGGTAGACGTGTCAATGTCCAAACCCTCTGCTTCCTTTATTATTACTGTTTGTAGGGTTTGAATGAATGACATTACGAGCTTTTCTGGGTTCAACTCTCTAACAACAGAAGCATTGTTGGTGGCAGGATTTTCAGACACTTCTGGATTTTTAAATTTCACAGAAAATTTAACATACGTACTGCCTTGCCTTAAAATAGAATATAGAATAAAACATACTAAATATAAATAGAACAACATAAGTCAAGAGATTTGCCTTGCTTTTTGCAGCTTATTATTCTATTTTCAACGTGAAAAAGGTCATTGTTCAATGAAATGGAGCTCTATTTCATGCTGGAGACATGTCACTAAATATGCTTAAGGTATCCAGACCACAATTGACCACGTTTTCATATTTTGTGTCCCGGATGTCCAGTGTTTTTCAATGGAGCAAACCTCGGTAATTTTCGGCAAACATCGGAAATACTAGTTGAGTAACTAATTTTTTGTTCAAACCTGTGACTCGAAGTGAAACAATATATTTAATTTGTATCATTAATTAGGAACACCTTGATGTAATAAAGCTGTATTTCTTGGTAAAAAAATATAATTATACGGTAACTTCAAGTATGGATCGGATGCCTCTAAAGTTGTGCAAGAGAATGTTACAATATAGACATGAATCACGTGACATGAATACGAGATGAAAGTTCACCTAAAGCCATGGATAGTATTGTCAATATACACATCTTGGAGATCACCTGACTGGTATACTTTATCAATCTGAAAGTAGAGTATTAAGTGTGTAAGCAAGTGTATGATGTTTGCCAAAACAGAAATTTCAAACTAGAAAAAAAATTAAAATCTGGAATATTTTTATATCCTTCGCAGCTTGATTGATGATTGATATTTATACGACACCTAATAATAAGTTTTAACAATATTCGTAAACATGCAATAAAAAATGTAATGATAATGGTTCTAATCAGTCAAGTTCATCGTCTATTAACTGACTCCGCCTTATCTGTGATTGACAGTTAAAGTTCTGCGACTATACAAAATTCTTGTCTTACGGGCATGACGGCATTGATCCACGAATATTTTCGTTTTTTGTCAGCAATGGCATGATTACTAATAAAGTGTAAAAATTTATTTGTAAGGGGTTGTAGACTGAACTACGAAGAAAGGAACAATTACTTATGAAACCATGAATCAAAACAGTTTAATAGCGGACAATATAAATTAATCTCCTGTGTGTTTTCGCTCCATGGCGAGTAATAGGAACCCCTTTGTAGCTCCGCAGAGATCAAAAATCGTCAAAGGAGCTACATTATTTAATTTATACATATAATGTTTTATTGTTCCAAATGATATGTTTTCGTGGCTATATCTGTAAATGGATGACAACATTTTGGAAAACTTTGAAGCATTGATCTTGTAAACATGTAACAAGGAAAATTTGGTTTATCGGAGTCCATGTTAAAAGTTTTGTATTTCATTAAAAAGAACCTTTTTGAAATTATTTCTTTTCCTATTTATGGTATTCCGTTTGTTATAATGGAATTGTTTTATTTTAATTCAGTTTTGGACTGCAATTTCAGTTAAAAAAATATTGTAATCATATATAAGGTAAGAATTCAACACGATAAACTTGGTTTTAAATCTAATGGGCCCGCTTGTTGCTGATTTGTCAGATTATAATACGTCATGCTGATCACAGTGGGTAATGTGTATTAGCTTATAGCTATAACAGGCTACATTTTCCGTCCCTACCTATATCTTCATACTTTTTCAGTGGCAGTCAAAATTTAATCCCAATTTGATTATCGTGTGTCCCCGATTGACTTATTATTTTGAAAAACGTGTGTTGGTCCTGAATTTATAAGCAGTCACCTACTGATTGATAGACGTACAGAAACGACTCAATCAATCAATCCAGTTAAGACCTGTGTCATTAAGTATTTTATGTTTTATTGGGGGAGGAAGCCGGAGTAACCGGAGAAAACTCCCGACCTGCGGTAGGAAAACTGGCAATCCTTGTCAATTAAGATTGGAGTCGAGTACACCCTGCCTGCAGTGGCAATCTCAGTGTTGATAGACCACGTGATCAATTCGAACTTCCTTAACCTCTCGGCCACCGAGGCCCCCATTAAATATTTTAAACAAAATAGCGAAAACATGTTTTATTAATTGTCAAGTTTTACCAATCCCAATCGAGTTTTCTTATCCTTTTTTATTTTATAATACTTTTTAATTATAATATAACAATTTCTGGGGGGTGGTTGTTTGTTTGAATGCGGTTCTTTGCCTCTTTTAGTGTTTTTTAGCTAGATCAAGTCGTCTAGTTTTTAAAAATGTGGAAAGCCGCAGTACCTGGTAAGAACATCTGATTTTCGACAGTAATACAAATTTCTAAGACCCTATTTGTCAGATGTTTTTTTTATTATAGTTTGTGTTCAGTTCTTTATATGTACAAAATAATGAAATCAACGTTAAGATTGATCAGAATTACGATTTAATTGCTAAAGAAGATCCTGGAATAATTAATTTTGATACTTTCTCCTTTAAAATATCCCAAGAATATTAGTATATTTACTGATAGCTTGGACTGAAAATATATTTTAATATTTACGTGCTTAAAAGTTAAATTCCAGGCCGTCTTACCATTTTCGAAATATGTTCAGCTTTCTGTTGATACGTCGGTGACGATTGATTAGATAGATCAGGGTCCCAGTTTTTATCAATCGACAAATTTCCCAGAAAAATTAACTGTACTGATGGCATGGATGGGGCTGCAACAAAGAATTATATTAGTGAACACAATTTTGGCCTCATAATCAATGTGTGTTCCCTAACAGGGATTTGTTTGTTATCTTTCTGTCATGGCTTAATGTCTTGTTCTCTTCATAATGATTCGATAGTAAGAAGTTAAAAATTTTGTTCAGGAAGATTTCAGCGTAAATAATAATTTACGTGATAGAGGCTGATACGTCTGGAAATATTTTCGCCACTAGAACTTTCTTTCGTCTTGGACGATTTCTAATTTAGAGCAACGTACACATAAACCATGATGGACAAGGTGGACATTGAGGACATGAAGGACATGGTGGACATGATGGACATGGTGGACATGGTAGACATGATGGACATGGTGGACATGGTGTACATAATGGACATGGTGGACATTATGGACATGGTGGACATGGTGGACATGGAGGACATGATGGACATGATGGACATGGTTGACATGATGGACATGGTGGACATGGTGGACATGATGGATATTATGGACATAGTGGACATGGTGGACATGGTGGACATGAGGACATTATGGACATTGTGGACATGAGGACATTATGAACATGGTGGACATGATGGACATGGTGGACATGGTGGACATGATGGACATGGTAGACATGATGGACATGGTTGACATGGTGGACATGATGGTCATGATGGACATGGTGGACATGGTGTACATAATGGATATGATGGACATGATGGTCATGTTGGACATGGTGGACAAGGTGGACATGATGGACATGGTGTACATGATGGACATGGTGGACATGTTAGACATGATAGACATGATGGACATGGTGGACATGATGGATATTATGGACATAGTGGACATGGTGGACATGATGGGCATGGTGGACGTGATGGACATGATGGATATGGTGGACATGGTGGACATGGTTGACATGATGGACATGGTGGACATGATGGACATGGTGGACATAATGGATATGGTGGACATGGTGGACATGATGGATATGATGGATATGGTGGACATGATGGACATGGTAGACATGATGGACATGGTGGACATGATGGACATGGTGGACATAATGGATATGGTGGACATGGTGGACATGATGGACATGATGGATATGGTGGACATGATGGACATGGTAGACATGGTAGACATGATGGACATGGTTGACATGATGGACATGGTGGACATGATGGACATGGTGGACATGATGGACATGGTTGACATGATGGACATGATGGACATGATGGACATGGTGGACATAATGGATATGGTGGACATGGTGGACATGATGGACATGATGGATATGGTGGACATGATGGACATGATGGACATGGTGGACATGGTTGACATGATGGACATGATGGACACGATGGACATGGTGGACATGGTGGACATGATGGATATGGTGGACATGATGGACATGGTGGACATGGTGGACATAATGGATATGGTGGACATGGTGGACATGATGGACATGATGGATATGGTGGACATGATGGACATGGTAGACATGGTGGACATGGTTGACATGATGGACATGGTGGACATGATGGACATGGTGGACATGGTGGACATGATGGATATGGTGGACATGATGGACATGGTTGACATAATGGATATGGTGTACATGATGGACATGATGGACATGGTTGACATAATGGATATGGTGGACATGATGGACTTTGTTGACATAATGGATATGTGGACATGGTGGACATGGTGGACATGGTGGACATAATGGATATGGTGGACATGGTGGACATGATGGATATGGTCGACATGGTTGACATAATGGATATGGTGGACATGGTGGCAATGATGGACATGGTGGACATAATGGATATGGTGGACATGATGGACATGGTAGACATGATGGACATGGTGGACATGATGGACACGGTGGACATGATGGACATGATGGATATGGTGGACATGATGGACATTGTAGACATGATGGACATGGTAGACATGATTGACATGGTGGACATGATGGACATGGTGGACATGATGGCCATTTTAGACATGATGAACAAGGTGGACATGGTGTACATAATGGATATGATGGACATGATGGATATGTGGACAAGGTGGACATGTTAGACATGATAGGGTAAAGGACGGTATATGTATAATATATTGGGTAAGGGACGGTACATGTATAATGGGTAGGGTAAGGGACGGTACATGTATAATGGACAGGGTAAAGGACGGTATGTGTGTAATGGATAGGGTAAAGGACGGTACATGTATAATGGACAGGGTAAAGGACGGTACGTGTGTAATGGATAGGGTAAAGGACGGTACATGTATAATGGATAGTGTAAAGGACGATACATGTACAATGGATAGGGTAAAGGACGGTATATGTATAATGGATAGGGTAAAGGACGGTACGTGTGTAATGGATAGGGAAAAGGGCGGTACATGTATAATGGATAGTGTAAAGGACGATACATGTACAATGGATAGGTTAAAGGACGGTACATGTATAATGGATAGGGTAAGAGACGGTACATGTATAATGGATAGGTTAAAGGACGGTAAATGTGTAATGAATAGTGTAAAGGACGGTACATGTATAATGGATAGGGTAAGGGACGGTACATGTATAATGGATAGGGTAAGGGACGGTACATGTGTAATGGATATGGTAAAGGACAGTACATGTATAATGGATAGGTTAAAGGACGGTAAATGTGTAATGAATAGTGTAAAGGACGGTACATGTATAATGGATAGGGTAAGGGACGGTACATGTATAATGGATAGGGTAAGGCACGGTACATGTGTAATGGATAGGGTAAAGGACGGTACATGTTTAATGGATAGGGTAAAGGACGGTACATGTATAATGGATTGGGTAAAGGACGGTATATGTATAATGGATAGGGAAAAGGACGATACATGTATAATGGATAGGGTAAAGGACGGTACATGTGTAATGGATAGGGTAAAGGACGGTAAATGTTTAATGGATATGGTGAAGGACGGTACATGTATAATGGATAGGGTAAAGGACGGTACATGTATAATGGATTGGGTAAAGGACGGTATATGTATAATGGATAGGGAAAAGGACGATACATGTATAATGGATAGGGTAAAGGACGGTACATGTGTAATGGATAGGGTAAAGGACGGTACATGTTTAATGGATATGGTAAAGGACGGTACATGTATAATGGATAGGGTAAAGGACGGTACATGTATAATGGATTGGGTAAAGGACGGTATATGTATAATGGATAGGGTAAAGGACGGTACATGTATAATGGATTGGGTAAAGGACGGTATATGTATAATGGATAGGGAAAAGGACGATACATGTATAATGGATAGGGTAAAGGACGGTACATGTGTAATGGATAGGGTAAAGGACGGTACATGTTTAATGGATATGGTAAAGGACGGTACATGTATAATGGATAGGGTAAAGGACGGTACATGTATAATGGATTGGGTAAAGGACGGTATATGTATAATGGATAGGGAAAAGGACGATACATGTATAATGGATAGGGTAAAGGACGGTACATGTATAATGGATAGGGTAAGGGACGGTATATGTATAATGGATAGGGTAAAAGACGGTACATGTATAATGGATAGGGTAAAGGACGGTACATGTATAATGGATTGGGTAAAGGACGGTACATGTATGATGGATAGTCTAAAGGACGATACATGTATACCCTATCCATTATACATGTACCGTCCTTTACCCTATCCATGTACAGTTCTTTAACGTACCCATTTTACATGTACTGCCCTTTACCGTATCTTCCAGATTCCATCCATGTATACCTCGCTCTTTTGTAAATAATCATTGAATGGTTCAGTAAATCAACTCGTACTAGTAAACACGTACATTACATATTTGACGCATAATAAATGAGAAACAAAGCCTGAAAATAAATGTTTGTTGGTTTGTTTGTTTATTAATTGCTGTTTAACGACGCATTCAGCAATTTTCAGCTATATAGAGGCGTCCAGTTTTATTGCGGGAGGAAGCCGGAGTAACCGGAGAAAACCCCCGACCTTTGGTAAGAAAACTGGCAATCCTTGTCAATTAAGATTGGAGTCGAGCGCACCCTGCCCACATGGAGACTCCAACACGCAAAATTAGTGTTGACAGACTACATGATAAATAGTAGACGAACTACCTTAACCACTGAGGCCCCTGCAAATAAATGTTATGTATATCACTTGCCAAAAAGGATTTATTTGGGGAACGTTGATACTAATTTTCTTTCAAAAATAGTGTGTCAGGCTGACCGTTACTTAAGTACCCGATAGTATCACCAGTACAGCTGTTCACACGGATACTATGATTGCTCAATTTTGATTTTACAGTCATTGTAAAAATATACTGCCCTGAAATTTCGAAAATGTAGATAGCCTTAGCTGGATTTTGTAAAACGTTTTGAATTTGTTCTTTAAAATTGTTTTGCCTTCTAATTTGTTTCGATTTGAATACAGTTAAGAGTCTTCATTAGATGAAACGCGCGCCCGATGTCGTTAATTGCTTTTCCTGAAATACTGTAATAAACGTTTTGTGACATACATCGCGTCATTAAAAAATCTTAATTTGAAATATTAAAATCACGACTTATTATAATATTAATTATTCAAAATAAAACGCCACGTAGCACGCCAGGACATCGTCTTAATAATATTATAATTCTATTCATGCTGTAATTTATTTATATTAAGTGCTTTGATTGGATAAAACCACTTAAATGGCGTTATCTCAGATAATTTATATATCGATATTTCCTCTGAGCGGACTACTTTCAGTATCCAAGGTAAACAAGATGGCGTCCTCCTAGCGTATCGTTAGGGAGAGGGGACAATGTTTTCTCTGTCGCAATTATTTCCAATTAAATCGACTGAGATAAAAAATAAAATATAATATATATACAATTTAGTGTTTCATTTTGTTTTTTTTCCATATTAATATCTACAGAACCGCGACTCCTTTGGTACTATGTTTTTCATATCCCTACGCTTTCCGGCCTAGGTACGTTTTAAGGTCTAGATGGGTTTCGGTAACTGTTTTTGCTGTTTTAAAAATCGCAACGATTATTTCACAGAATTATAAGGATTAAACACTGGGTTTTAGGAAATTATCAATGTGTAAACTCCGGCGACTCCCTCACAAACTTGACATAAAGTCCTTCGGACTTTATTTAGTTTGTGAGTGAGTCGCCGGAGTTTACACATTGATAATTTCCTAAAACCCAGTGTTTAATCCTATAATAAATATTATATTATAAATACCATAAAAAAGCAACTGAAGAAAACTCACATAAACTGGTAAAATACAGCGCCAGAGCAATAGCGCCTCCTACAAGAGCCAAAAATCCCATCGAGACCCCAACAGCAACGATCTTATTGCAACTTTTTGATCTAGGTACAGAGTAGGATGAAATGCTACCTTCTAAACTTTCATTACACTCATATTTCTGTGTTTTTCCCCATAAATAATTAGTTGCTGGAACGTTATGATAATTCCATAGCGTAGGAATACTCTGATGTAAATAGTCTTTATTTTTATAATCTGGTCTGTACATTTCACCAGATTGGCTGTTATTCGGATTATCATAGTAACTGTTTCGGCCAATGAACGCTGCTTCTCGCAGATTCTGTAAGAAAAAAACATTGATTTATAGAGTGCACACAAAAATGCCAAACAGTGTTGTTTAGAACATCATAATTTTAACCAAAAAAATCAAATTTTCTCAGGACAAAAGCAAATTCTAAAAATTCATATTTATTCTAAAATATTGCAACGTCTATTTCCAGTAAATAAAATTAAAAACTATGCTACACGTCTTATTGTCAAGTTGAACGTTGTATGCAAATTAAGAAGATATTCTGTAAATGGATTTTGCGAGCAGTTAAATAGCTAATTAACATTTTATAAATAGTATGGTGGGCTAAGGTGTTTTCGATAGTTTAATTTATGTCATTGAAGTTCGTACATTGGTAGATAAATAAAAACAAAATAATTCTTTGTACTGAATTCAATAATTACCTATACTAAAAGTTAACGTGTCACAGCGGCGGTTGTTTGCCCTATCAAAATGAAAAATTCGCCGCATTTAAAAAACGCTAATTAAATTTGGAAAATAATTGTTGATCTCAAAATATGATAGTTTGGATCTACAAAAGGAATATAAACTCAACCAAACGCGGTAAACAGTATTTATTTGTCAGGCAAAAAACCGCCTCACAGACACGGTAACTTTTAGTATAGGGTCATGTTTTGGTGTCCTGATTGTCCAACATTTAATAATTACAGGTATAAAAGGTAACAAATTTTGTTGGACAATGAGGAATATGTTTGTAGGACATTGTGGGATTTTAAATGTTGGACAATCAGGAATAGTTTTTTATAGTATGTTACTGTGTAAACAAAAAATATTATTTTTATTAATTAACCAGTGATGTATGTTGAAAAATAAAAGTAAGGTTTCTTTATTATTTCATAATAAAATCAAACAACGATAAAACACACATATAAAACACACATATAAATTCAAAGTCACATTTGAAGGTACTAAGACACATAACATAGCACAAATTAACAACAAAGGTTAAGTATGTACAAATGTTTTCTTCAGATGTAACAATGTTCTCTCCAGATGTAACAAATAGGAAACCATGTCAGAATACTGGGTAACTGTCACCTCACCATTCTGTACACTTAGTCTGTTCTTCAGCGATTGGAGTCTGGTGTTAATCCGAGTGTATCGGCGACGGTTGGTTGGTACTATATCAGGGTGATCTCGTTGACGGCTTGCTAATGTTTTAAGTACTTCAAGGGTGTGTAGATGTTCGAATGTGGGTGCTGGGTCATCTTCTTAATGTTGCTGTGCCGTCATTCTAAGTGATTAGTCGTGATTGATCAATCAGTTTGGTAGTGGTTCCACAATTGTGTGTTTGTTTTGAGCCAGTGAGTGGTAACGACGAACTAGTTGGTGGATGGCTGGTTCTTCTCTGTTGTTGGTAACAACAACTTTGGACTGCAGATTCATAGTGAAATGTCGTTGGTTGCATTTGAAATCTGGGTATAAGCAGTGTTTAGTAGTTGGAAAAATCTGGTGTAGATGGCCTTTGACTTGAAGTGTTAAGTTGGCATCCTATACTCACCAAGCTCATCAGCTCGGATAGTTTGACATGAACTATTTTGAGGCGCATCAGTGAATCGGTAATTAGTAACTTATTAATCAATAGTAATTGCAGGATTAATTTACCAAATTAAAATAATTGTATATCAGTAGTTATAATTCATTTATTATATTACTCATTAACAAACAAGACAAGTTTTTATTTCAAAAATAAAATTCTTAAATGTTTTATTTATAAATAAAATGAAATTATTTTAATTAATAATATTAATAATGATCATTTTTAATCTTTAATATAAACATTTAATAGACTGTTTATTTAACAACTATAAACACACAAAATCATATGTTAGACAATCAGAACTATGAAATTTCAGAATGTTGGAATAAACCCAATTTTTCATCCAGTATTTATCGAACCCTCTAATTTTTATTGTATCATACGCACTTGACTAAACAGAGTGATGACATAGTAGATAAGAATTTGAGTCTATCGATGGTGAAAAACATTATTTATTCGAGCCTGATATAAAGATCTGCATTGAATTTTATTACAGTAAACTTTTAGGTGCGTCAGAGATTTATTTATTAGAATAGGATACCACTGTCTGTATTTGAAAAGTTGGGAGTGAGTCTGAAACAATTGCAAAAACTAAGACATTTAATAAAAAAATTAAGATAGGTTATCGTCTTTACAAATATAGGCAGGTAACCAGTAAATTACACAAAATACCATTAGGAGCCTCTTAAATTGAAATAAGTTAATTGCCATGTACTATGATAATCTTCTTTTGCGAGTTATTTTTAATAAAAATACCGCCCTATCTAGAATCTCAAATTCCAATAGTGAATCGGTTGGATGGGGTAGTTTAACAAAAAAGGTTCCCACAATAGTTCGAAAGCCCTATTCCCTGGTCATATTTTGTATACTTGTCAATTATAACGGTACAAATGATAATTTAACTAAATACCAATAAGATTCGAAAGTCGTGTACCAAGCACAGGAAATAACTAAAAGAATGATCTAAGATTTAAATGTTATAGCCCAATAAAATGTCAGATTCACATATATTTCACGAGAGTGCAGTGATTTACAATATTAAATCTAGACACAGACAGAAAAAGCGGTTATCAAAAGAACAAAGGTGAGTACGAAAATATAAGCCATGACTGACAGAAAAAGAAACTACTTAGCCATGGATGACAGAAAAAGAAACTACTTATATAGATATGACTGACAGAAAAAGAAACTACTTAGCCATGGCTGACAGAAAAAGAAACTACTTAGCCATGGATGACAGAAAAAGAAACTACTTAGATATGACTGACAGAAAAAGAAATTACTTAGCCATGGCTGACAGAAAATGAAACTACTTAACCATGGCTGACAGAAAACGAAACTACTTAGCCATGGCTGAGAGAAAAAGAAACCATTTAGCCATAGCTGACAGAAAACGAAACTACTTAGCCATGGCTGAGAGAAAATGAAACTACTTAGCCATGGTTGACAGAAAAAGAAATTACTTAGCCATGGCTGACTGAAAACGAAACTACTTAGCCATGGCTCACAGAAAACGAAACTACTTAGCCATGGCTGACAGAAAAAGTAACTACTTAGCCATGGCTGACAGAAAACGAAACTACTTAGCCATGGCTGACAGAAAAAGAAACTACTTAGCCATGGCTGACAGAAAACGTAACTACTAAGCCATGGCTGACAGAAAAAGAAACTACCAAGCTATAGCTGATAGACAAAAAATTTCTTAGCCATGGATGGAAGAAAAAGAAACTACGTATCCACGGCTGAGAGAAAATAAAACTACTTATCCATAGCTGACATAAAAAGAAACTATTTAGCCATGACTGACAGAAAAAGAAACTATCAAGCCATTGCTGACAGAAAACAAACTACTTAGCCTTGACTAACAGAAAAAAGAAACCACTTAGCCATACCTGACAGAAAAAGAAACTATTTAGCCATGGCTGGCAGAAAAAGAAACTACTTAGCCATGGCTGACAGAAAACGATACTATTTAGCCATGGTTGACAGAAAAAGAAACCATTTAGCCATAGCTGACAGAAAACGAAACTATATAACCATGGCTGACAGAAAAAGAAACTACTTAGCCATGGTTGACAGAAAAAGAAACTACTTAGCCATGGCTGACAGAAAACGAAACTACTTAGCCATGGCTGACAGAAAAAGTAACTACTTAGCCATGGCAGAGAGAAAACGAAACTACTTAGCCATGGCTGACAGAAAAAGAAACAACTTAGCTATGGTTGACAGAAAACGAAACTACTAAGCCATGGCTGACAGAAAAAGAATCTACCAAGCTATAGCTGACAGACAAAAAACTAATTAGCCATGGATGACAGAAAAAGAAACTACGTATCCATGGCTGAGAGAAAATAAAACTACTTATCCATAGCTACATAAAAAGAAACTATTTAGCCATGACTGACAGAAAAAGAAACTATCAAGCCATTGCTGACAGAAAACAAACTACTTAGCCTTGACTAACAGAAAAAAGAAACTACTTAGCCATACCTGACAGAAAAAGAAACTATTTAGCCATGGCTGACAGAAAAAGAAACTACTTAGCCATGGCTGACTGAAAACGATAATATTTAGCCATGGCTGACAGGAAAAGAAAATACTTAGCCATGGCTGACAAAAAAGTAACTACTTAGCCATGTCTGACAGAAAACGAAACTACTTAGCCATGGCTGAGAGAAAAAGAAACCATTTAGCCATGGCTGACAGAAAACGAAACTTAGCCATGGCTGACAGAAAAAGAAACTACTTAGCCATGGCTGACAGAAAAAGAAACTACTTAGCCATGGCTGACAGAAAACGAAATTACTTAGCCATGACTGACAGAAAAAGAAACTTCTTAGCCATGGCTGACAGAAAAAGTAACTTCTTAGCGATGGCTGACAGAAAACGAAACTACTTAGCCATAGCTGACAGAAAAAAGAAACTACTTAGCCATGGCTGACAAAAAACGAAAATACTTAGCCATGGCTGACAAAAAACGAAACTACTTAGCCATGAATGACAGAAAATGAAACTACTTAGCCATGCCTGACAGAAAACCAAACTACTTAGCCATGACTGACAGAAAAAGATACTACTAAGCCATGGCTGACAGAAAAAGAAACTACTTAGCCATGGCTGACAGAAAACGAAACTACTTAGCCATGACTGACAGAAAAAGAAACTACTTAGCCATGGCTGACAGAAAAAGAAACTACTTAGCCATGGCTAACAGCAAAAGAAACTACTTAGACAGAAAAATAAACTACTTAGCCATGGCTGAGAGAAAACGAATCTACTTAGCCATGGTTGACAGAAAAAAAAACTATTTAGACATGGCTGACAGAAAATGAAACTACTTAACCATGGCTGACAGAAAACGAAACTACTTAGCCATGTCTGACAGAAAACGAAACTACTTAGCCATGGCTGAGAGAAAAAGAAACCATTTAGCCATGGCTGAGAGAAAACGAAACTACTTAGCCATGGATGACAGAAAAAGAAACTACTTAGATATGGCTGACAGAAAAAGAAATTACTTAGCCATGGCTGACAGAAAATGAAACTACTTAACCATGGCTGACAGAAAACGAAACTATACTTAGCCATGGCTGACAGAAAACGAAACTACTTAGCCATGGCTGAGAGAAAAAGAAACCATTTAGCCATAGCTGACAGAAAACGAAACTACATAGCTATGGCTGACAGGAAAAGAAACTACTTAGCCATGGTTGACAGAAAAAGAAATTACTTAGCCATGGCTGACAGAAAAAGAAACTACTTAGCCATGGCTGACAGAAAACGAAACTACTTAGCCATGGCTGACAGAAAAAGAAATTACTTAGCCATGGCTGACAGAAAAATAAACTACTTAGCCATGGCTGACAGAAAACGAAACTACTTAGCCATGGCTGACAGAAAAAGAAACTACTTAGCCATGGCTGACAGAAAACGAAACTACTTAGCCATGGCTGACAGAAAAAGAAACTACTTAGCCATGACTGACAGAAAAAGAAACTATCAAGCCATGGCTGACAGAAAAAGAAACTACTTAGCCATGGCTGACAGAAAAAGAAACTATCAAGCCATGGCTGACAGAAAAAGAAACTACTTAGCCATGGCTGACAGAAAAAGAAACTATTATGCCATGGCTTACAGGAAACGCACGAGAAGTATTAAGCACACAAATATACAACATAAAAGCAACACAACAACTTACTGTAAAACAAATTGCTTTCCAATCAGTAATAAAACAAAATACGAGTAACAATATATGCAACTTGCCAATTGTCTTAGTTTCATTAAAACATACCATAGCATTTGATTCTTTTGTATACAAAATTTTAAGATACTTTCATCAACGTTGGATCATTTCTTCTTACTAAACTACCGAAGTATCAAGCTATCACGCAAAACAAAAAATTGCTTTTCAATTGCACACGTATGACTAAATGTTACGTTTTATTGCATATTATTAAATGGAGTTTAACGCCATTTAAAGCAATTTTTCATCTGTATCATTGCGTCCATATTTTAGGAGAAAGCCGAAGTTCACGTTACAAACACCTGCTCTGCTACAGGTTTCAATAAAGAATGAGTTGAGCTCATTCCGCCCGAAGTATAAGGCTCGATCCCTCAACTTCATTGGTTTAATTGATTGATTTGGTGTTTGCTTTACGTGGGTCAGCATCGACATCTACACAATGGGTCTTTATTGTGCAAGGAGCGTGGCACTTTTCAAACACGTTACCCACAGTGGTCTGCGGTCAGGCTTTCCGTATTATGACCTGACAAGCCCCATTGAGAGGGAATCCCTTATCGGCAACCCGGGGACGCCACTGAGGACCTTATTATGCATGAAAAGATTCTGCACATCACAGAGAGACCGATTTCACTACAAACAACTCGTATTAGACAAAAATGTATCGCCAACTTATTTTCTTTTGTCAAAGGTCAATAATCAAACGTAGATCTAAGAGCATATACTTTGGGGGTATTTCTAATACTCTGTGGATTATTAAAAAGTATATTTATAACAAAAAATATTCTGCAAACATTTTATTATTCGTTTGTAGCCCTGTCAGAAACAGAAATAACGTGAAAAAATGCACAAAGACATTATTTTGTAATATAAATATTTTGCACGAATTCTCTTACCATGTATTTTCTTTTTCTTTCATCCATGTATATTTCGTGTTATTTGAATTCTTGTTCTAAGAAATATCCTTCGTCAATAACATTTGGTATATAACTGAAAAAGATGTCCCTGATTGTGAAATGCTCTGAAATTTCTCAAATTAAATACAAGCAGGATATAAATTGATTCGGGTAACTAATCACTATTGAAATTTTACGACCTGTTAAAGATCTTTTATAAAAAGAAATTGGAACAAGGAAGACGCATTCATTGTGTGTACTTGGGGGGTGAGCAGGTACTGGTGTTCTTATTTTACTTACTTACCAACTGTTTATTTATAGATATAACGAATACTAAGATGGCGGTCGGACAAGGAGGTGTTCTCTGGGCTCTACTATTTTTGACCTTTTTCATACGAATCAGCCCAAGAAATAATCAACATCTTAACCATAAAACTATCAGAGCCTCAGATTTGGGATTTTATGCATGTTTTGACTTAGACACATTGAAGAGATGCGATCTGATGTTAAAAAGTTTAACACCAAGTGTGAACTCTTATGACCAAAATGGCCGAAAAACAAAAACAGTGCTCGTCGAGAGAAAAATATATAATACAAGCAATTACGCTATTATCCTAGCAATCTCGCTTAGCGGAGATATACACCCGAACCCTGGTCCGATAAAACATCCATGTTCTTGCTGTTCAAAGCCAGTTAAAAGTAACCAAAAAGCAATACAGTGCGATTTCTGCGACTTATGGACACACCTGAAATGCACTCAACTATCACAAAAACAATATATATATCTTTCAAACTGTGATGATCACTTTTACTGTACAAACTGTAACGATCGCCTACCAAATTTTAGCGATTCGTACTTCGTCGAAACTACATCGTACCACAGAGATGCGGAGTCTGACAACGACCTCTCCGTATCTGTACCAAATAGTACCAACTCTTCATGAACATCCGGAGACCCTTTCGAGGAAATCTTCGAAGTAAAGAAGAAAGATCCATACAAAATGATATGTGCTTACTTGAATATTAATAGTGTAAGGAACAAATTTGGAACAATTAAAGAATTCCTTCAGAAAAATGCCATCGACATATTCTTTATTGCTGAGACCAAATTAGACGAATCTTTTCCTGACTCCATATATGTACATATTGTAATATAGTTGGTTGAAACTCTCCGTTCTTAAACTTAGAGGTGACGGTGTTACTTTACTATATAGTAAATGTTCTAATTTACTTAAATTTTATCCCCTATGGGAGTGGTCCTTCAATAGGACGAATCTACCTGATATGAGATATGAGACTCCCAGTTCAGTGTAGATAATTATAATCTATGGAGAGCAGACAGGGATAGAAATGGGGGAGGTATCATGGTTTATATGAAGTCAAACATAGCAGGTGATAGAAAGGCAGACATTAGCTTCAACTCAATTGAATCTATAACTCTTGAAACAAGAGCTGATGGTAAAAGATTTTGTTTTTCAGCCCATCAGTGACCAACGATTCCTTCAAGACAGACTTCACGAAGACCTGTGAACAGATGATAGCTAAGTATGAGAACTGTTTCTTTCTTGGTGATCTTAATTGTGATATGTCAAAAAATGTTAACGACAACACCCTAGGAGATATTTGTGATGTATTTGACTTAACAAACCACATTAAAAACCCAACATGTTTTATGAACAATGCTAAACCAAGCTTAATAGACGTAGTTCTGACTAGTTGTCTAAGTCTTGTGACTAAAACTTTAAACTTTTGTACAGGTATAAGTGACTTTCACAACTGTGTAGCAATACAAGTAAATTGCTTTTCGGCAAAATATGAACCACCAAAAAAGTACTGTAGAAGTTTTAAGCATTTTAACAATGAAAATTTTTTACATGATCTAGAGCAAGTTGATTTTGATAGTTGTATAGAATGTGGTGATGTAAATCAAGCTTATAATAATTTTAGCAGTAAATTTCTAGAAATAGCAGACAAGCATGCTCCTTTTAAGGAGAGAAGGATATGCCAAAACCAAGTACCATATATGAATGCCTCTCTTAGAAAGGCAATATACAAAAAGAAAACGTTGCACAATAAATATCAAAAATTCAGAACAACCTCATGTTGGCAAGAGTATAGAAAACAGCGAAACTTGGTAACAAAATGTAAAAGAAAGTCAATAAATCAATATTTTACTGAGAGATGTTTAGGAGGGCCAAAATCAAAAGACTTCTGGCCTACCATTAAGCTCTTCCTAACAAACAAGGGTAATAACACATCAAAAGATACTATTTTATCTGAAAATGATCACATAATTACAGACCAACAAGATATTTGTGATATTTTTAATAATTTTTTTGTAAACGTTGCAAAAGATATTGGTGATCCAGGTGTAATTATTGATGAAAAACACCCAAGTATTGTCCATATTGACAACATCATGAATTGTAAGAATATTGAAAGTCTACACTTTAGTCATGTAAACGAGGAGTTTGTTACCAAACAGATTAAATGTATAAGTGTCAAGAAAGCAACAGGAGTTGATAACATCTCTCCTATGTTATTAAAATGCTCATCACCAATCATTGTTAAACCTATTACTAAGTTAATTAATATGTCTATATCTGCTTCTGTTTTTCCAGATGAGTTGAAAACAGCCAAAGTCTGCCCCATCCATAAGAAGAACAGCTTGCTCGATAAAGGAAATTAGCGCCCAGTAAGTGTCCTCCCAACAATCTCTAAATTCTTCGAGCGAGCAATTCACAATCAACTTTCTGAATATTTTGATAATATTTTCAACCCCTATTTAGCAGCTTTTCGTGCAGGCTTTGGCTGCCAGTCAACACTCATACGAATTGTCGAGGACTGGAAGGCAGCCCTTGATAGTAACAAGTATGTGGGAGCTATATTGATGGACCTGTCAAAAGCTTTTGACTGTCTCTCTCATGACTTGTTGCTACTTAAACTTAAACACTATGGTGTTAGTAAAAATGCACTAGAACTAGTTCCTCAAGGCTCCATACTAGGACCTATTATGTTCAATATTTTTGTAAATGATATTTTTGAATTTGTGGAAAACTCAAATCTTTATAACTATGCAGACGATAATACTTTATCATATGCCCATGATGATGTTAATATATTAAAGAATATTTTAGAAACTGATAGTAAATGTCTAATAAAGTGGTTTCATATGAACAAGATGAAAGCCAATCCTGATAAATTTCAGGCCATAGCCTTGGGTAAAAAGACAAATGAATTAAATCTTGATTTTAATCTTGGTAATACTGTTATTAATTGTGAGAATGAAGTAAAACTTTTAGGTGTTACTATTGATTTTATGTTAGATTTTAATAGCCATGTCACCAACATATGTAGAAAAGCAGCAAGACAACTCAATGTACTGAAACGTATAGGCCATCATCTCAGTAGACTATGTAAAATGACAATATATTATTCATTTATAATGGCCAACTTTAATTATTGTCCATTAACATGGCATTTCTGTTCAGAGGTCAATACCAAAAAAATTGAAAAGGTACAAGAGAGAGCACTGAGGTTTATTTACGAGGACAAAAACTCTAGCTATGAAGAATTACTTGTTAGATCAAAACTTCCATCTTTAAAAATTAGACGCCTTAGAACAATAGCAATTGAATCCTTTAAAATTTTGAATGATATAAGTCCTCTTTTCTTGAAAGATCTTTTAGTAATGAAAAATAATTCATATAACTTCAGGCATAAGAACACAGCTGATATACCCAGAGTGAATTCCACCAGGTATGGTCTTAAATCTTTCAGGTATTCAGCCCCTAAGATCTGGAACAGTCTCCCCAATAATCTTAGAGATCAGACAGACTTAAACCAGTTTAGGACCCTAATTAATACATGGACAGGCCCATCTTGTTCATGTATGGTTTGTAGATCTTAGGGACTGAATAACTGGTATTATCCTTCCTCATTTCATCAGTTCTTGTTTTATTTCAAATTAGCTTCTTAGCTTGTCCAGTGCTTCTTATATATTTTTCTTTTAGCATGTGTAGCAGCTTTTGTTTTATTAAATTTTAACTTTTTAGCTTGTCCAGTGCTTCTCATATATTTTTTCTTTTAGCATGTGTAGCAGTTTTTTTATTGTTTCAATTTTTAACTTCTTAGCTTGTCCAGTGCTTCTCATATATTTTTGTTTTAGCAAGTGTAGCTTTGCATGATATATGCTTCAATCTGCTTTTTATGTTATAAATGTTATGTGATGTCTGCATGATATATATGTGTCTTGTATGTGTAGTGTAGTAGTTAGACTGCATATTGTTTTATGCCAAATGCTGCATTTGTGTATCTGTCTTACTTATGACTATGTGCTATATTTTACTGTTGCTCTATGTCTTTGTGATGTATTTATTACATGTATGTCGGTATAAAAGCTCTACAGAGCTTATGTTCATTGTTATAAACCCGACTTTAAATAAAATTTATCTTATCTTATCTTATCTTATCTTATCAACATCCAAAAAAAATTTTATGGATAAGGAGTACGAGACGGGTAGGGTAGCATGCATCTTGTTAATTTGAAGCCACATTTTAAAAACTTTAGAGGACAGCAAGGCATAGTTTAAAAGATGGAGTGGTCAGCTACTGAAAGCCTCAAGATCATATTGTGCCAGGATAGATTGGGCTGGCCTATAGTATAATGTAAGGCTAAGTGCATTTAAAAGGTGTCTATATACAACTCTGGTAATATTGTCTTATTTAAAAGTGCAGGTGCAGTGACAAATATGTAAATTTTCATTCCGAAAATGTCTTCAAATAGATGTTCAATACACAAGCAATTTTTCTCCTTGGTTAGGGCTAAAGAATGGAAGTTTTCAAGAACACTTTGAACAACAATATATCTTCTATTTATTTTAATTCAAATATGTTCTATGTACTTTATGTAGAAATCTTGGCTGATTGGGTCAATAGTGGTTACATGGGTACTATTTTTAGTCTGTAAGCTGCTGCATGAATTAAGCTTTAATTTTTTTCTCATACCTTGCAAAATAAAATTTCTGTAATTTTTTAAACAATTTAGTCTATTTACATTCACTGCATTAGAAAGTGCACGTAAATGTGGGAGAGTCTAAAAATGTTGTAGTGAAACAAGGAATTGGTCACGGATATATATGTCAAATATCTTTTTTAATGTTGAATGAAAGTTTATGAATTTCCAAGCATAGGTAAATGCTGAGGAATGTTAGAACGGTATGCAAATCACAGAAATGTTAGTGTTTTCGACTATGGCAAAAACATTTACTACTGTTCTACCAATATGATTTAAATGCGATGTGATTGTTTATAGCATTTGACAAAAAATAAGTTATTTTATAGGCTAATGACTTGAAATAAGATGTTTGCCCAGCATTATTATTAAAGTATATTCTTTCCCGAGTTAAACAAGATTTTGATTGAATTCGTAAACGTACATATCCAACGTAAACTGTTTACGTGGATTTCTGTGTATTAAGGTCACGTGATTACAAAGTTTACACTTTCATTAATTTTAGTTTGAATGGTTTCTATTGAAAATAAATGATACTTGCATACAGTTAATTCCAAGTGGCCAAAATAAAAGAAAATATATCAATTTATAACCATCGAAAGTGTAGATTATATAAACATGTGAAAAAAAGAAGAAAAAAACAAACAAACAATTTGCCTTAATTATGCGGTAAGTGTATACTTTCAAAACTGTCCGTCCTTTACTCCTCTATAGTCGTACCGTCCTTTTATACTATTTTTCGTAACCCATTCTTTTTGGTGATTAGTGTTGCTCTATATTTTAGTGACTAATTATGAGGTTTCAGCTAGGGGCCTCGCTAGCCGAGTGGTTAAGGTAGTTAGTCATCTACTACTGTATATGTCCCTGTCAACTCTGAGGTTGCGTGTTCGAGTTTCACTGAGGGCAGGGTGTGCTCGATGCCAATCTTTATTGACATGAATTGCTTAAATGATTGTGCAGTGGTGTAGCTTAATTGTGAAGAAACGGTGTTGTAGTCCTAGAAAACGATTTGCGGTTGCAAAATTATCAATCGATCACAAGAAGCGATGTCATAATGTTGCAGAATTGTGCGTGAGTACCCGTCGGCATGGTGACAGTAAAACAATTACACTTGGAAACGTCCCAACAAGGCAAGAGCATCATAATTTATTTTTATTAGCGGTAGAGTCCGTTCACTTCGTTAATTCGTTCGGGACAATTTTTTTCCGTTTTCTGGCCATATTTCGCCCCAAATGATAATGGTCGAATTCTTATGAATTTCCATTTTTCACTATTTGCCTAACGATGGTATGGTGGTTTTCTCCAGGTACTCCGGCTTACTCCCCACCATCCCCCCCTTCCATACTATAAGCTGCACTAATGCCATTATATAGCTGAAAAATTACTTAAACACCATTCAAACATAAATGATGAGATTTGTGTTCTATTTATACTCAATTTATATAAGTAGTATTTTTATTGTGACTAAATACAGTTTTCACTTTCACATATAAACAGCTATATAAACGTGTCGATTAAGGAATGCAAAGAAAAAAGTCAAATTCCATAATACATTTCAATTCCTTTTGAATATGAGTTAAGATTTAAGATGTCAGACTAGACTTATTATATAATTGCTATAAGATTAGAACAGCTCAAGTTACTTGAAGCCTTGAAAATGTTCAGCGGCGAGTTGTTATTTTTATTAATATTATATGACTGTAGGTTTAGAAATTAATCTACCAATAAATGTTTAAGTTGGTTGTAGTGCAAAACAGACGAACATGTGACGGTCAAATAGACCATGTCTGTTTCAATAACTCTGAACAAGCAATAAAGGTGATAATTGAAATATATTTTTACCATAGAATCAACACACAATTAAACATATATTGGGTTATATTGCGACCACTCCGTTTTTATTAATAATAACGGTATTTAAAATCACAAATGTTATTTCCAAAGGTGCTTTCCCTTCAATCTTTTTAATACAGTCGGTTGCGTTTAATTGTATGTGTTAAACTTAATAACATATTAATCTCTGCAGTCGTTGACTTTGTACGAATTCTAATTTTATTTGCAAAACTGCTTTTCAACATAAATAGGAAAATTCCATAGTCATTGAATACCATATTTTGCGTATATCACAGTGTTGGGCTTAATTTGAAGACGTTTTATATAGTCATTTTGTGTTTTTTAAAAATAGGGAATAAATATTGACACGGCGCCTAATAATCGTGTACATTAAATTGTTTTTATCATCGAAGAAGAAATAAATAGCTATTTGTTATTGTTATTAATATTGTTTAACTGTAGGTTTAGAAATTAATCTACCAATAAATATTTAAGTTGGTTGTAGTGTAAAACAGATGAACATGTGACAGTAAAATAGACCATATCTGTTTCAATAACTCTGAACAAGCAATAAGGGTGATATTGAAATATATTTTTACCATCAAATCAGCACACAATTAAACATTTATATAGGTTTATTTCGATAACTCCGTTTTTTTAATAACAAAGGTTACCCGTATTTAAAATCACAATGTTATTTCCAAAGGGGCATTCCCTTTCAATTTTTTAAATACAGTCGGTTGCGTTTATTTTGTATATGTTAAACTTAACAACATTTTCCATAGTAACGTTCATTACTTTGTACGAATTCTTTTTTTTTAGTTGCATAACTAGTTTTTCAACATAAATAGGACAAATCCTTAGTCATTTATAGATAGATAGATATGATATTAACCCTGTATTTCTGATGATTCAGAAATCCGCTGGATAGATATATTATATGGTTGTCACAATACCTAGAAGTTTGTATATAATTTATTTACTGTGACTGTATTACAAGTAACTTTGTCATCCTATATAATATATACAAAAATGCTGAATTAGATTACTGTCAGATAAATACACATTGGTTACGAAAATTCCATCGTCACATGCTAGTACACATGTACCATGTCTATGTATACGATTCACTCCGGTTAATGAAGCTATATTTAATAGCGGATTTGGCCGAGGGGTCTAGACCGCTGGACATAGTGCAGGCGATTTGGTGCCTCAGTGTCACAACGGTGTGAGTTCGATTCCCGATGAGGGTAAGAAAAAAATTTGACGGTGTTAAAAATCTAATTCTAACAGTGTTTGGCTTAATTTGTAGACATATATATAAATATTTGATATTAACCCTCTATTTCTGATGATTCAGAAATCCGCTGGATAGATATATTATATGGTTGTCACAATACCCAGCAGTTTGTATGTAATTTACTTACTGTGACTGTATGACACCGATACTAAATAAGTGTACTGGTCTTTAGACTCTTTATATATATATATATATATATATATATATAGTCTAAAGGAAGCTACCAACCAGTACACTACACTTACTTAGGTATCGGATCGCCAACATGACGATACAGCATAAACAAAAAAATAATATATATAAGTCTAGAGAATTATGCAACGATACAAATATAGAGATGTTTCTACTATAAAATAATTATATTAATAAATATGAAAAATTTTCGACCAACTGATGGCCTTCTTCAGTGTCAATATCAATCTATAAATAAACGATAAAATTTGGTTATTGATACATCAGCATCCGGTGGTGACGTAATCGGGTCTGATTTTATTAATCTTGAACTTTCTCGGATCACATCTATTAGTCATTACATAAGGGAGTACTGTACAGTTGTCAGTTGTATAAACCATCTAATCTTTAACTTCTTGATATTCATGAATTTATTATTAATTTATATTTAGAATGATATTTATTGTTTTTTGTTAATTCCATTGGGATGTACAGAGCAGAGCTCTTTAATCCAGAATCTCTCTCGGGCCTCCCGTTCAGAGTCTCGCCACTTGCAGTTCTGCTCGATAATTAGGATTTTTATGGGATCAGACTCTGTTTCACTGTTCAAAACGCCTGCTGACCCTTATGAAAAATCACTGCGAAGAACATCTACTTATACTATCGTCGGATCTTAAAAATCTCATGAAAATATGTAAGAAAAAATTACAGATAAAAGAATATGAAAACATTCTTAAGCGTCTAAATGACATCACCACCATCCAAAGTTGCATCCTCTCTAAACGTCAACGGCGGAAATTTAATCTCGACGGTATTCCTAACCAACAGAATACCACATTACCATCGCAGATAAAGAGACGCAATAGACACTTCAAACGGAAATCCCTTTCAACCAACAACGATTCCAACATTGTTGTTAACCTCTCTAGTCATCATCTTACAGAGAGTGAAACATCTTTACTAGCAAAGGGTTTAAATTTCTGTCCAGTTCCTGGTTCTGTCAACAGCACTAAACTATCCCAGGAATTGGATTATTTTGCCAGAAGCTTAAGAATTAAAGAATATTTTGCTTCGAAGAAAGATGAGGACGATTATGAGGTGAACCCCAATAGTGACATAGAAGGAGATACCAAATATAGATTTGTCAAAAAAAGTGAATGGGTCCCCAAACCTAGTAAGAACACAACTTTAGAGTCATTTATAGACAACGTTAAAACAGAAATAATTAGCACAGTTGAATCTTATACAAACAATTTTGACAATCTCTCTCCTGACGAACGAAATGCGTTAAGAAACTTAAGATCAAATGTAGAAATAGTCATCAAACCAGCAGACAAGGGTAGTGCGGTTGTGGTTATGGACAAATCTGCCTATATTTGAGAGGCTGAACGTCAACTGAATGATGACCGGTTTTATATGAAATTAGAAGAGGACCCCACAGAGAAATTCAGTTATGAAATAACTAAGGAATTAACCAAAATGAACACTCTAGGCTATATTGATGATAAAACTCTCGGATACCTAACACCAGACAATCCAAAAGCCGGCAGATTCTACCTTCTTCCTAAAATTCACAAACCTAACAACACCGGTAGACCTATCGTATCAGCTAACGGACACCCGACAGAAAAAATATCTGAATTTGTGGATTATCATCTTCGACCACATGTAGCATCCCCCCATCATTCGTAAAGGACACCACCGACTATCTACAAAAGATGGCAGCTCTGAATCTCCTTCCAACGGGTACCACTCTGGTCACTATGGATGTCACCTCTCTTTACACTAAAGATGATGGCATAGAAGCATGCAGAGAGGTCTGGGAAAGTCGTTCAGTCAAAGATCCTCCGACCGAATGTTTAGTCACAATGCTGACACTGGTGCTAAAAAAAGAACAACTTCACTTTTAATGGAGACCATTTCTTGCAAATAAATGGAACAGCTATGGGAATTAAAATGGCTCCATCATATGCCAACATATTTATGGGTAAATTAGAAAAAGAACTTCTCCAATCGTCTATTGAAAAACCACTATCTTGGTACAGGTTTATTGATGATGTTGATATGAAGTGGTACATACTGATGAGGGATTACAAAACTTTATCACACGTGTCAATAACATCCATCCCTCTATCAAATTTACTTATGAAATCTCAAAATCTCGTATATCTTTCCTCGATACTTCCAGCTCCTTATCCGCAAATGGTGAGTAGTCCACTGACCTGTATTCCAAACCAACAGACACCAACCAATACCTTTTACCTAGTAGCTGTCATCCTCCTCATGTGACAAAGAGCATTCCTTATAGTCAAGCTCTTAGACTCCGACGCATCTGTTCCACCGATGATTCGTTTAAAAGGAGACTAGGGAAATTAAAAGGTCACCTTAGAAGAAGGGGGTACAGAAATAATAACATCAAAAAGAATTTCCAAAAAGCACAGCAGACATCGAGGAGTACCCTTCTTCAATATAAAAAAAAACGAAATGCAATAGAGTTCCCTTCGTACTAACTTACCACCCTTGTTTGAAAAACACAATTAGCACCATTCGTGAACATTGGAAATCTATTGAAAAAAATCCCAGGTTGTCAAGAATCTTTCCAGAGCCCCCCGTGGATGCGTTTAAACAACCCAACAGTCTCCGCAACTTATTGGTACGAGCAGAGATTGCAAAGCCCAGCACTGCCGCTGGCAGAAGTCAGTCTTGTGGTGACAAACGCTGCAAATGTTGCAAACATATGGAACCCTTGTCCACATTTAACAGCAAAGTCCCAGATAAACAGTACAAAATATTCACTACTGTTAACTGCAAAAGCTCGAATGTCATTTACATTCTTGAGTGCCCCATCTGTGGCTTACAATATGTCGGCGAGTCCAAACAGCCATTCCACAAACGACTGAATGGTCACAGAAGTGACCTAACTAAGAAACAGTTTCTGCCCGTAAGCTAACACTTCAGACTGCCCGATCACACTCCAAAGGATTTTGATCACATAAAAATCCTAATTATCGAGCAGAACTGCAAGTGGCGAGACTCTGAACGGGAGGCCCGAGAGAGATTCTGGATTAAAGAGCTCTGCTCTGTACATCCCAATGGAATAAACAAAAAACAATAAATATCATTCTAAATATAAATTAATAATAAATTCATGAATATCAAGAAGTTAAAGATTAGATGGTTTATACAACTGACAACTGCACAGTACTCCCTTATGTAATGACTAATAGATGTGATCCGAGAAAGTTCAAGATCAATATAATCAGACCCGATTACGTCACCACCGGATGCTGATGTATCAATAACCAAATTTTATCGTTTATTTATAGATTGATATTGACACTGAAGAAGGCCATCAGTTGGTCGAAAATTTTGTCATATTTATTAATATAATTAATTATTTTATAGTAGAAACATCTCTATATTTGTATCGTTGCATAATTCTCTAGACTCTATATATATATGGCCTTAGTCATTGAGTGTCAATATAAATAAATAACGTAAACAATCATGACATATTGATCTTAAACTTTCTCACTCCAACTGAACCCTAAACTTTTTTTATAGTTGCTTCAAAGTCCGCCACCCGCGGACGTGCCGTGTATATATATACGTCTACGTATTGTGACAACTATATAATATATACAACTCATAGGTTAAAGACCCAGATAGATATCAACCTTATTCCTTGTTGTTAACAGATAAAAAAATACAAGACTATGTTTTTTTATATATGGCAATGTAACGTGTAACCCAGCTAAAACTGGGCTATGGTATGTAACCCTTGGGTACGAACCTGCTGTAAGTCAGATTGTTCTGTGGAACCTGTTTGATATGAGATCCCAAACAACACTTGCACTTTAGAACAATTTGAAATCAACAAATTTTTTTTTAAAAATACTTACGGAATGGCACAAGGTTAAACATCACCTTTGCTTACCTTTACTGCCTATTGCACTTAAGCACTGATTGCTATTCATAATCATTGTTAAGCTGTACAGCTTCAACACTGTAACTCTGAATCAGTCGATCCGCAAAGGTCAAAAACAGAATGACACAAAATACAGCGTTGCACGGCTTTAAATACCAAAATTGTATGACGTCAAACGAGACGAATTTAAGTGTATAACAAAAGGTTATGTAATTCAAAGGGTGTTCAATATTCAGGACGGTTCTATTTAACTGGAACAGTTTATTTCTTCGATATATATGTAATTGCAGGGTGTGTAATACATTATTGATTTTCTAGACGTGTCAATCTCAGTGTTGACAGACCACGTGATCAATAGTAGATGAACTACCTTAACCATTCTTTCACCGAGGCCCCCTTTTGAATGGTGGCGGAACGCGAAGAGATAATAATAATTATAATGAGAAGAAATACAATTAGGTCTGTCCATGAAATAAGAAAGACCTTAATCATGTGTACAGTCATAACATATTAGTAATAATATTCATATTCTCCACGAGATGAAAAGAAAATAAAACGTTTTTTGCCTGTTACAAAAGCAAGTAGCAATAATTTTGATATCTATAACTTCTCATTAACCATAGAGTATTTGAATGTGTAAAATACCATGTAAAGCTATTTTATTGTAAGAAAAAAATACTAATACTCTATGGATATATGAATGTAGTTCCTGATGTTTGACTTTTTTTGTTCTTGTGTAACATCAATTGCCAAATTTATTGTAACTGATCCATTGATCGTACAGTTGTTAAGAAAGTAGTAGGATGACTGTCCTGTAAATGGAGTAGAAGTTAGCATTATCGTGGCAGAAATGTCCAGATCTGGTGTAGTGGTTGTTTTAAGCGCCTTGCCGCTGTTACTTAAAATGTCCGAGATATCATTTTGACGCCATCTGTGCGTAAGAATTAATGTTTTTGTGTCCTGAAATTTGTACAATTTGTCGATCTAGTATATTACTGTCAGCTAACTTGGTCAGCAGATGTTTTATGGCACTGGTATTTGTTAGCCTTTTGTATGTTTTAAGTCCTACTGCTTTTATCATTTTAGACATTAGTGAAATGATTTTATTCAACACTTTGGCTTGTTTTTTAAACCAAGTTCCACTCGTCTGATATTGTTTCTGAATGTAGAATTTGTCGTTTTCTTTGCACATATCAGCTGGCCTAAATTTTGTACAAAGCGACAGAACATCTATCGTCTTGCGTTTCAAATATTTTGGGATTTAGTGCACTTGTCTGCCCCTGTACGTGTCTTTGTTTGTCGTTCTCTAAATTCTTTATTGTCTTTATTGTTAAGTCAGTTTTTAATGCAGCATCACCCCAGCATAAGTTATAATATTCAGTATTGCCATACTGACAAAATATGTAGTGAAATGCCACCATAAGGTGTTGATGATGGTGTTGGGCGAAGTATTCCTAGTTGATTTTTTTCATACAATATTAAGATCACTTCATCCTCCATGGGATCTACTGTTTTAGGACCATTTCTTTTTCTCTTTTTTTCAAAACAATTAGTTTTGCTTTAAAAAGTTTCCTAGATGAATACCATTCATTTTGTTCTGTTATTGACTTTGGATAATTAAATGCCTTTCTATACTTTGTTGAATATTTTTTTTTAAATAGTTTGTTTCGTATTCACTTTGATCTTTTTTTCTTATTCATAGGTTGAAAGATATGAGATGTTCGATAAAGTAGCAGTATCCAGTGTGTCAATTTCTGAGAAATCCCCTTTTGCTGCAAGAATGAAATCTTGGAATACATATAGTTGAATGTGTCGTTTTGTCTTAGCTTTTGTTCTTTCGTGTTCTTGTTCGCTGAGAAATTTTGCAGTCTTCCTTTTAAAAATTTAGGAACCCGGATGATCCGTTGTTACCATGGACTGGATCTGTAATATTATTGTACAATTGTCATTATGGAAGATTGAGGCAACGCACTAAACTTGGGAAAACATTTTTGTCCTACCTGGGCAAGTAATTACTTGTAAAATTATGTTTTTTATTCATTTTTAAACAGAATTCCTTCATCCTTGGCATTGACTATTATGTTGATCACGTGTTCTGTCAACACTGAGGTTGATAAGGGCCTAGGTGACCGTGTGGTTATGGTAGTTAGTTCTGTAGTATGGATCACGTGGTCTGTCAACACTGAGGTTGATAGGGGCCTAGGTGGCCGTGTGGTTATGGTAGTTAGTTCTGTAGTATGGATCACGTGGTCTGTCAACACTGAGGTTGATAGGGGCCTAGGTGGCCATGTGGCTATGGTAGTTAGTTCTGTAGTATGGATCACGTGGTCTGTCAACACTGAGGTTGATAGGGGCCTAGGTGACCGTGTGGTTATGGTAGTTAGTTCTGTAGTATGGATCACGTGTTCTGTCAACACTGAGGTTGATAAGGGCCTAGGTGACCGTGTGGTTATGGTAGTTAGTTCTGTAGTATGGATCACGTGGTCTGTCAACACTGAGGTTGATAGGGGCCTAGGTGGCCGTGTGGTTATGGTAGTTAGTTCTGTAGTATGGATCACGTGTTCTGTCAACACTGAGGTTGATAAGGGCTTAGGTGGCATGTGGTTATGGTAGTTAGTTCTGTAGTATGGATCACGTGGTCTGTCAACACTGAGGTTGATAAGGGCCTAGGTGGCCGTGTGGTTATGGTAGTTAGTTCTGTAGTATTGATCACGTGTTCTGTCAACACTGAGGTTGATAAGGGCCTAGGTGGCCGTGTGGTTATGGTAGTTAGTTCTGTAGTATGGATCACGTGTTCTGTCAACACTGAGGTTGATAAGGGCCTAGGTGGCCGTGTGGTTATGGTAGTTAGTTCTGTAGTATGGATCACGTGGTCTGTCAACACTGAGGTTGATAAGGGCCTAGGTGGCCGTGTGGTTATGGTAGTTAGTTCTGTAGTATGGATCACGTGGTCTGTCAACACTGAGGTTGATAGGGGCCTAGGTGGCCGTGTGGTTATGGTAGTTAGTTCTGTAGCATTGATCACGTGTTTTGTCAACACTGAGGTTGATAGGGGCCTAGGTGGCCATGTGGCTATGGTAGTTAGTTCTGTAGTATGGATCACGTGTTCTGTCAACACTGAGGTTGATAAGGGCATAGGTGGCCGTGTGGTTATGGTAGTTAGTTCTGTAGTATGGATCACGTGGTCTGTCAACACTGAGGTTGATAGGGGCCTAGGTGGCATGTGGTTATGGTAGTTAGTTCTGTAGTATGGATCACGTGGTCTGTCAACACTGAGGTTGATAAGGGCCTAGGTGGTCGTGTGGTTATGGTAGTTAGTTCTGTAGTATGGATCACGTGGTCTGTCAACACTGAGGTTGATAGGGGCCTAGGTGGCCGTGTGGTTATGGTAGTTAGTTCTGTAGTATGGATCACGTGTACTGTCAACACTGAGGTTGATAGGGGCCTAGGTGGCCATGTGGTTATGGTAGTTAGTTCTGTAGTATGGATCACGTGTTCTGTCAACACTGAGATTGATAGGGGCCTAGGTGGCATGTGGTTATGGTAGTTAGTTCTGTAGTATGGATCACGTGGTCTGTCAACACTGAGGTTGATAGGGGCCTAGGTGACCGTGTGGTTATGGTAGTTAGTTCTGTAGTATGGATCACGTGGTCTGTCAACACTGAGGTTGATAAGGGCCTAGGTGGCCATGTGGTTATGGTAGTTAGTTCTGTAGAATGGATCACGTGTTCTGTCAACACTGATGTTGATAGGGGCCTAGGTGGCCGTGTGGTTATGGTAGTTAGTTCTGTAGCATTGATCACGTGTTCTGTCAACACTGAGGTCGATAGGGGCCTAGGTGGCCATGTGGTTATGGTAGTTAGTTCTGTAGTATGGATCACGTGTTCTGTCAACACTGAGGTTGATAGGGGCCTAGGTGGCCATGTGGCTATGGTAGTTAGTTCTGTAGTATGGATCACGTGTTCTGTCAACACTGAGGTTGATAGGGGCCTAGGTGGCCATGTGGTTATGGTAGTTAGTTCTGTAGTATGGATCACGTGGTCTGTCAACACTGAGGTTGATAAGGGCCTAGGTGACCGTGTGGTTATGGTAGTTAGTTCTGTAGTATGGATCACGTGTTCTGTCAACACTGAGGTTGATAGGGGCCTAGTTGGCCGTGTGGTTATGGTAGTTAGTTCTGTAGTATGGATCACGTGTTCTGTCAACACTGAGGTTGATAGGGGCCTAGGTGGCCATGTGGTTATGGTAGTTAGTTCTGTAGTATGGATCACGTGTTCTGTCAACACTGAGGTTGAAAGGGGCCTAGGTGGCCGTGTGGTTATGGTAGTTAGTTCTGTAGTATGGATCACGTGGTCTGTCAACACTGAGGTTGATAAGGGCCTAGGTGGCCGTGTGGTTATGGTAGTTAGTTCTGTAGTATTGATCACGTGGTTTGTCAACACTGAGGTTATGTTCAAGTCTAATTGTGGGCAGGTTTTACTCGAATCCAATCTTAATTGAGAAGGATTTTATTTTCCCTACCACAAGGCGGTAGTTTACTGCAAACTCCAGCTTCCTCCCCCAATAAAAACTAGACACCATGATAAAGATTAAAACTTGCAAAAGTGTATTTTATAAGTCAAATAATAAAAGGATTTCTAATGCATTTTTTCTATAATGCTATATTGTTTATTTGTTTGTATGATGTTTAACGCCAATTTCAACGGTTCCTTTCAACAATTAAGTTTCATACTAACTATCGTAGATTGAGCATTTTTATGTCATATTTATATCTTTTGATGGATTAAATGAATTAAAGTCCACAACAGAATAAGTGTGTCTATTTTACTCAGATTATACAGAATTGTATAAATTTCAAATGTATTATACTCTTACGGTCTTGCTAAGAATGCACTTGGTTACATAACATTTATGTGAATAAATGATACGTACAGATAATCCATATCTCTGTATCCGTCTCCAAATGGCTTGTGTAAAATGGAAATTACATCATCGGATGACTACATCTGGCAGAACAATCTTCAAAGCTTTCCAGATACCCTTTTCAAAGTCAGCCACGGCTGTCTGGACGGCTTCCCATGTGGCATTCGAAGAAGCAAAGCATTGAGGACCTGGAAAAGAGGAAAGAACTACAAATTAGAATGCAATGCAAAAACACTCAAGATCTTTTAATTGTGTTTATGTAAAAATATCTATATAGCTCACTGTATGATAACGTTTTAGTATTGAGGAATTAAGTATAATTTTCACAGCGCTGAAATTAAATTGCTTTCTGGACGTCAATCAATCATATTTTTCAATCGTTGTTTTTAATTTTGTTCTATATACCTTTACATTGTATGTAAACCCATGTATAAAATTATTCTCGTAAGTAATTTATTAAAGCGAATAATCGTACCCTCGCTTTTTTGCGAGGGTACGAATTCAGTCCCATTAATCGAAATGTAGCAGATCGGGAGTGAATAACTCTCGGCAATTTGATGTCCAAAAGAAGTTGCATATGCAATCAGACGTGGTCGATCTTGATATCTTTCGACAGTGTCCCCATTTTTTTCATCGGTTTCGTGTTTAAAATCGATCGTTATTGATACGTGATGATAGTTATTGTCGTTTTTAATAACCCGCTGTGCGTTGTGTATTAATTGACATTCGTGTCTCTTTTTAATTACGTTTACTTCATGAAAAACGTTGAGAAACCCGAAACTGAATGGCGTGTCTTGGGGAATAAATATGTAAATTACTGGATTCTTACTACGGAACATCTTCGCTAGCCAAGGGTTACGATCCGATACTCTTGAAGATAAGAGTATCGGATCGTAACCCTTGGCTAGCGAAGATGACTACGGAATGGTTGTTATAGTATGCAAATTAGCACGATTATACTAAAATTAGATCGTTTCCCGTTAGTTTCGCAATGTCTAAAGCTTAAATAACGTACATAAGATTAATATTATGTTTGAATTTTGTATAAATAGACCGAAGTTAGATATTTTTATTTGTTACGTTACGAGCTATAGGACTGTATTCTGCCGTTAATCCGACAAAGCACAAAACTAACTTCGGATTATAACGGCAGTAAAATTCGGCCTAGTAATTTATAGCTCATGGTATACTAGGTACTTTTTAAATGAATATAGCTAAATTGTTCAAAACTGGTATGTTACACAATGAGAGGAGATCAATAATCTTATCATCGCGTGGTGATCTAAGATAATAATCAGGGATGTATTTCAGTCGAAGTTGGTTTATCTGTTCAATTTGGCAAAAAAAAGATAATGGGATTCATTAGTAATTGATCTCAAATTGCAATGTTTTCAATAACGCTCATTTTTGAAATTTTTTGCCAGCGTCCTGTTTCAATGGGAAACTTGACGTTGGAACATCGGAGATTAGTTATAGAAATTCTACTATTTTTCTTCAAGGAAGTCAGATATTTTTCCAATCCAAAATTTGTTTTTAGCTTGGAATATAACAGACCCCTCGAAGATTGGTCCATTTCACTAGACCACTTTTGAATAAACTGATCTAATAAAATTTGTTTTGTACATACTTTAATATCATTTTTACTTAGCACACACTGACTGTCCCATACAAAGATATAGCCTGTATCGTAAAGTATAAACTTTATGTATGAGATCCAGCCAGAATTACATAATCCTGTCTCATGTGCATGTAAAAGCAAGCAATACATCTTCCCAGATAGCTTGTCGCTTCCTGCTAACAACTTACTCCAAAAATTTAACATGCGAGACTTAATACGAATCTCTATAGGAGATTTGCCCGTCTCTCCGTAGACCATGTAATTTTGTGTGCTTTTTTCCTCACTGAAAGGGTATTTTTCAGAAATCTGAGTTGAATCTTCTCAATGACCTGAGAGTTTTCAAATCCCCAAACTTCGCATGTAAGTTCTCATAACCAACATGAGATATATGCAAATTTACCCATAATACAAACTCAGACTCTGTAGATGGGAATTTTAGAAAAGGTTTTAAAATGGTTTTTAAAATACAATTCCACCAGATTTTTTCATAAAGGACTTTCTGTTTTTGAAGTGGTAACTATACCCACTTGGAACATTCAAAACATCAAAATCATCTAATTTAGACTCCGTACAAATACAAATATCTTTTAGTTCAATAATTTCCAAAAACTCTGGTATAAATAACTTACTCTTAATACCACATACATTGATATAAGTAATAGACAATTTGTCATTTAGTAAAGAAGTATGTTTCTTTGAAAACAAAGAGTTAGTTTGGCCACTTGGCCTGACCTATGAGTATGGCCTGTCTGGTAAATACTGTTGTTGCACACAAAATGAGTTTTGCTGAGGTTCATGGGGTGGGCATTGCTGAGTCCTGTTGTAGTCCTTGATAAAAGGGAGGTTCAAGTTGAGGTGCACTTTGGGAATGTTGACTGGTTATAATTGGGTAAAGGAAGTTTATGTCTTAATGAGGATGGGTAGATGCGTCGCCCATTATCTATAAGCTTATCACCAGAGAACTTGACATCACTTTTTAACCTTTGCTCCCGTAAGAATGTTGGGAACAACTCACTGCGCCGATCACTGATTTCTTTTGGAAGTTGCGGATATACACCTGGATTTTGAAATTTCAGAAAATCTCACTTGTTATTTGCAACTTTCAGTACATGATTACGGCCCTTTCTTTTTTCGAACATAGTCACTATGCTGCGAGGTTTATTATCAGGCCTTTTTCTCAGTTGATGTACTACATGGAATGGAATGTCACCAGTAATTTCAAGCTTTTCTTCAATAAACTGTTTTACTACAACTTGTTTGTTTGGGCGTTTCATTTTCACTAACCTGTGGCAGGTTTGAGAAGATGAGATTGTCTCGCATTGAACGAGTCTGCATATCAAGTATTGTTTCCTTCAAGTCAATGTTTTCATTATACAGCTGTTTGTTTTGAAATTCAATGCGGCTAATGGTGTTTTCTAGATGCGAGGTTCGCTGTTCCCCCTCACTTATTCTTGCAGTCACTTATTCTTGCAGTTGTACTGTTTATTTGTCGTTTAATGTCCGAAACATCGGACTCAAGACTTAATATTCTGTTTTCCATTCTTTGGAGCCGTTCGTCAATTACTGGTGATAATGTCTAGTTTTTGGGGGATTAAGTCAAGCTTTTGAAGACGACTATATATGGCTTCGATAACTGATACTATTTGTGTGTTTGGCTGTTGAAGAACTGGTGACTGACCAAGGTCCGCGGGTATTGGCGGTGGCATCATATAGGGGTTATTTGCAGGAGTGTTAAAGTGAATCGAGGATGCCATTGGTGTTATGGGCCGTTGAAAGTATAGAGCATCATGTGACTTACGCAGTTGGTCAGCAATAGGAGTGTTCGACTCGATATTGTTTACATTGTTTACGTTCGCCATTTTGGTTCTCGAAGGTGGGGTAGATCCGTCACTTCGCTTGCGTTTATTATTATTTCTGCGCCTTCTACCCAGCATAAATATAGTAAGCAACACTACCAATCGATCATGCTTTAATTACATCTGAAGAGAACGTCAACACAGTTAATACTTTAGAACAATTTGTTTCTCCAGCCCTCTCGGTGACCGTCCTGCCCTCCAGCAATTGTGAATACGAGTGATGGAGGCAGGGGGTATTATATACTATATATGTCCCCGATCGAGGGATTAACATAAGTAATACAATTTATGCTCGATTTTATATTTAATTTATAATTGACAAAATGAAAATGAACAAATCACAGACGGTCCGAGTTGTCTTATGATACGGCCAGAATTGTCTCCTTATACGGTCCGACTTGTCTTTAAATTGCGGATGTAATTATATGAAAAAGTATGTGAATATATAGAAAAACTATAGAGAAAAAGTATAAGCTGACTATACCCTCCATGTGTCTGAAATCTCAACCTCATTTGGATCGAAACATTTACAAAAATGTAAATTATTCTAAATGCCAATTATATAGCGAAAGCGAAAAAACGATTGTTGCAGTTTTGTTCTCTTTTTCAGGCTGTTGAAGACCTTGAATAATATCTGCCTCATATAAATAGAGAAACAAGTTAGCAAGTAGGGAGCACAGCCTGTACCCATTAGTAACCCAAAAGTCTATTTGAAAATACGATACCATACCCGTCAAAATGTTGTCTATTAAAAAAATCAACCATTTTTATGACAATTTCTTCAGATGTCAGAACCAGAGTGGTGGTATTTTACGAAATAAAATTTATTTCTATCTAAAACTAAATACTAGTGTCTGAAAATTCCACGTGTATAAATCCAGTGATAGATCAATTCGTTTAAAAGAGTTTTATTAGAAACATGCACATTTTACAAACAAAAAATGATATCAAAATTAGATACTATGTAAAAGTAAATGTAAATATGTACCAAACTTAAAAAACATAAAACATCAACAATAAAAATAAATACATAATTATTTTATTGGGACGCTTACACAATCCAAATAAATAACCTTCTACTTTATATATTTATATAAAGTTGAACTGTATTAAGATATAATTTTTTTAAGGGCCATTTTATATACAATATCCGTACAATGTTAGACAATTTCAAATGTATTTGTATGCCCCATTGAAACATGTAGAATTGCAAGTACAAATAATAAACTGAGCATTGCTAACTAATAATTATCACTCGCTTCCCTTATTTCAATGACAAAGTCCATGTTTTTCTATGGGAAACTCCAAATATCATTCTGCTCAAAATGTTAAATATCAGGTCACGATGGCACTATGTGACAAATATTCTGTGTAAGTTTCATCCAATTCCATTCAGTAATGTAGTAGGAATTGCACATAAGAGAAAAAGTGTATCGGACGGATGGACACCTTTATCACTATATACCCCCACTCAAGTGGGGGTATTACAATATAACTACAAGCCAGAAAATACCTTCCTAGGTCGGCTGTGATAGGAAACAGATGTCTTGAAAAATGATTACATTTAATAACTAGAAATAAATAACGTCAAAACAACTCCAGATGAACAGCACGCTACCAATTGTCAAGGGAGTTGATTGTTTGATAAAGCAACTTAAATTTTAATGTTATAGTTTATATAGAATTAGATGCCAGAACAGAAAAGGAAACAGTAATGTTGTGTTGAAAATTTGGTGGAAAAAATTTTTTCCGAGCTTTCTCTTAATTTTCCTGATGTATTGTATGGACAGATGTTGTCTCTGAAATGTCCTGAAGAAATAATAAGACTGTTTAAATCTTAATTTCTTATTGTTGGCAGTTTAGAACAATTATAATGATATGTTGAAAAGATAGTTGAGTGTCAATAGCAAAAAAATGTAATGCATTAAAATGAATAAAATACAAGTAGTTCAAAAATATAGTGTGAATATCTGGAACTTCTAGCTTGTGATAACTACAAAAACAATGTGCTAAAATTGTGCACGTACTATTTCAATGATAAATACAATGTCACCAACTAATAAAGTAGTTGCATCAGTAGCATAGTGTCACAAATAACATTATTCGAAAGACTAATAATTGGTTCATGATTATGCTTTTTAAATAGCAACAACGTTAAACAAACCATAAATTGGTTAAATACAATATTACTAATTAATATTCTATATTCTTCCGTAAATGGTAGATCTCTGGTATAGATGAGCACATATCTACTCATCTGTATTCAAATACAAGTCAAAGCGCCCCATGGAAAAATCTCCCCCATCAAAAACGCCCCTACTTTTTGCAAAATAGCCGTTACAGTAAAAATGCCCCAACCTTAAACAAAATCACCCTACTTAACAAAATTGCCCTTATCAAAAACGCGCCCACATTGAGCAAAATCGCCCCACTCGTTGCGTCATTCAATCAAAATGCCTGAAACAAGAATGTTGTTATAGTAACATAACAATGTTCTTGTTTCAGGCGTTCTGATTGGATGTTAGATTTTAAACGATGGAGAGTATTTAGGATATCTCAAATGGAAAGTTGAATGTTTACAGAAGAAATTGGTACATTTATGGCTTTTGAGAAAGCCATGTGATTTTCCACTCGTGACAGAAATATCTTTTCACACTTTCTGATGCGCTCTACTCGTGAAAAGACGTATAATTTCTATCACCTGTAAATGATGATCCACCCTTTATCCAAAAACCTATTTAACAACCTATTAATTATCACAGATACATGGTAAATATTTTACTAACAATTAATTACATTTATATCATCAACAAGCAAACACAATCATGCATTAAACAAAAATCATTTTTTCAGACAGGAAAGATGCAACATTTACTATATCACATGACAACAAATAACAAGGATTGCATCTGATGCAAATAATCCAGTTTAATATATGGCAAATTTCTTGTTTAACCTCAGAAAATAGAGAATAGAGCTTGAAAATTTGTATCAGTATAGAATTCAGTGTTGATCCTCATTCTCAATGCAAACAGGCAATGAAATTGACTAAGTAAGCCATAAGCATTTTAGGTCATGATTTAAAAAACAACAATGAATGAAACCTGCCTATGCTACCTACCCCCTCCCTCTACACTTTTTTCTTTTTTATTTGTTTTTTTAGTCAGGCTTTACCCCCCTACAACCATCACCTGACAAGGATATTAGGAGATTACATAATGTATTAATATTTATTATTGACTATAGTTTTTTTATTTATTTTCCTAAAAGAAAAACAGAAAAAAAAGTTCATACAGATTAAAACTCACACACAATCATTTATACACTCATATATACATACACATTCAAATACTGTTTAAAAATAATGCACTGTTTTATAACAAAAATATTGTATGACTTACTGACTATTTATATATACTTATAAAAATATTGTTGTGAAAAAAAAAGACAAACTGAAAACCTAATTTGCAAATAATGATACCCATAGGGGCCCAAAAACTTTCAAATGCCCATATATTGTTATTTTAAATAGAAATATATCTCTCATATGATTGATATTGCATGATTTTGTTTTTTAGACCAATAACATTTGGTAAGGATTCTTTAAACTTACATTTATATATATAATTTTAGCAATCAAAATAATTAAATTAAATAAATAAAGTGTAGGTTTTACTTCCAAGCAAAACTTTTTCAATATTGTAATCAAAGTTTATATCATAATCTTTGCTTTTCTTAAAAAATTGTACCCAAAACCTCTGCACATCCTTCTTAATAGGTTTAAATTAACAACTTCCAATTTTTCATATATTTGTTTTTAGTCCGAGAATCCTCTGCCATCCAACGTTATTTTTCAAAACAAAATGTCAGAAAGTAGGGGTAGTGATGAAAATGAACTTAGAAAAACGGGTTAAAATTATCTTGATTGGAGTTAATGTGATTATTTTCAGAAAATTATCTAGAGAAGCAATTTTTATATAGCTGAACCACACTGACATGTTTTAACTGTCAGTGGAAGATTGTGAAATGTGCCGACCCAGACCCTTGTTGCAAAATCTGCAGTTTTATCTTTGGAGAGCTCTCTTACATCCCGTTACAAAAAAAATAGCGTTCGACGGCAGAGGATTCTGGGACTAATTTGTTTCATGATAGTTCAGATCATACTTTTTAAAATGCATTAATTACGTCGCAATTGTATGGTCTTTGGTTAGAACAAATCATTATGAACAAAATGGCTGATCTTTCGTTTGAGCAATTCATAATCATTTCCATACAGTCACTCTATTTAAACTGACTTCAGGATTTCTCTCGGAATCTGTAACAGAAGCCATTAAACAAGAACGTAATTTGTTGTGTATATTGGTTATTAAAATGTGACTATAATACACTATTTTGTATGGATTCTGGTGTAAGTAATCACTACTATTTTGTTTGTTTGAATGATGTTAAACGCCACTTAGGGCAATTTTTCAGCTATATCATGGCATCTATTTTATTGGAGAGGAAGCCGGAGTACCTGGAGAAAAAACCCGACTTTCTGTAGGAAAACTGGCAATCCTTGTCAACTAGGATTGGAGTCAAGTACACCCTGCCCGCAGAGGGACTCGAACACACAACCTCAGTGTTGACAGACCATGAGATCAATAGTAGACAAACTACCAAACTAACCAACCACCGAGGCCCCCCTCTATTTTATAAAAGATTTCTGAACAAATAAGTGAGTAGTATGACATAAACCATTGGTGAAAAAGGAAACATCGTTAAAAAAAAATCAACAGAAATAATAAATAATACCTTTTGTAAGCAAAAAACTGAATTAATAAGATATTGAAAACCAATTCTCGTTATCACATTATTACACAAATTTTTGATTTCAGCTTTTTCTTTAAATGTGCATTTTCTTCCTCTATTTGTGCTATTTTTTTCTGTAAATTACTCATTTCTTTTTCTTTCTCTTTAATTTTGCTCTTCTCTGCATCAGATTCCTTTAACAAATTATTTTCCTGTTTCTCTAACTTTCTCTGAAGTTCTTCCTCTTTTATTTGCAGTGCTTTCTGTAATTCTTTTTTATGAACCTACAATATAAATAAAAATTGAATCAATATTATATAGTGTTATAACATCGACATGACACTTTTGCTATAGCAACTTAACAATAACTTTTAATGTACTTCCAATTCTAAACTGTACTTACACTTAATTACAGCGCAATAATTAAAGATTATTTACGAGATGCATTTTCTTGTCCTTATCTGATAGAAGAGCGACAGCCCGGAGATGAGATGACGAGAAAATGCATCGTGTTTCAAAAAAACGTAAGTAATCTGTTTATCGCTGTTTTGTAACATTGTGATGTCACGATGTTTACTTAACAATGGCTTCACAGCGAGGTGATATGGGCCCATATCATGCTATCAGAGTGAGATGGGATAATACCGCACATAAAGATCAAAGAAAAATACATGTACTGCAAAATGGCTATAAATTATTGTACATAGTAACTGATACACATCAGAATTTCAATCAAAAAGGATATTCTGAGTAGGCGAATTTCAAGCATTGCCTAAGTCAAGATCGATCCATCATACAGCCAAAAATGTGTTAATGTAACTTTGTATGAAGGTCATTATTTTATGTTGGTTTATTTGATTGGTGTTTAATGCCACTTTCAACAATTTTTCAGCTATATCACGTAGTTAATAATTATTATTGTTTTTTCCACAATATTCGGTCAAATTGTATTCATGTTTAGTTTTCTAAGTTCGTGACATCTTACCATGGTCTTTTGTACCATACATCATTTAAGCCTTATGTGTTTACGAAAAACAAGCCAAACACATTTTACTTAGGTAGTTATCTCCGTTATTACTAACATTTTTTCTAATGGAGTTATCTCCCTTAGTACTGAAGGGCATGATTGCACTACTACTACTTTTTATACATGTAAGTAAAAGCTGGGACGAGTATAACTATTGATTGTTAAAAGGCAATAAAGAATCTAATTACACTTCAGCCACATGTATCTGGTGGCAGGACATGTTTAGATGATCTAGTCCCACACGCTTATTAAGACTTAAGTAAATGTTTCCTATTGTTATGTTCGTTACACAAACTTAACTGATTTATGCTTTCTTAACTGCCTCAAACATGTTAAAAGACATACTAGACCACAATAACTATACAATTCTTATTCAAATGTAACTGATTTGTTTTCTGCATGTAATTTAAAGGCATGAAGTCATTTTCCCAATTCTGCAACTAATTAAAGCATATACCTGCTTTAACCATTCTTGAATTTGAAAAGGTTTCAATGGACCCTGTACACTTCCGTCTAGTTTTACATACACTTCTCCGCCTGCTTCATACAGCTGGGATGGACTGTCCAGGTGTAAATTTTCCACTGTTATTTCTAAAACTTTGTAACCATCTGAAAAGTAAAATCTGATATTATGAGTTTCATTTTTTCTGAAATCTGATTCTAGTCCCTACTGCATGGTTGTTGTTTTTTATCTGCTATAGTGTCTTATATGTTAAACTAAGTTCTACACTGGGGTCAACCTTGATTTTGGATTGGCATCAAAACTTGTACATTGCATTAGTAACTAATGTGGCCTTCTATTGTTTTTTTCTGTTCCCAATGCAAGATGCAGATGGCTTCAATTTAATTTTGTATAACATTAATTTGGTAATAAATACACATTACATACATTATGTTAGGTACATACAACTACCTGTATTAAGTCGAGACAGTGTGTACATTGGTATTACTACCAGACACGTAGTGTTGAGTTGTGATACGGAATGTATGCAACTGACCAGACGTGATTCAGATAGTTGTACCGGCACTTATATAAATGTAATAAGTTTAAAATAAGCTAAAATTAAGAAGAATAAAAAAGATGACAGAACAAGACTGAATTGTTAAAATTTAAAATATATAATATTCAACAAACCATTTTTGCATAAAATATAGTCCCTAACGTCACATGCATTATGACATCACATGTCTTGATTAGACAAATATAAAATTTGACACTTTTTTTATTTCATTTGCTGAATTGAAACATAATGCATATCTTAGTTAAATTATACTTTTTTCAACTAATATGCATAAAATTATCAAACAATATCACTTCTAAGTAGCAATTTTGAAAACAGAGATACATGTAATTCAACTGATGAAATTATATTAACTCTCAAGTGAAAGTTCACATTTCCCTAAAATATTTGGAAAAGCATGTGGCACCATACTTTATTCTTATTTTATTACATGTAAATTTTGGATAAAGGGGACTGTGCAAGTTCATATAAAATACCAAAACTAAACATATTCTCCTATATAATCTACGTAAAATAATAAATTTCATGGGTTTATTTTGATCTCAGATGATCGTTGACCTCCTACTACTTTGATAAAAAGACATTACATATGCATTAATATTTTCCAGTGCACTATTTTTATAAATATCTATTAATAGCTTGACCCAAACATGAAAATCATGTGCCCCACATTGCCAGAGCCCAGCTGTTAGGATAAAACTTGGAGTAGTCTGAAATGCTACTGTAACTGTCTATGTATTATATGTCAGATTGATAGATTGATTGAATGTTTGCTTAACATCCAGTGAGCAATATACTATATTCAGGAAGTTTATAAACAATAAACCAACATGGAAACGGAGGGAGCAATAGGAACAAAATTTTGACTGTCACTGTTAAAATATTGAGAATTAGGTAGGGACAGAGAATTAAAATTTTTTAGTGGCTAAAATGAGATCTGATTTGACATCTTCAATAGGGGGTCTTTATTGTGCAAGGAATGTGGCACTCTCCAAATTCATTACCCACTGTGGTCTTCAGTGTATTATAACCTGACAACCATCCAGCAGATGCAAAAGAGCCTCCCTTATCTGACGGCTAGGGATGCGCTGGGCCCCTCTGTGGGTTGAGCACTGGGAACCCTCCAAGTGTATAGTGTATATTTTTGTATAGATCCTCGTAAATGATATCATTAAAGAACACATGCAGAAAACGATTCTGATAATTTGTATTAGTTATCTCCCCTGATGGACTATTTCTACATACCTTTAGAACTGCCATCTTTAAAACACACAGGCACAAACTCTACACGATAGTTTTGGGGGGAAGATTGGAGGTTTGATAGTTTTAATGGTTTGATCTATTCTTAATCTAATAATGTCTTCTGTTTCATGGTTACATCTGATGCCAACAACACTACCTAAAAAATGTGTTTGTCTGGTTAATTTTTTTCTGAGAAAATACATTACATTAATCAATTATTATTCCAAAAGATGCATAATGTAATCCTGAAAACTAGTAGGGATGCTGATATATTATATATATCACGATTTTGTTGTCTATATGATCACATCACTGGCACAACTAAGGAAATAACTGCTTGAGTACATCACAAAAGCTCCGTCTATTTCATTCAACTGATCAACTAACATAAAATCAAACAAGCATGTTACTTTAGATTACATAAATACTGCAAATTAATAAATTAAGTTACCTTAATTGACAAGGATTGTCAGTTTTCCTGTCAAATGTTAGAATTTTCACCTGCTACTCTTCCTTCTTTACCCAATAAAAACTGGACATAATGATATAGCTGAAAAATTACTGAAAGTGTCCTTAAACAGATAAAATTGCTCCATTAAAAACTTCCTACCTTTAGCAACATCCACCCCTTAAACAATGCCCCACTTGAAACAAGATCGCCTCACTTAACCAAAATCACTAACGGGGAAAAGCTTCCCCCGACTAATAAAAAAAAAAATAAAACGTTAGTATTTTATTGGTTATTTTTTAGTCATTAAAAAATGATTGTTTATAGTTTAGCCCTGAGTAGTTAGGCAATATAGAGTACCAGTAGAAACACCCCCCCCCTCCCTTTCGGAAAACTGGCAATCCTTGTCCTTGTCAATTAAGATTTGAGTCTATCACACCCTGTCACATTGAGACTTGAACCTGCAATCTCAGTGTTGACAGACCATGTGATCAACATCTTCACAAGTCAGGGTTTCTGTGTCCTCATGTGTTCAAGAAACCCTGACAAACTTAGCTAGGAAATTCCCGGGCTAGAAGATTTTCATATGAAGTCAAATCATCAAAATATCAACCAATGAAATTGATTGAAAGAAGCAAGTGTTTGGCAGTAGTCATTCTTGCTCATTCTTGAGTGGGAAGAAAACGTAACACAACTAATAAATAACGTGGTAATAACAAACTAGTAACACTACTGTACAAAATGCACTGATTTTTACATGGTCTATACAACACATCAGTTTGGTTTTTTTTACATTCGACATTGGGATATCCCCTAACCAAGTCATGAATGAAAGCGAACTTTTTATTGGCTACATGCAGGTATGATGTAGCAAATCAAAATAGTGACTTCCAGCCCGGGAATTTCCTAGCTAACATTGTCAGGGTTTTGGACATATGTGGACACAGAGAATTACAGTCATTTCGCACCATAACCAAATCGTACCATTGCCATTTCGTACCATCGAAATACCATATCGTACCATAACTTATTTCCATTTCGTACGTTATGTAAACAATTTCGTACCATGCGTAAAATTGAAATACTTTAATGTCTAAAACTAAATGAATACGTTTTACAACTACATTGAGTAAAAATTTGTGAAAATCTTTAAATTAATCTAAAGAAGAAATTTTAAAAATTTTATTTGTGTATAATATAAATATTTTTTTAAAAAATTTTGCAAAAAGTTATTTTTTTGACATGTAAGAAAGTTAGTTTAAAGTAACCATTATGACAAATTTTCAGCATTTTGAATAGAAATGAAATAATTGTTGTGTAAACAAAAAGGGATTTATTATTCATTAATCAGATATGAAAGGAATAAGGACTTTCACCATTTTCTTTAGAAGTCATCCTTTTGCTCACCAAAAATGACGTGGAGGGATGGCACCACCGTTTGAACAGGAACAAAAAAGCAGGTTCAGGCAACAAAGGGATATACATGCTAGCGCCACTTCTTCAAGAAGAAGCATCCCTGTTGCCGATGAATTCTCGACTTGTGTCCGAGGGTAAATTGAAAAAGCTGCAGAGAAAACGCTGCAAAACCACACAGAAAGATTAATTTGACAACTGGACCAAGTATGCAAATGACGAAATATCCATAAGTAGACTTTTGTGTCTGTGTGCCAGACAAGTGTTAGTGCCGTATTCAAAATCCTCAAGTCAATGTGATATTATATAATAATGAAAATAGTTGCTAATGTTTTAAATAGTCGCTAACCTTCACATATATTTTTATCGAAATTATCATATTACACTTTCTCATATGGTACGAAATTGTCTTAATACACTTCCCCATATGGTATGAAATGGTTATGGTACGAAATGGTTTTAATTATGGTACGATTTGGATGGTACGATTTGGTTATGGTACGAAATGACTGGTTACCGACACAGAAACCCTGACTTGTGAGGATGTGTGATCAATAGCTGACGAACTACCTTAACTAATGGGCCTCAAGGGCCCATGTAATCTGATATTAAATATGATATAAATGACAATAATCAACATTCTGTATAATAACTGCCATATATGTCAATCAAGGCAATAGTGTGAACATTCTGTATTAATAGCAGACAAAATAAATAAATTTGCCTGTGTATGTATTGGCAATAGTCAGATGAACTGTCTTGTTGTTTAAATAAAACAGTTATTATTTGCTCTGCAGTTTATTCAATGGTAACTTTTGATGTCCGAAAAGTTAACTGCTACTGATAATACCTTTAAAACATCATGTAAATGCACACTGCTGCAAGAGGTTTAAAACAGTTTGATTGATTCTATAGGGTGTTTGATTGTTTGTTTGAATGATGTTAAACGCCACGTTCAGCAATTTCTCACCTGACCTTCGATAAGGAAAACTGGCAATCCTTGTCAATTAAGATTAGAGTAAAGTACACAATGCCAGCAGTGAGACTAGAATCCTCAACCTCAGTGTTGACAGGCCACGTGATCATTAGTAGACACACTACTTTAACCACTCGGCCACCGAGGCCCCTTCAATAGGGTGTAACACTGAATATCCCTGTGTTTATTTTATTGGTAAACTTGGTATGCGAGTACTTAATTATATATACTAACCATTATTGTCCTTGACTCCAATGAACAATGTTCCCTGCTGAGAACTGTTCAGAAAGCCACAAATATACTTTGACACATGCCGTTGTAGATGTTGTGTTATATAGTCTCCCCCTCCCTCTTTAAATTCCTTATTTCTAGTTTCATTGCCAAGAGTTTCTCCATCTACGTAATATTTTTGTTTTCCTGTTCCAGTAGATATATTGTTGGTAACCAAATCTGAGACATGTGGTCGGCTTTCTACCTGATTATTTCTTTTTCTTTCATCTTTTTGTACATCTTTAAAATTCTTAGTACTTCTTGGATTGCCCATTTCAACTTTCAACGTTTTAGAAGGTTCCACAATTTGTAAGAAATTGAAACGCAATAGAGTTCTGTTTTCTCTTGTCCGTAGAAGGCTGCATGCTTTTTCGGTATCTTCTTTGGAATGTAAATAAATTAAGGCATGCTTTGGTCTTTGGCTTTTCCCTTTGACCTTAATATAGTTTATCAAACTGATGTTTAAACAGTTTGTAAAAAGATGATAAATTGCATCTTCAAGTTCCCTCTTTTGTCCATCTTTTCTTAAGTTTCCCATAAAAACCATGTGCTCATCTTGTGTAAGGTCATAAAATGGACAGGAAACAGGTATTGATGCAGGTGGGATATGATTTGAAGTCCCATACATTTCTCCCCTGTTTCCAAATCACACATAGACTTAAACAGTCTGAAAGAAAAAACTGAAATACAGGCTTATTCTTCTGGCTTTAGTTGTGTAGATGCAAATTTATTTATTTTTTAACCTGAAATAAAACATTTTAATAATAATCTGTGCATGTTTAACCACATCAAGAAGCAGCATCTTATAATTTTCCTTCATACACAGGGCCTCTGTGGCTCAGTGGTTAAGGTAGTTCGTCTACTATTGATCATGTGGTCTTAAGATTGAGGTCGAGCAGATCATATATTTGTTCTTAAATGTATCATAGAAAAATATTTAAAGCTTGGTATTAAGAAACTCTTTACATGTTTTGTAGACTTTTGCAAAGCATTCGATACAGTTATTCATTCAGGGATTTTTTATAAACTTTTACTGAATAAAATAAATAGTAATTTTTATAATATCATAAAATCTATGTATTCCAAAGATATGTTATGTGTAAAGGTAGGAGATAAAATAACAAAAGTTCTTTCTCTTCAAAAGTAGGGGTGAGACAAGGTGACGTTATCAGTCCCAACCTGTTTAAATTTTTTCTCAATGATTTACCTATTGAGTTAGAAAAAAAGACAGACTGTATATTAATAGACAATAAAAAGATTCCCTGTTTGCTATATGCAGATGATTTAGTGCTTCTTTCTGATACAAAAAATGGTCTCCAAAGTAAATTAGATTTATTGAACGAGTATTGCAGAGAATGGTGCCTAGAAATAAACTTTACTAAATCTAAAGTCATAATATTCAATAATAATGGTAAAGTTATAAAAGATAGTTTCCACATTGGAGACAACTCTATTGAATGTGTTAAAGAGTATAAATACCTTGGTTTAATAATTGAAAACACAGGAAAATTTAATGAAGCTAAAAAACAACTTTATCATAAAAGTATGAAGGCATGTCTTAAAATGTATAGTGATTTAAAATCTGCTAGCTCTAATGTTAGACTTTATCTTCATTTATTTTATCATTGTATTAAGCCTATTTTGTTGTACGGTTGTGAAAACTGGGGTGTTGTAAATGTTACTGAAAAGAGACAATCTTTATAATTGTATGACATTTTTAAAGATTGGGAAGCTGAAAAATTCATATAAAGTTCTGCAAATATGTTTTAGGGGTTTCAAAACAATTTACAAATATTGGTGTATTAAGTGATTTAGGCAAATAGCCCTTATATATAGACATTATTAAACATTTTTTCATATATTGGTATAAGCTAGAACATAATCCCAGTGAGTTATTACAATCTGCATATAATGAGTATAAAAACAACCTTAAGTCTGGTATTAATTGGTGTTCTACATTATTATTATTATATTGTAATAAACTCAACCTAGATTTAAATGCATGTAGAGAAATGAGTAAAGGCAAATTTAAATCATCATTAATAAAATGTTTGAGGGATAATTTTTTGAATAGTTGGGACAATATAAGAAATAATAATATTAATGATACAGGAAAATTAGATACTTATTTCAGATTCAAAGAAAATTTTTCCTTTGAAGAATACTTAACTATTAAAAATTTTGATAAAAGAAAAATCATTACTAGATTTAGATTAAGCAATCATAGATTGCCCATTGAGATTGGCAGACATGAACGAAGTCCAAACATTATTTCTGGAAAATTGGAAAAATTAGCAAGAACAGCCAGAATTTGTTTATATTTTAACACAGGAAATATAGAAGATGAAATCACTTTATATTAGCATGTCCTTTATACTCTAGTTTAAGATTAGATTTTTTAAACTTTTTACAAAGTAAATTCCCTTAATTGATATCCCTTAATACTAATAGCTTGTTCTATTGGTTAATGACAAACAAAAACTATGATTTCAACTGTAAATTAGCAGATTTTTTACAAGTACTATATGATAAAAGAGATAACTATAACAAATAATATGCTGTATTCATACCATTTTTTTCTTGTTTTTATTCTTTGTAATGTTTGTAATCAATAATCTACTGTAACAGTTCTGCATTCTAATGTAAATCAGTGATTGTCATTAATGCTATGTATAGGGCCCTATGATTGGAAATAAAGAATTATCTTATCTTATCTTATCTTATGATAAGATAAGATAAGATAATTCTTTATTTCCAATCATAGGACCCTATACAGTGCATTAATTAAGACTTATCTAGTACACCCTGCCGGCAGTGAGACTTAACCCCACAACCTTAGTGTTGACAGACCATGTGATCAATAGTAGATGAACTACAAAAACCACTCAACCACCGAGGACTACAATATTGAACCTGGTGTAAAATCATAATGTAATATTCAGGAATCTGTGAAAAAATAATTTTTTTAAATTTTTTAAATAATAACGAGAAATATATCTCAGGCAACTAAAGGAAGACATAGAGATATCACAATGTTATTACTTATAATATAAAAATTAATTTTTCCACCAAAAGTGAAAGTAGAAATGTCTTTCTTATCGAAAATTTATGTCTGCACTTGAACACAAAGATTTGCGGCAGCAATAACTGGTTCAAATAATAAATCATCGGAGCAAAACTTATAATAGTTTTATGTGTTAATATTATGCATTTCTGAATTCTCTTGAAAAACTGTGAAGCACTATCAATGATTAATAATAGCGCTCAACTTGACACGAACGTATCTGGCAATCGGGAATTTTCAAACAATAATACAAAAATAAACAATGTCCCCTCTTTCTGCGTCGTTCCTACATATGTTAACTATTTCTATACCAATAATGTATGCGCTAAAAATTCTCAAGTTTCAGTTTTACCCAAGACCATTGCCAGTGTTCTGGTTCCTGGTTCCTAAGAACAACAAATAACAGGGAATCTGTTTAAAAACGTACCAAATTAGACAATATATAATCCCGAGCTCTAATGAAACATCTGCTGCTACTACTAGTATAACTACTGCTCCTGCTGTTGCTTTTAGTCCCTTTTTACTTTTGATAATAATAATAGCTTTATTCATTAACTACAGACAGAGACCTATTTGGGTCGTTATAAATACATTAAGGAGAAAAAAACTACAAAACAAAAACACAAATTCAATATTTAACACAAATCTTCTTGTTTGCTGTTCCAGTTTTCCAGCTTCTTCTTCTTGTTTGCTGTTTCCAGTTTTCCAGCTTCTTCTTCTTGTTTGCTGTTTCCAGTTTTCCAGCTTCTTCTTCTTGTTTGCTGTTTCCAGTTTTCCAGCTTCTTCTTCTTGTTTGCTGTTTCCAGTTTTCCAGCTTCTTCTTCTTGTTTGCTGTTTCCAGTTTTCCAGCTTCTTCTTCTTGTTTGCTGTTTCCAGTTTTCCAGCTTCTTCTTCTTGTTTGCTGTTTCCAGTTTTCCAGCTTCTTCTTTTGGTATCCAGTTATCCATCAGAATTTATTATTACTAACTGCGTATGCATGGTAATCCAAAACTTACGTACAGAAATAAGAAACAAAAATTTTAAAAGAGAAAATCACTTGAAAATGGTGTTGACAAACTGTGTGATTAAAAATATATATTTGTTTTTATTTAATGTGTGGAAATAAGCACCAATAGTGGGTGGTATGGTTCTGGGGATGAATGAATATTTGCGCTGAGCAATCTTTTGAAGCAAAAATATGTTTGTATGTATATGGTTGTGTTCTATACGGGTTCTGGGGTCTGGAGATGATTAATTACTCGTGCGTGCCATGGACAGTCTATACAGTAGGTGATATAAACTATGTACATGAGATGAAGATAACTTAGTGGAGGGTGGAGAGGACAGCTGACGTTAGCTGTTCTCTGAAGAATGAAGAGGATTGTATGAATGTAACTTGTAGGAGGTTCCATTGAGTAATTGTATGAAGGAAGAAAGAATATCGATCTGTACGAGTCTTTGGAGGTGTGTATATGTGTCTGAAAGATAGTGAGTGGTGCCGTCCTGTTCTTGAGTCTGATGGGATAAGAATTGTGCTAGCTGGTATAGCAACAAGTTGATGTGTGATCTTATACATCATAAAAAGGCGTGTTCGTAGTCTAAATTCATAAAGTTGTGGCCAGGTTAGTGTATTTATCATGGAAGATACTGGTGTTGTGGTATCGATTAAAAGCATACCACGCTGCCGTCCTTTGCACCATTTCTATCTTCTAGATAGATTCCGTAGTGTGCGGGTCCCAGGATGAGCAGGAGTACTCAAGTTTGGGACGGACTAGTGCTTGGTATTCCTGACTTTTGATGTGTTGGTTATTTGTTTTGAGGCTCCTTTTGAGAAATCCTAAAGTTTTATTTGCCTTTCAAGTGATGTCAGAAATGTGTTGGTCCCATTTGAGATTGCACTGAAGAGTGATTCCAAGGTATTTTACGGAAGTAATAGATTCAGGAGTGGGATTATGGAGAACACAGTTATGGCGGAGTGGTTGGCGTTTAGCAATCTCTCGGCCATTTCCGTCAAGGGTCGAGAAAGTGACCTCGGAGGCACGTAATCGCCATTTGAACTATTTTCAGTCATTTCAAAGAATTTGTTACGTCACAAGTTCGTTTGTGACGTTTCAGTTCATTCATTTGATTGGCTTGTCATTGACGGTTAGTTGATTGTTACTGATGACGTCAGACTGCAAACAAATACTTATCCATTAAAACGTTGTCGGAGAAATAATTTTTTGGCAGTGTTAGCGAATTTAAATTTAAAAAATACAATCTTCTATCCGATTTTTAGTTCTGCTTCGATAAAGATATGTATAGTTGAATAATTAAAGGATAATGTATTTCATCGCACTAAAATAATGTTGTTGTGTAAACAGGCTAACCGCATCACATTTGGACCGATTTTTGGTCCATATCCATACACTTACCTCCGAGATTACTTTCCGACCATAGGCGGAAATAACCGAGGTGATCCGATTGGGCGTTTAGTTGAGACAGACTGAACAGTACATTTATCCAGGTGAAAGGCCATCAACCAATCAGATTCTCATTTGGCTGCTGCGTCAAGATCAGCTTGAAGGTTTTGACAGTCATTCTGGGTTTTAGCTGGCATGTAAATTATACTGTTATCAGAAAAAAAACGTAGTTTGTATGAAAGGTAGTCTGGGAGGTCATTAATATAAACAAGAAATAAGGCCGGGCCTAAGGCAGTACCTGGTGGAACACCAGATGTGACTACGACTGCGTTTAATGGTTTTCCTTCCAGGACAAAAGTCTGTGTGCGGTTTTCAAGAAAAGCTGATATCCAGTTTAAAATGTTTCAAATGATACCAAAGAAGTTTAATTTGTAAAGAAGTTGGCGATGTGGGACTTTGTCAAAGGTTTTGGCAAAGTCCATTATGATAAGGTTAGTTTGAGTATTTGAGTTATTTAAAGAGTGTAGTTCTTGAATGAAGTAAAAGTTGTGTTTCGCATGAGCGAGAGGGTCGAAAGCCGTTTCGGAGGTCGTATATGATGTTGTGTGATTCTAGGTGGTTCATAATGTGAGATATATATGTTCCATTAACATGCATCAGATGCAAGTTAACGCGATCGGTCTATAATTTATCGGTTTGTATTTATCACCCTTTTTGAACGTTGGTGTGACATTTGCGTGTTTCCAGTCATTTGATGTAATTCCGGTGTCATAAGATTTTCGAAATAGAAGACACAGAATGGGTGCTATATAAGATTTCACTTCTTTGAGTAGGCAGCCACTGATATTTTCTGGGCCTGTGGCTTTGTGTGGATTGATGTTGTGTAAAAGCTTTTCAATGCCTGGTGTTGGGATATTGAGATGACTGATTTTAGGATGTGAGCTGGTGCCTTTGATCAGATGTACTGGGTGTTAAGACTGATTAAAATTGTTCATTCAAGAGATTGGCTTTTTCTGGTGTGTCTGTTATTATGTTTCCTTCTTTTTTAAAAACAATAAAAAACAAGGGGACATGTCATAGAAGCTGTCCCGAAATTAGTCCAAAGACAGGTCTCACGACAGGATTTGTCTTTGTCTTATGACAGTCTCGATGATATATGCCTAACGTCTGTAAGTATTTATTAGTAGGAGTCGCGATAATATAAACAAAAACCTGCTACAAAATATGTATGAATGATGCAAAACAATAAGTTTGGTGTTTACTTGCCAAGTTGCAATAACGAGTTGAGTACACCTTTGGATTAGTTATCTTTCTTAGACCAGAAAATTTCATTATTGTCAAATTTGAAAATTTATAAAGTGGTAAAACTTCAATAATATTTTTCGGATCATCCTGAAAATTGAACTTGACCTGTATTTTATTGTACTGAACAGCTGTGCAAAATATCATTCAAATCCCTTGAGGTGTTTTCAAGTTATCATCTGGAAACCTTCGGGGGACGGACGGACAGACGGACGGACGGACAGACTAGTTTTGGAAACTGAGGGTATAACATAATACCTCGCCACTTCGTGTGGCGGGGTATAAAAAGTAAATAAGTCAATAAGACAAAAAGATAGAGTCCAAATTGCATTTTCAGTTCTTCAGACTAGACCGCAGCAGGGTTCACCACAGAAAAAAATTCAAGGGTGGAGAACCGTACTCCTCAGACAATTTCGATTCCCTAATACCAACTGAATGCAAAAAATAAATATATAAATATTCACCATATGTTTAAAAAAATTTTTATCCAGCATCCTTTGATGGTAAATGTTCAACATTTATTATTCAATAAATTAATTTCTTTCCATATTTGTGAATAGATTAATTAATTGAAGAGTTTACAAAACTTGCCCTACACCTTATCATAGTCTTACCTTTGGTTGATAAAATACAATTTTGTGTTTCCTTGCAGTGTAATTTGGGATTGGATATAGGTTTATATATTATCTTTTACATTGTGAAAACCCTCTATCCTTGACACTTTTTATATTTTCTAAAGAAGTATTTGATTTCTATGTCCATAATAATTGTCTTTTTTAAAACAAGAGTAAAAAAACCTGTGAGCAATGCTCACCATTGATACCCCCCGCTTCACAATTACTTTGAAAATTCAGGTGTTCTTAATTATGAAATTGAAACTTTATCTAGTTAAACGTGAAGGCGAAATTGCAGATAATACATGTAACCCTCCCCAATCCCCCAAAGAATGGCATCCCCTATGTCAATGACAAAGTCCATGTTTTTCTATGGGAAACATCCAATAATATTCTGATCAAAATGTTTAATATCCAGTGCACAATGGCAATATGTGACCAAGATTCTGTGTAAGTTTCAACAAATTCCATTCAGTGGTGTAGGAGGAGCTGCAAATAAAAGATGGGTATCCCATTATGTCCATTACAAACTCCATGTTTTTCTATGGGAAACCCCAAATATCATTCCGATCAAAATGTTAAATATCTCCTGCACAATGGCACTATGTGACATGGATTCTGTGTAAGTTTCATCAAATTCCATTCAGTGGTGTAGGAGGAGTTGCACATAAGAGATGGGTATCCCTTTATGTCAATGACAGTTCATGTTTTTCTATGGGAAACCCCAAATATCATTCCGATCAAAATGTTAAATATCTCCTGCACAATGGCACTATGTGACATGGATTCTGTGTAAGTTTCAACAAATTCCATTCAGTCGTGTAGGAATGAGTTGCACATAAGAGATGGGTATCCTTTATGTCCATGATAAAGTCCATGTTTTTCTATGGGAAACCCCAAATATCATTCCAATCGAAATGTTTAATATCTAGTGCACAACGGCAATATGTGACAACATTCTGTGTAAGTTTCATCAAATTCCATTTAGTGGTGTAGGAGGAGTCGCACATAAGAAATGGGTATCCCCTTATGTCAATGACAGTCCGTGTTTTTCTATGGGAAACCCCAAATATCATTCCGATCAAAATAATAAATGGCACTATGTGACAAGGATTCTGTGTAAGTTTCAACAAATTCCATTCAGTGGTGTAGGAGGAGTTGCACATAAGAGATGAGGACCCCCTTAGGTCAATGACAATGTCCATGTTTTTCTATGGGAAACCCCAAATATCGATCCGATCAAAATGTTTAATATCTCCTGCACAATGGCACTATGTGACAAGGATTCTGTGTAAGTTTCAACAAATTCCATTCAGTGATGTAGGAGGAGTTGCACATAAGAGATGAGGACCCCCTTAGGATAATGACAATGTCCATGTTTTTCTATGGGAAACCCCAAATATCGATCCGATCAAAATGTTTAATATCTCCTGCACAATGGCACTATGTGACAAGGATTCTATGTAAGTTTCATTAAATTCCATCCAGTGGTGTAGGAGGAGTTGCACATAAGAGATAGGGACCTCCTTAGGTCAATGACAAAGTCCATGTTTTTCTATGGGAAACCCAAAATATCATTCCGATCAAAATGTTAAATATCTCCTGCACAATGGCACTAAGTGACAAAGATTCTGTGTAAGTTTCATCAAAATCCTTTCAGTGGTGTAGGAGGAGTTGCAAATATTAGAAAGTGTAACGGACGGACAGACGGACGGACGGACGGAAGGACGGACGGACGGACGGACGCCATGAACACTATATACCCCCGCTTTTCAAGCGGGGGGTATAATAAAATTTCAGTACTTCCATAAAAAAATTGTGCATCCAGAGACATGCAATTCTCACAAATGGCGATCGATATGTTACCTGCTGTGTTCTTCATCCGATTCTCCACAGGTAACAATCACTCGGGCGGAAAATATGCTTAATTAGGATGTTTATTTAACAATAAATGTGTCAGGGCTGATGGTCACCCTTTATAGTTTAAAATTAAGCGATGGTAATACACTCCTGGTTTAAAAAGTGAAACCGGGAATGTGATGTTAATATTGAGTCGTGGCGTACATAGATTTTAAAGTGGCGCTTGGAAATGAAGCGTGGCGGGGGAAAAAACAAGCGTGGCGGCCCTCCACGCTAAAACAGCCTGTGGTGACCCCTGGACTAAGACCAATCCGTCTACTGTAGCAGCCCCTGGGCATACACCCAATCGGCACAGCTCTAGTCATCATAAGGACCTACTTACAATTTGAAGGGCCCTAACAAACTAGAAATAGAGTGTGGATAGCCCCCACTTGAAGGATTCCAAGTCGGGGGTCTCATACAGCTACAGCTGCTGGTAGTAGGTTTGTCATTTGGAAGAAACTGTGCATTAATACATCTGTTCTGTTACTGTACGTAGTGTCTTCTTCCAGTTGTTGGATCGATCGTGTTCGTGTGGATGCTGGTGTTATGTAGTCTACTGATGGGATGTCAACTAAGTTGCTCATGATCTTGAAGAACATTACCAGCTGTATCTTGGTTCTCCTTGACTCTAGTGTATCCCACTGTAGTTGGCTAAGCATGTCATTAACGCTACTGGTATTTCTATAGTCGTTGCATGCATATCTTGTAATTTCACAACTGACATAGCACATTATGCGAATCAATTAATAAATAAATAAATAAATTATTTAATTAATTAATTTAATTTGAATTGTCAATGTGGTATTAGTTCTAATCTGTCCCACAATGCACAATCCCTCTTTAAAATCTCCTGAGTAAAACTAACCAATAGGCCTATGTAAGGTCGGATGAGCTGTAATGTTTTTGCAAAGTTCCCATAAGTTTTAAACGGAAGTGGACTTTCACAGACAGGTCTATGTCAGTGACACGTCAGTTTCGATTGTTTTGTACCACGTTTCAGTATATTTAACATTTTTTAAGACTTTATGGAGAATTTATACCATCAAACAAACCGACAGATCCAAGAAGTTCAATCATCTCTTGGACACCTTGAAAAAGCGCGAGGAGAAGATGCGAATACCCTGGAAAATCTGACAAACGGAAAAATTGATGTCATTATTAAGAATTGTGAACGACTTGATGTCCTAGTAAACAAGGAACCACCAACAAGACGTGCTAATGCTAAACTGCGGGTGGATCAACTCAAATATGATTGCCAGCACTTGCAAGCAGCCCTACGACAAATACAACACAGAAGGTATTTTTAGATACAACTTCCACCTACTAAAAGTTGTTGCGCCCAGTGTTTTGCTTGCATTGTTTTATTATTCCATATTGTGCCTTTGTAGTGTTAAAATCCAATTTAAAACAATTCTACACGATAACATGTCCATATTTTATAGTACAATGTATGTCTTTGTTATTAAACACCAAATCGTCCTTGACATTTCCTACGTGAATTTTACATAAGAAGTCAGCCATTTGAGTTTCTAAAGGGACCTAACATTGTTTTCAAAAACATCGTCTTCTTTCATGACATACAGTGGTATTCGGACAAACCACAAGACTTTTCCCGCCTTAACTGCAGACGATATTACCCGAAGGATTTCTAGAAAATTGCTCTATCAAAATGAAAAATCCGCCGCATTTCAAAACGTTAAATAACTGTGGAAAATAATTGTTAAATTCAAAATTTTTTTCTACAAAAGGAGCGTAATCTGGACCATACGCGGTGAGAAGTTTCATTTGTCACGCAAAAAACAATCGCCAAAAATACGTCAACATTTAGCATGTTTTAACAGTGTTCGAAATTAACGGACGCTAAGACGCAAAATGCGTGTGAAATATGTTAATTGCGTCTGGGAAATTAGGAAAAGGGCAAAATTTTGCGTCTACGATAATTTGTCCAGTTTTGTTAGTTTACGGCCACAGGCACTTGTTTCGTGAAAAAAAAAAAATTCATATACTCTCTTATTTCCATTTGCCTGTGTTTACGGCCGAGAAATGTTTATTTACTTAGTTAAACTGTGTCCGTCTGTTGTCTGGATGTGTTCCGGTAACCAGTTCTATTTCTTTTCGCAACTCTCGGACTTTTTCATCCACCTAGCGCTGTTGGTGGTGCTCCGCCATCACGGAGATGTGTTAGATTAGTTTTTAGAATCTCGGCCATGCCGGTTGTAATTTACTTCCTTAAATTTTTGCTTCTAAAAATTCTCAACCTTACAAATTTTGCTTGTGAAAAAAATGACCACAAGCAAAGATTTGCTTGTGGGTAAAAAAGTTAAATTCTATGCCTGAATGTTTAGTATAGAGTGCGATTTTTTTTTTTGGCTTCCATTTTTCCTTATTCCATATTGTACTAGTACCTTCATATTACAAAAATCTAATTGAAAAAATTTTCCCACGATAACCTGTCCATATTTCAAACTATATTTTAAACTGTATTGTTGTTTACATGTCACACATCGTTCTTGACTTTGCTATTGCCATAGGTGGGGCATTTTTGTTTCTAATGGTGTCTTACATTGTCTGCTTTTGTGATGTTCTATGGTATTTGGACAAACCGCATGACTTTTCCAGCAAAACCGCTAACGGCCTTTTCCAGCAAAACCGCTAACGACATTATCCAAAAAGTTTAGACAACAATTGTGTGCTCCTAGCGTATATTTCCGTTCTAATTTAGGTCAAAATTTACTATGGACAAATGCCCTATCAAAATGAAAATAACGCAGCATTTTAAATGATGATTAACCATGTTAACTGTGGAAAATAGTTGTTGCTTTTAAATTGCACTTTTGAAGCTACAAAAAGAGCATAAGCTCGATCAAACCCAGTAAGCAGTTTTTATTTCTCATGCAAAAAGCCTCAAACAAGACATGTTCGTAGTATAAGTTACATTGTATATTTTGACCTTTAGTCAATTGATTTGTCCACAAAAATACCAAGATTTTGACAATGTGCCGCTCAACTGATATACATGTATTATATCATATTTACATTGTAATTTGTCCAAAAAAAAAAGTTGTCTGGGATATATTTGGATAATAATGTTGTCAATATCATAACAACTGATATTGTCTTTGTCATAATTTGATGATAGATAATACATGTATACATCAAAGAATATTTAAAGCTAACATACAAAGTGGCATGGCTATGGTTAAAAATGATGACAGTGAGTGACTTTTCTTGTATACTCTTGGAAGTTACATGTATTGACATGTTTTTGGTATACATGTAAATACTAATTAGAGCTGCAAAACTTATTGGAGGACACCCTATAGTGATCAGTCGGTACTTCCATCCATCCAAAATCATGTCCAGACCAGAACTTTTTGTATTTTGAGGTAGGCTTTTGATATTTGGTATGTGGGTAAATAATATCAAGACAATGTGTCACATGCCATGGTTGATGACCTTTGACCATGAACTTCGACCTCAAGGTCAGTGGAGCCCACAGAGATACTAGTAGATACCATCTCACTGATATCTAGTTTCAGTTTAGTATATGTCTCGTGATCTTCTTTTTAAAAATGTGATTGTAACTGTGTAGTAACTGAATCACATTTATTGGAATGGTCCGAATTAGAACAAAAATCTCATGAAATAAGAACAGTTACAAGTATCTAGAGCTAAAAGAAAGATGACCCCCTACTGACCCCTTTCTAAGCTATCTTTTTCTGTCAATTCTGTCTCCTGTGTGTGATTACATATTCTTACAAATGGTAGTCGATATATTAACCTGTTTTGTCCGATTTTGTACTAGTATGATTGAACATTAAATAATTAGTTATTTTTACACATTATCAATTAGATAAACAGTTTTATCCTGCAATCAGTACATGTCCAATAAAGGTAGCCGAATACATTTTTGCTTTATTTGGCAGTGCCGAATAAAATCTCCTGGTTCCCTTGATCTCACTTCTTACGACAATTAATATTATGTTCTGGTTTACGACGTTTGTGACATCAGCATCACATAATAAGTGCCTACAATTTTAACTGAGAAATCGGCTAAAAGTGAACGTTTTTCAGTATTATAAAATGTATTTTAGGGTTGTAGGATAAAAACAATATTCGTACAGTGTCAGAAAATATGAAGTTTATTTGTACTCGACGCGAAACAGGTGAGAAATACTCGGCAGAGCCTCGCATTTCTACCCGTTTCTAAGGCTCGTACAAATAAATTATATATTTTCTGACACTGTACAAAGATTGTATATATATATATATATATACTTGCTACTAGTAGGATCTGAATAGACTTTCTGTTTAATTTCATTAATCAATTGTATAATGTTCTAAATTAGGAATAAATAATTGTAATTTATTTCAGATAGTGGATTGGTTATACAATGAGAAATTAATGATCATTTTATAAAGAAAACTATGTTATCTTGGTGGGGGGTGGGGGATAATGAGTTGTTTGGTAGTCAGTATAATTAATGTCAACATCTGCATTACTTGGACATTCAGTTCCAAGCTGAGTCAGGTAAGACAAAAGTTTCTCTTGAATGGGTAAACATCAGCATGCTTCAAGTAAAGACTGCAGTTCAATCATACTCCATGCCAGAGGACGGTCAAACTTAACCACTACTAATATAGAATAAAATGGCATAAAACATACTAGTTCTATAAGCCTTTTATTAAGCCATATTGTATGTTTTAATAAAAAGACATTCGAATGGGTCAGTCATCAAAGAAAATGGTTGTTTGCAATGCACTTAGCTGGACTCATCTGGGATATGTGGGACTCATGGAAATTATTTGGGACTCACCATTTTCAAAAGTGATGACTTCAGGAATCACCATGAAAAAATTGTACAAGTATCACTGTGGACCTCCATCAAAAGTGTCAACACAGAAAGAAATGCATTTATATACACAAAAGAACAACTGAGCAGTGCTCTCCTGAATTTAAACTTTGAGGAATAAAACAATATATCTTCATGTTTTTTAACTTGTTTATAAAAATACTCATACTGAATAGTAAATATTAAGTTTAATACATGTACAACAATTCATAGTATCAGAATTGTTCAACCTTTTTTTCAGATACCAAAGAGAAGAAGAAGAAAGACAAAGGGAAGCATTACTATCGAGAACTTTCACAACCAATGACCAAGGCGATACATCCATTCTGATGGATGCTGGACTCCAACATAATACTAAACTAAGGGATTCACATCGAGGTTTGGACAACCTATTAGGTCAAGGCCAAAGTGTTCTGGAAAATTTACGTGAGCAGAGAATGACACTCAAAGGTGCCCATAGAAAAATGCTGGACATAGTAAACAAACTTGGTTTGACCAACACTGTGATGCGTTTAATAGAAAAGAGAACCTACCAAGATAAATTCATTCTATTTGGTGGCATGATAGTGACTTGTGTTTTAATGTTCTTAATATGGAAATATTTTACATGAATTTAATTTATTATTGAATGAATGACAGACCACTTTAAGTTTTTAAAGTTTTTAATCCTTGATCAGTAAATTACCACCCCCCCTCCCAAACCCCCAACCCAACCCTTTGCGGCATCTTCACAAGTCAGGGTTTCTGTGTCCACGAAACCCTGACAAACTTAGCTAGGAAATTTCCGGGCTAGAAGATTTTCTTATGACGATCAATCCTTCAAAATATCAACTAATGAAATTGCTTGAAAGAAGCAAGTGTTTGGCAGTAGTCATTCTTACTCATTCTTGAGTTGGAAGAAAACGTAACACAACTAATAAATAACGCGGTAATAACAAACTTTCAACACTACTGTACAAAATACACTGATTTTCACATGGTCTATGCAACACATCCGTTTGGTTTATTTACAATCGACATCGGGATATCCCCTAACCAAGTCGTGAATGAAAGTGAGCTTTTGATTTGCTACATTAAGGTATGATGTAGCCAATCAAAATAATGACTTCTAGCCCGGGAATTTCCTACCTAAGTTTGTCAGGGTTTCATGGACACAGAAACCCTGACTTGTGAGGATGCCCTAAAGCCTTGCGGAAGAATGGTTTCATATGCTACAGCTGTCATCTGATGGGTTTTGCTTTTATTCCAGTGCCAGTCCATGGTTAATATTGGCAGTCATCCAGTGTCATCTCTTGTCCTGAATATTGCTTGCTGGACGTAATGTAATGGATCATTGAGCTCAATCAATCAATGTCTTCCCTACTTTGAACTCTTTATGTAAAAATGTAAATAATCTTTTTTTCATTTGCAAGTTTAAAGCGAAAGAAAAACCATGACCACTCCAGAATGGTGATCAGTAAGATAAGCCAATTGTCCTTGTTACATGTGTATGCCCACTCCCACAAGTGGACAAGTGAAGAAAGTCCACCCAAACCTTAATTTATTTGCAAGTCAATCTGAATATAACATATTTTTGTGTTTTAAGTTAAAAACAGCTTGCTCATGTTACAAGGAGGGGTCAGCCCTGTGTCTACAAGTCAGTTTAAACACGTACGGCAATGTTTGTGGGACATGATGATTTCAGATTGAAAAAAAATGTTTTAATTTCTTTTTGAATAATTTTAGTAAAGATAATAAATTCTGTTAGAAAAACAAGAATATGATATTCCCCATTTACGTTTTTATGTCCCAACAACGAAAGTTAGGGTAGACTTGTGTATATAGATTTGCAGTCTGATCGTGTGTCCGTTTGTCAGTCACACCTCAGGTTTACCTTTACAGTGAAGCTTTTTTTATAAAAATGACTCAACATCTTTATAAAACTTGGTACATTCTGAAAATGTTACATGATCAGATCCCTTCACTGGCAGAACTCTGCAGGGCTGCGCAAAAAATTTAATGCTTGAGTGAACTTACAAATAGGGTGGCGTATCAATCTGTACCCTGCTGGACATCAGTGTTGGCGAGACAGATTTGTTGTTTATTAACACTTTTCTCCTTTTATTCTTTTTTTTCCAGTATTGTTTGTGGGTTAAGTTTATGCTTTCATCAAAGGGTCTAAGATGTACCATTATTTAATAATGTGTAATGACATGGTGTACATCTACTTGTACATCAAGCTGGTCTGATGGACTTGTTGAATAACAATACTTACATGTTCAATTAAACCTGCTCTGGTGATCACCTGCAGTAAGTAAACACCTGGTGCATTTCATATTAACCAATATAATTAAAATTAAAGCTTTCACTTGCTCCCCTTTTTTGTTGCTTCCTCGATGCGAAATAACAAAAGGGGATCGTAGCAAGTGAAAGATTTTATTTTAATTACATGTAGATTGCATATACACTGAACCTGTCTAATGAGACCACATGTTTGCTGTCCAAAGGTTTTAAATACTGTTACAATCAACCCTGTTCTAGTGATCACCTGCAGTTAGCAAACGCCTCTGGTGGATTGTAATTTACTGTACCTGTCCAATGAGACAAATGTTTGCTGTCCGAAGGTTTTAAATACTGTACAATCAAACCTGTTCTATTGATCACGTGTATTAAAGTAAAATCTAGTCTTGAAAAACCATAACATAACGATCCCTCTGTTGTAAATTTCATATTAACTGAACCTGTTTTAAAGACCTGTTTTATGATCAGACCATTGTTTCTGTTCTTCATTGATCTCCCTTGAATGGGTCTTTAGTTATCTCCCTTGAATGGCTCTTCAGTGATCTCCTTTGAATGGTCTGTTTAAACTGGTTTGATGGTATATTGTAAGCCTGAACTGAATTGTATTGCTTACAAATTCATATATCATTTATATTTACACATGGAAATGTTTCTTTTCCAAAATCTACTTGTTTTTACCATGTAATCCATAGAAATGGCCAGTTTGTTGTTTCACACCAACAGGTCTATCCAAAAATATGTTTTGGGAGTTTTGGAAACGAAAATGTTATTTTTTATCCCAATGTACAAATAGGCATCATTTTGGAAATAAATAAATCACCTACATTTGTACATGTACCTACTTTGCTGCATGTTTGGTCTACCTAAATGTACACTGTAAATACTTATCAATCTGGAGACAGAAAACCAACTGTTTTTGATTTGCAAAAGCATGATGTAGTCAAAATATATATATACCTTATCTTTTTATGGTAAAATAGTTGTAACCATATCTAGTTTTCTCTCTATCATCTTTTGTTTCATTTCTCCCCTTCCCTGTTTATATTTACTACGGTATAACTGGAGAAATAGACCATCTTGCAAAATGGGACAAGTTAAATATTGATACTTTTCGTTCTTGGGTGCTGATGGAGACCTGGTATATGAGATTTTTCCCATCCCCACAAGGACAGAGCCATCACATTACCTTAACACAGTAAAGGGCTGATGGATACATGGTATATACACATGATATAGTAGAGATTTTTCCCTTCCCCACAAGGACAGGGCCATCACATTACCTGACCACAGTAAAGTGCTGATGGTCTAGATTTTGCCCACCCAACCTGGCCACGGGATCATGAAACAGTCTTAAGTTTAAAAATTGACTTAAATCTAATTTTTTTTAGCTAAGACAGAATTTTGTCTTAAATTGGAGATCACGAAATTTATTTTGAAGATAATTTTGTCTTAGACTTGAAAGTTTGTCTTATATTTTAAGACTATTCTAAGGCTGTCTTAAATAATTTAAGCACATTAAAAATGGCCGACGTTGTTAGGTTACTTCAACGCCTCAGACAAAGAAATCGCCAGAATGTCAACAAAAGTGTATTCCGAGACCGACAGAACCCATTAGAACTGTTCAATGATGGTGAGCTGTACAGACGGTTTAGATTCCGCAGACCAACGATTATTTATATCGTTGAATTGGTTGCTGCTGAGCTGCAGCATCCCACCAACAGGTCGTTCAGTCTACCTCCACTCCTACAGGTTCTGTTGTTTTTACAGTTAGTTGCGTCGGGGTGTTTTCATCAAGTTGTTGGGGATGTCCTTCATGTAAGCAAAGCAACCGCTGGTCGGGCTATAAGGAAAGTCGGCGATGCGCTTGTTCGTTTTGTGGCCAGTTTTATAAGATTTCCGTCGGGGCAAGTCAAGTCAAGTCAAGTAAATTTTATTTATAGTCGGTAAGACAAACGATAACAGTTTATATATACATAAAACATAAGCTCTGATGAGCTTTTAAAACCGACATTAAGACATATGAGTACAAACAAACAAAGCAAACAATACATTGCAGACATAAAATCACAGGTAAAAGCATGTTTAAGGACAAAATACAGTACATAAAAGCATGCAGACATAAGAGATTTCCTTACACATATAAAACATAAAAAGCTCAGGTAAGATACAAGTAAGCACATAAAAATGAGCAGACATGGGATACATAAAAGCAAATTAGCAGAAACAGCACTAAAATATATTAATAGCATACACAAGCATCAAAAAGCACAAATGTTTACATATTAAGAAAATAAAAGATGTAAGCGAAGCCAACGCATAACAACATGCAGCACTGAAAGGAGCACTAGAGATTTCAGACACCGGTGAGGTCAGGGATGCCAAACTATATCTTACAACAAAAAGAACAATTACAAGCCACCCCTTACAACCTACTAATTAAACCCTTGAATTGATTTAAACTTATATCTCCTCTCATATCATTTGGGAGTTCATTCCATAGTTTGGCAGCCCCATACCGCACTGAGTGTAGACCATACCTTGTTGTATTAACGTTTGGTGTGGCTGCTATATTTGAATATCTAAAAGAATAAATACTCTGTTTAATAGTTATAAGATCATGTAAGTATACAGGGGATTGTTTGTTAACTATTTTAAAAACTTGTATAGCTAAAAGACGCAGTCTTCTTAGACGTAATGATGGCATCTTAGATTTAATAAGTAGGTCTTCGTATGTACCACTATCGTCGTTATAGATAAATCTTAAGGCCCTCTCCTGAATTTTTTCTAATTTTTTTGTGTTTTTTTCGCTACAGAAATGCCACACTAAGGGACAATAATTAAAATTTGACAGAATAAAAGTATAGTATATAGTGAGTCGACCCAATTTGTTGAGGTGTTGTCCAATTCTTTTTAAGACATTTAATTGTTGGGAGGCTTTTTTACATATATTTGCTATGTGAGTGTCAAAATTTAGTTTGAAATCAAAGGTTACACCAAGAAGTTTTACTTCATCGTCACAACTAATTTTACTACCATTTATATCAAATACGATATTTTTACAGTGGGATTTTTTGCCTACAGCTATGGCTTGGAATTTTTCTGGGTTAACCTGCATGTGATTATTATTAAACCATTGTATTAAATCTTTACTTTCTACCTCTAGAGTATTAATTACATCTTGAAAATCATTACTACTATATGAGAGTGTATTGTCATCTGCATAGTTGTATAAATCAGATTTTGTCACAAAGTGAAAGATATCATTCATAAAAATGTTAAATAGTACTGGTCCTAGAATTGATCCTTGGGGAACCCCTTTGTAAATATTTAGAAAGGAACTATATACTGAGCCAATTTTAACACATTGTTTCCTGTTGCTTAAGTAACTTTTTAAAAGTGGAAGGGCTTCTTTAGATAAACCATAGTTTTCGAGTTTCAGAAGTAGAAGGTTATGAGGCAGGCAGTCGAACGCTTTTGAGAGGTCCATTAATATTGCAGCGATATATTTATTATCGTCTAGGGCTATGTGCCAATCTTCTATAATTTTAATTAAAATATCTTGACAACTGTAACCCGGTCTAAAAGCAGATAAGTACATATGAAATTTTGACTCAAAGAAATCACTTATTTGTATGTCTATAGCTTTTTCAAAAAGTTTGAAGATAGTTGGTAAAACACTAACTGGTCGATAATTATCCTTAAGTAAGGTGCTGTTTTTTTTTTATGTATTGGTACAACTTGTGCTATTTTTAGTTTATCTGGGAAAACTGATGTCTCTAGAGATTTATTGATTAGTTCTTTGATTGGTGTTTTGATAACTGGGACTGCTATCTTGATAATTTTAGTTGATATTTCATCTATACCAGTGGCTTTCTTTACACTAAGTTTCATAATTTGTTTCTCAATAAAATGTTCAGTAATAGGTTTAAAGTATAATTGTTGCATATCAGTTACAGTATCCTTATTTACATTAAGTGTCTCATTTATGTTTACATTTCTTATTGGTGCTTTTGGGTTTTCAAATTTAGTAGATTCCTTAATCTTTGTAATACTATAGTCTATAGGGTGATTGTTATCTATAGAGATTGATCCTTTTCCTATGTCTTTAGCTACATTTATAAAGAAATCATTAAAGATGTTACTAATTTCTACTTGATCTGTTAATATTTTTTCATTTTCTTGTATCATTATATTTGTATCATGAAGACAACCTTTGTTCGTTAGAAATGGTTTAATAGTTGGCCAAAAATGTTTGTTTTTGGGTCTACCAATACATCTTTCCATAAAATAGTGCTTAACTGATTCACGTTTGATCTTATTAACTAAATTTCTCTGTATCCTATATTCATCCCATGATTTGTTATCCCTATATCTTTTGTAATTATTATGAAGCATTCTTTTTTTGTAAACAGCTTTCCTTAACCTACTATTCATGAAAGGTGCAGGCGTCCTAACAACATTTCTACATTTTACGGGTACATGTTTGTTAAATACTTCCATAAAGTTTTTATTAAAAGATTCATATGATTGATTGACATCTGTAATATTTTCAGTCTGAAAGTCTATATTTCTTAGATCTTCTAGAAAATTATCAGTATTAAAATGTTTAAAACTTCTAAATTTCTTTTGTTTATTTATTAAATGTGGAGTATCACATTTGAATTGTACTGCAATAAGGTTGTGGCAGTCACTTAAACCAGTACCAAAATTACATGTGGTATTACAAAAATTTGGTTTATTGGTAAGGATGACATATACTAGACTTGGGGCAGAGTCTTTACAAAAACATGTAGGGTCTTTAATTAAATTTGTCATGTCAAAAATATCACATATATCTTTCAAGGTACTATATCTCTCTAAATTTAGATAATCATAATTTAAATCTCCCAAAAACATAAAATTATCATAAATACAGGTTATTCTATCTATATGCTTTGGCAAAGAGCATTAGATGTTAAAAGGGCCTTTCATGCCATTGCAGGTAAGGTATTAACTAATGGGGAGTTTTCATAGCATAACATAAAGACGGCAGAATCTCGGCTAAATCATGGTTTTATTTTATACAAATATCAGATATATTATATCTCAGTCCGCAAAATTCAAATCCTATTATCTGGATGTACTGAGGAGTAAATCGTTAGATACATGTAGTCATCATACATTTCGTTTGGTTCCTAGTCCATTATAAAGTACAATTTTATAACAAGTTGGTGAAAATTACTACCGTATTTATTACAATCTTAGACATTCATTCCATACATATACATCTGATCCGTATCTATGGAATCAGCGTCGGTGCTTTCTATCACGTCCGCTTTGGTATAAAAACTTCATAAAAGAAAGATAAATTATCTGACCTCAATTTTTTTAACCTTACGCATAAAATGTATATATGTCATATATAATTTAGCCTGAAAATTATAACATTAAAACATTACTTAAACTTAAAGTATATATTAGAAAAAATAATCTCTGTTTGAATTTGAGGTGTATGCAGTGGCGGATCCAGAGGGGGCGGAGGGGACGTTCGCCCCCCCCCAATCGCCCCTAAAAAGGGAAAAGAAAGATAAAGTGAGCGAAAAAGAGGAAAGACAGAGAGAGAAAAGAAACAGCGAGCTAGAGTGTGTTAAATTTAAATTGCTTAAATCACACCAGCTTCTGGGGCTTCGCAGCCACCCACCAGGGCGCTGAGGTCCCCAGACACCTTACCCGGATTTCGTCCCCCCCCCCCAGCCTGATTTTCTAGATCCGCCCCTGGCATGTTCGGTTATTGCACAAATTCTTGTTTATAGGCAAAAAAATTTTTGTATTTACTATATTATTCTATCTACTTAACAGGGTTTCCTAATGTATTAGGGTGTGTAGATGGCACATACATTAAGATATCAACACCAACCGAAAATGAACCCGACTACGTAAACAGGAAAGGATTCCACTCTTTGAATGTACAGGTAAAGTATGACAGATGACATCCATTATGTGTAATTATATACGAAAAAGTTGAACATAGACTATTAATAGTTTGTAATTTCTGCAAATGATTAACAAACAGACATCGTAGAGTTTCAAATCTATGCATCCGATTCCACGTTGTTAAGTTTGATCTAGTTTGGAATAAATAATTTATTCTATGGAATAATTGTGTTTTAAAACAATTGAATTCTGCAGCGTAAATTTTTAAAAATATTTCCTTTTTCCTATCATGAAGACAGGAACTTTAAAACTCAATCAATATGAAGTACTATCTCTTCGGCTGTCTCATGACACTTATTTTTTGTGCACATGTGCGGCATCACCAGATATACCACAGCTGAAAATTAAATGACAAAATGAAATACCCTGCCCACGAACTTGAACAAACTGGGTTGCATGTTATTTTACCAATACATATTTTTATCTGAAACTGACCAAATTTGCATAAAGGTCTACGTGGGCTAACACACTGGACTACATTGTATTAATTAATGAGCAATATTAATATACACTTAACTTTGAAACATTATAGAAATGCAAATTAGTAAACATGTGACTAGTGTTATGTTAATAATAATAAAAGAAATATGAAAAGACATTAACTATAACAGCATTGACTATTTCTTAATTTTAATGATGTTGTATAGCTAAATAGACAAAAACTCATTTCTCGGGTTTAAAAGCAGTTTTATAGTTTATTTTCCTAACTAGTAGTAGGTTTAAAAGTTCTTCATTATCAAAACATGACCGCTCTACAATTTGTGTTCTGCTGGATTGCATCCTCCCAAGTCAGGTGTTACGAGTCCGCGTTCCCTCCACCATCATGGACGCGGACTCCTAACCCCTGACTTGGGAGGATGCTGGATTGTGACCTATTATGCATGCATTCTGAAATTGCAACTTAAATTACTTGATGCAGTTATTTTTTTTCCGTGGCTGTCTAATGTCCTGTGTAGTTTATTAACATCATTAACGGTATTTTGTCTATACAAGAAATCTAATCTGGAATATGTTAAAACAGTGTAAGGTTTTTTTAACAAAATTAAACCTGCTTTATAAAATTATTTTGTTGTAGATGGTATGCGTTGCCAAATTTATAATTACAAATGTTGTGGCAAAATCTCCGGGGTCATGTCATGACTCCAGAATATTTAGAGAAAGTCAGCTGTGTGAAAACTTTGAAACATGTACATTATATGTCTTTAGTTTTGATTTTTTAAGATGACATACGTACATGACTGTATAGATATTAAAGGTAACGATTTAATTAACATCTATATACAGAACTGTTTTATTAAGGAATAACTTTCCGATTTCCAGTCATGCCTATACGACTTAAATTTCCCCTAGACCACGTATGGTCGTCATAATTGTTTAATTACCGTATCTGCTAATAAATCAGTTTATTCAATAATATATAAAACATTTTGTATAAAAATAATGTGACTGAAAAATTTGAATAAAAAAGGATATTCACTAAAAATAAAATGGTTATTCACCGCGGGAAAATGCATGCGATTTATTCAATAATGCAACATTTTCCCGCGGTGAATAACCATTTTATTTTTAGTGAATATCCTTTTTTATTCAAATTTTTCAGTAACAATAATAAATTTGATATTTGATTTTTGTTGCATTATTGAATAAAACAATAACTGTCTTTTGATTCGGTAAATGTGTAGAGTTATTGACTTTTGAAAAAACTATTTGTTATTCACCTCGCCCGCTGGGCTCGGTGAATAACAGTTTTTTCAAAAGTCAATAACTCCACACATTTACCTCATCAAAAGACGGTAATTGTATAGTAGTCAACAGAGTAGATACATTTACAATGTGTGGCACGGTTATCTCTAAGTGAAATTAACACAATCGGTAAATAATGAACCGTGAACTAGGCTATATGAGACCAGTCTATAAAGTTCATGGGTACTATATTCCTGCCATGGTACAAATACAATACATTGAACACATATTTTTTGTTTGTTAAAATTGTTTGAAGCCACTTTCAGCAATTTGTTTGTGTGACGTAAACTTTTCACCGGAAGAAGAAGCCTGAGAAAAACCTGACGATCCTGTCTGCAGTGAAACTCTAACCCGCAACATCAGTTAACAGGCACGTGATCAATAGTAAACACCCCCTCCCCCCAAACCCAAATTGTTTTGTATGTAACTTGTGTGAATTATCCATCATCGTTTGTATAGATAAAAGTACTGTTGTTTCAGGAATTTACAACGGATTTTTATTAGGAGACTCCGGCTATCCATGTCGTAGATATCTAATGACTCCCTACAACAACACAGACAATATCCGCAGCAGAGAAAGATTCAACGCTGCACTTTGTAGGACACGTGTTTTGATCGAGCAGACCTTTGGTATTCTAAAGCGACGATTCCATTGTTTGGCGGTTGGACTACGGACAAATCCAGCAAGAGCTTGTATTATACAGTCGACTGCGTAATCCTGCACAATATTGGAATTTTAAAACGAGACATAGTTATTGAGGATATTGGGGAACTGACAATTCATGGACCAGACAACCAGGACAGATGCAATGTGCAAGAGAACGGATTTGGAATGCGGGATCACATTGCCAACACTTTCTTCGGCTAGTTTTGTAGAGTTATTACAATTGCAAAGTTAATTGCGGTTCTGTGAAAAATAAAACACCTAGGTTGGGTCTTTCCCATTCTAAGTGCCAACACTTTCTTCGGCTAGTTTTGTAGAGTTATTACAATTGCAAAGTTCATTGTGGTTCTGTGAAAAATAAAACACCTAGCTTGGGTCTTTCCCATTCATTATTAATTTAATCTCTTTTCTTCAGCTCCTTCAAAAAGTAATGGGGAGTGTTTGGGATCCCTTAAAGGCTCCCCAAATAGTATAGTATAGAGTGCCTATTCCAAGCCTGGATATTGAAACACATGTATTATTGCAATATGTAGTTGCCTGCATGACTTTTGTATGTGGTCATGCATGGTTTGTCATCCCATTGAATTGCAAAGTTTCTTTTTTTGGGTTATATATATGGGATGTTATAAAAGCAGTTGTCCTTGTTTCAGCTCCTCACTCTGCAGATGTAAGAACTCTAAGACGGTCATAGTTGGGAAATGCTACTACCCATGTGGGGTACTAGAGTAGGTTAACGTTACATCGGAGCAGCCCGGCCGTTAGTAGGACATATGCTGCTGAGTTTTTCGACCAGGTATCCCGAAGGCCGGGCTTCGACAAAACCACCATGGTGGAGTCCATGGATTACCAACATTACCATAATCATTTTCACCTTCATTTCATATTAATGGAATGCCATCTGGGTCAAAATTCGTAATGCTTCATTCATCATTCTTCATCCTTAATTCATCATTCATCATGCTTACTTTATTATAACGAACTTACAATCAAGAATAGAGAATTAACAATAAAGAATATAGAACTAAAACTATAGAATTGAGACAAATTAAACATGATGAATGATGAATTAAAGATGAGGAATGAAGGATGATGAATGAATCATTACAAATTTTGACACTGATGGCATTTCGTACTTATAGATTATTTACGGTTTTTTTTTAAACGAGAAGCATTTTCTTGTCCATATCTCATCGAAGGGCGATAGCCCCGAGATGAGATGGCGAGAAAATGCATCAAGTTTCATAAAACGTAAATAATCTGCTTATCGCTGTTTTGTAACATTGTGACGTTAGTGTTTACTTAACGACGTCTTGACAGCGAGCCGAGATGGGCTCATCGCACACAAAGATCGAAGAAAAATACTGCAAAATAGCGATAAATATTGAATATCATAATTTTGACATAGTATTGGCAAATGTCATATTTCAAAGTTTACCTGGCAGTATGTTTGTTTGTTTGATAGTGTTTAACGTCAATTTCAGCAATTTTTCAGCTATATCAAGGCGTCCAGTTTTTATTGGGGAGGAAGCCGGAGTACCCGGAGAAAACCCCCGACCTGCGGTAGGAAAACTGGCAATCCTTGTCAATTAAGATTGGAGTCGAGTACACCCTGCCTGCAGCAGGGACAGTCTATACTAAGTTAGTATAGACTGTCCCTGCCTGCTGTGAGAATCGATTGTTTGTTTGTTTGAATGGTGTTTTAACGCCACTTTCAGCAATTTTTCAGCTATTTCAAGGCGTCCAGTTTTTATTTGGGGAGGAAGCCGGAGTACCCGGAGAGAACCCCCGACCTGCGGTAGGAAAACTGGCAATCCTTGTCAATTAAGATTGGAGTCGAGTACACCCTGCCGGCAGTGAGAATTGAACCTGCAATCTCAGTGTTGACAGACCACGTGATCAATAGTAGACGAACTACCTTGACCACTCGGCCACTGAGGCCCCACCCTGGCAGTATGAGTTGTTCCATGTTTCCTAATTGTTATAAAATGGGACATCTACAATTTACACTTGCAGTATACTTAATTGTAAAAAAAAACAAAAGCATAAATATTTTCAAATTAGTTTTAATTCCATATTGTCAATTTCAATCAAACCAAAGAGTCCCACGAACCTGTAATCACTCACCTGCACTTAAAAATAATCAACTAAGCTATTTCAACAAGATGTGAATGCCAGATAAAACAACTTCTTGGTTCATGTGAAAAGCTCAACTTTCTGATTAATTTTGCTGTTTAAAATTCTACTCTATTAAAGTTTTCAAACTAACACAAAAAGTACACTACAAATCCTAAAATACTAGGTAGATCATTTTGCCTTTTACCACTGTAACAATGACAACGGCCTCCAAGTGAGGGCAAAAGCTTACATAGACCACAGGTTCACATCAGCTGAAAAAATTGTGGCAATACATGTACACCATTAAGAAAGACTACATTCACACATATTTCGTATTCATTCATCATTTACCATAAACAAAGGGTCAATTTTTTAAATCTGAATAATAGTTAAATGTTGTCTTAATTTTGCAAGTTTGATTTCTTCTCTTATCAATTCCCTAGACTCTTTAATCCTTTTGAGTTCCTCCTTAAGTATTTCATCTTCTAGACCAGATGAACAACTTCCATTTCCTCTGGTACATCCGAGTTGGTACATGGTACACAAACCCTGTTTGAACCAGACAACTGATTTTCAACCAGGCCACTAGATAACAATGCCTCTGGTAAATAAACTGTGGAAGTACTTTCTAATGGAATTATGTCCGATAGAATATTAAGGCATTCTTCCTCAAGACTACCACTATCAGCAATGTTTCTTTCTTAAAAAAAAAAGAAAAATAATTGGATAGTTAACTGTGCATGTGATTACCCAAATGACACCATGTACCATTGAATTAGAATTCACATGCAGGGGGCAATGGCTGTTAACTTTGTTTCTTATTTAAAAAAAGCCTAACCACATCTATTTTTAATTAACATATTTTATATGTTTAAACTTAAATTCCTACAAAATGTATGTTCTTATATGCAGTTCTTACTGCGTATACTGGAAATTTACTTAACAAATACTGATACTAGTATTTACATTACATTTGTTCGTTTGTTTGAATTTTTTTAACGACACTTTCAGCAATTTTTTAGCTATATTTATGGCATGCAGTTTTTATTGGGGGAGGAAGTCGGAGTACCCGGAGAAAACCCCCGACTTGACTAATACATGCAATATTACATCTATCCTAAAGATAGTTTTATATTTCACAGATCAGAAACGATCTCACCTTTTGACTTGATATTTTGGTACTTTTTCTTTATTTCATCAACATTTCTGATGACAGATTTGCTTTGACTGAAAATAAATTGTAAATCTGTAATTAAGGTCTTTCCCCCTTTCCAAGGGAAAGACCTTCTTGTCTTTCTTATGATTATTATTATTATTATTATTATTATTATTATTATTATTATTATTATTTTTCTTCTTCCGCGGAGGTTTGCCAAAAAGTGTCTGGACGTATCATTTCGATACTTGGTAACATCAATCGGTCATATCCGGAGATGACATGGCTCATGCTTTTAGACCGATCTATTTTTAGTAACAGAGTTATCTGCCCCAACACGAAAACCCTTGTTAGCAGATAAACTCAGAAACCGTAACCGATTCTTAAAATCTGAAGTGTACAAAATGTCGCTGGAGTTATGGCGATGATTTGTCATGCAAAATTTTTTTTTCCAATCGACTTCCTGTTTACGCGTTTTTGACCTGAAAAATGTCGCAACGCGTCAAAATTTTTTTCTCAAAAACCGTAAGTCCTAGAGACTTGGGACCACCGCCATTGATCCTAAGTGACATATGTTACATTTAAAAATGTCAAGGTCAAAGGTCAAAAGTCAAGGTCAAAGGTCACCAAGGTCTTGTTAGCACTATATCTCACAAACCATAAAAGATAGAAGCAGACAATAAATGGGAAAAATACTCCTCTTCTCAAGACCTTCATTTGGTACATTTGACCGAAAGCTGTGCGATGAACCATTTTCGAGTTACTGCCCTTGACGCGTTTCGGTTAATCGGTTTTTTGGTTAAAACTTGAAAACGGTTACAGATAATATAGTAAACATATAGGTTTAAAGTGATCAGTATGAAAAGAGCTTCAATTTGAGCCAAAGGTCAAAGGTCATAGGTCAAGGTCATACCATGGCAACAAGGTGACTGTTATAAAAAGTCCTTAGCAACCATATATTTTTAGAATCAGAATGATGTACATTACTGAAATATGTCATATCATGACCGGAAGTGCCATTTTGTCCCTAGCAACCGAATGAAAGTCCTTAACAACCATATATTTTTTGGCTCGGGACCACTTTCTATTGTCAAATAACTCATTTTTATGACTGGAAGTGACATTTTGTGCTTAGCAAGACACAACATCCCAAAGCATCACATAAATTTTCTCACTTTAGAGGAACAGTGGGAAAGACCTTCTCATTTGTTCTCAGAACAAATGGCATTTTATTAAGGTCTTTCCCCTTTTCCAAGGGAAAGACCTTCTTGTCTTTCTTATGATTATTATTATTATTATTATTTTTTTTCTTCTTCCGCGGAGGTTTGCCAAAAAGTGTCTGGACGTATCATTTCGATACTTGGTAACATCAATCGGTCATATCCGGAGATGACATGGCTCATGCTTTTAGACCGATCTATTTTTAGTAACAGAGTTATCTGCCCGAACACGAAAACCCTTGTTAGCAGATAAACTCAGAAACCGTAACCGATTCTTAAAATCTGAAGTGTACAAAATGTCGCTGGTCCTATGGCGATGATTTGTCATGCAAATTTTTTTTTTCCAATCGACTTCCTGTTTACACGTTTTTGACCTGAAAAATGTCGCAACGCGTCAAATTTTTTTTCTCAAAAACCGTAAGTCCTAGAGACTTGGGACCACCACCATTGATCCTAAGTGATATATGTTACATTTAAAAATGTCAAGGTCAAAGGTCAAAAGTCAAGGTCAAAGATCACCATTGGTCTTGTTAGCACTATATCTCGCAAACCATAAAAGATAGAAGCAGACAATAAATGGGAAAAATACTCCACTTATTGAGACCTTCATTTGGTACATTTGACCGAAAGCTGTGCGATGGACCATTTTTGAGTTACTGCCCTTGACGCGTTTCGGTTAATCGGTTTTTTGGTTAAAACTTGAAAACGGTTAGAGATAATATAGTAAACATATAGGTTAAACATGATCAGTAGGAAAAGAGCTTCAATTTGAGCCAAAGATCAAAGGTCATAGGTCAAGGTCATACCCTAGCAACAAGGTGACAATTATAAAAAGTCCTTAGCAACTATATATTTTTAGAATCAGAATGATGTTCTTTACTGAAATATGTCATTTCATGACAGGAAGTGGCCTTTTGACCCTAGCAACCGAATGAAAGTCCTTAACAACCATATATTTTTTGGCTCGGGACCACTTTCTTTACTCAAATAATTCATTTTTATGACTGGAAGTGACATTTTGTGCTATAGCAAGACACAAAATCCCATAGCATCACCTAATTTTTCTTACTTAAGAGGAACAGTGGGAAAGACCTTCTCATTTGTTCTCAGAACAAATGGCCTTTTAATTATTATTATTATTAAGGTCTTTCCCCTTTTCCAAGGGGAAGACCTTCTTGTCTTTCTTATGATTATTATTATTATTATTATTATTATTATTATTATTTTTCTTCTTCCGCGGAGGTTTGCCAAAAAGTGTCTGGATGTATCATTTCGATACTTGGTAACATCAATCGGTCATATCCGGAGATGACATGGCTCATGCTTTTAGACCGATCTATTTTTAGTAACAGAGTTATCTGCCCGAACACGAAAACCCTTGTTAGCAGATAAACTCAGAAACCGTAACCGATTCTTAAAATCTGAAGAGTACAAAATGTTGCTGGACCTACGGCGATGATTTGTCATGCACATTTTTTTTTTCAAATTGACTTCCTGTTTACGCGTTTTTGACCTGAAAAATGTCGCAACGCGTCAAAAATTTTTTCTCAAAAACCGTAAGTCCTAGAGACTTGGGACCACCACCATTGATCCTAAGTGACATATGTTACATTTAAAAATGTCAAGGTCAAAGGTCAAAAGTCAAGGTCAAAGGTCACCAAAGTTCTTATTAGCACTATATCTCACAAACCATACAAGATAGAAGCAGACAATAAATGGGGAAAATACTCCTCTTATTAAGATCTTCATTTGGTACATTTGACCGGAAGCTGTGCGATGAACCATTTTCGAGTTACTGCCCTTGACGCATTTCGGTTAATCGGTTTTTTGGTTAAAACTTGAAAACGGTTAGAGATAATATAGTAAACATATAGGTTAAACATGATCAGTAGGAAAAGAGCTTCAATTTGAGCCAAAGGTCAAAGATCATAGGTCAAGGTCATACCATAGCAACAAGGTGACCGTTATAAAAAGTCCTAGCAACCATATATTTTTAGAATCAGAATGATGTACTTTACTAAAATATGTCATTTCATGACCGGAAGTGGTCTTTTGTCCATAGCAACGGAATGAAAGTCCTTAACAACCCATATATTTTTTGGCTCGGGACCACTTTCTTTACTCAAATAACTCATTTTTATGACTGGAAGTGACATTTTGTGCTATACCAAGACACAAAATCCCATAGCAGCAATTAGTTTTTCTTACTTCAGAGGAACAGTGGGAAAGACCTTCTCATTTGTTCTCAGAACAAATGAACTTTTAATTATTATTATTTTTCTTCTTCCGCGGAGGTTTGCCAAAAAGTCTCTTGACGTATCATTTCGATACTTGGTAACATCAATCGGTCATATCCGGAGATGACATGGCTCATGCTTTTAGAGCGATCTATTTTTAGTAACAGAGTTATCTGCCCGAACACGAAAACCCTTGTTAGCAGATAAACTCAGAAACCGTAATCGATTCTTAAAATCTGAAGTGTAAAAAATGTCGCTGAACCTATGGCAATGATTTGTCATGCAAAATTTTTTTTCCAATCAACTTCCTGTTTACGCGTTTTTGACCTGAAAAATGTCACAACGCGTCAAAATTTTTTTCTCAAAACCGTAAGTCCTAGAGACTGGGGACCACCACCATTGATCCTAAGTGACATATGTTACATTTAAAAATGTCAAGGTCAAAGGTCAAAGGTCAAGGTCAAAGGTCACCATAGGTCTTGTTAGCACTATATCTCACAAACCATACAAGATAGAAGCAGACAATAAATGGGGAAAATACTCCTCTTATTGAGACCTTCATTTGGTACATTTGACCGGAAGCTGTGCGATGAACCGTTTTCTAGTTACTGCCCTTGACGCGTTTCGGTTAATCGGCTTTTTGGTTAAAACTTGAAAACGGTTAGAGATAATATAGTAAACATATAGGTTAAACATGATCAGTAGGAAAAGAGCTTCAATTTGAGCCAAGGTCAAAGGTCATAGTCAAGGTCATACCATAGCAACAAGGTGACCGTTATAAAAAGTCCTTAGCAACCATATATTTTTAGATTCAGAATAATGTACTTTACTGAAATATTTCATTTCATGACCGGAATTTGCCTTTTGTCCCTAGCAACCGAATGAAAGTCCTTGACAACCATATATTCTTCTTCCGCGGAGGTTTGCCAAAAAGTGTCTGGACGTATCATTTCGATACTTAGTAACATCAATCGGTCATATCCGGAGATGACATGGCTCATGCTTTTAGACCGATCTATTTTTAGTAACAGAGTTATCTGCCCCAACACGAAAACCCTTGTTAGCAGATAAACTCAGAAACCGAAACCGATTCTTATAATCTGAAGTGTAAAAAATGTCGCTGGCCCTATGGCAATGATTTGTGATGCAAATTTTTTTTTTCCAATCGACTTCCTGTTTACGCGTTTTTGACCTGAAAAATTTTGCGCGTCAAATTTTTTTTCTCAAAAACCGTAAGTCCTAGAGACTTGGGACCACCACCATTGATCCTAAGTGACATATGTTACATTTAAAAATGTCAAGGTCAAAGGTCAAAAGTCAAGGTCAAAGGTCACCATAGGTCTTGTTAGCACTATATCTCACAAACCATACAAGATAGAAGCAGACAATAAATGGGGAAAATACTCCTCTTATTGAGGCCTTCATTTGGTACATTCGACCGGAAGCTGTGCGATGAACCATTTTCGAGTTACTGCCCTTGACGCGTTTCGGTTAATCGATTTTTTGGTTTACACTTGAAAACGGTTAGAGATAATATAGTAAACATATATGTTTAACATGATCAATAGGAAAAGAGCTTCAATTTGAGCCAAAGGTCAAAGGTCATAGGTCAAGGTCATACCATAGCAACAAGGTAACTGTTATAAAAAGTCCTTAGAAACCATATATTTTTAGAATCAGAATGATGTACTTTACTGAAATATGGCATTTCATGACCGGAAGTGGCCTTTTGTCCCTAGCAACCGAATGAAAGTCCTTAACAACCATATATATTTTGAGCCGGGAACACTTTCTTTATTCAAATAATTCATTTTTATGACTGGAAGTGACGTTTTGTGCTATAGCAAGACACAAAATCTCATAGCATCACCTAACTTTTCTAACTTTAGAGGAACAGTGGGAAAGACCTTCTCATTTGTTCTCAGAACAAATGGCATTTTAATGATTATTATTTTTCTTCTTCCGCGGAGGTTTGCCAAAAAGTGTCTGGACGTATCATTTCGATACTTGGTAACATCAATCGGTCATAACCGGAGATGACATGGCTCATGCTTTTAGACCGATCTATTTTTAGTAACAGAGTTATCTGCCCGAACACGAAAACCCTTGTTAGCAGATAAACTCAGAAACCGTAACCAATTCTTAAAATCTGAAGTGTACAAAATGACGCTGGTTCTATGGCGATGATTTGTCATGCAAATTTTTTTTTTCCAATCGACTTCCTGACTACGCGTTTTTGACCTGAAAAATGTCGCAACGCGTCAAAATTTTTTCTCAAAAACCGTAAGTCCTAGAGACTTGGGACCACCACCATTGATCCTAAGTGATATATGTTACAATTAAAAATGTCAAGGTCAAAGGTCAAAAGTCAAGGTCAAAGGTCACCATAGGTCTTGTTAGCACTATATCTCACAAACCATAAAAGATAGAAGCAGACAATAAATGGGAAAAATACTCCTCTTATCGAGACCTTCATTTGGTACATTTGGTCCGAAGCTGTGCGATGAACCGTTTTCGAGTTACAACCCTTGACACGTTTCGGTTAATTGGTTTTTTGGTTAAAACTTTAAAACGGTTAGAGATAATATAGTAAACATATAGGTTTAACATGATCAGTAGGAAAAGAGCTTCAATTTGAGCCAAAGGTCAAAGGTCAAAAGTCAAGGTCAAAGGTCACCATAGGTCCTGTTAGCACTATATCTCATAAACCATAAAAGATAGAAGCAGACAATAAATTAGGAAAATACTCCTCTTGTCGAGACCTTCATTTGGTACATTTGGCCCGAAGCTGTGCGATGAACCGTTTTCGAGTTACAGTCCTTGACGTGTTTCAGTTAATCGGTTTTTTGGTTAAAACTTGAAAACGGTTAGAGATAATATAGTAAACATGTATATTTAATGTGATCCTGTCATCAAGACCTTCATTTAGTATATTGTATCCGAAACTGTTATATGAACCGTATTCGAGTTATCGGCCTTGACGCATTTTTGTTATTCGGTTTTTGACTTATAACTTGAAAACGGTTAGAGATAATATAGTTAACATGGTCATATGTCTTGCGCGAAGAATCTGCCTAGCTTTTTGACCAATCGTACATCACTGACCAAAGCTCATGAATATTAAGGAAAACATACATCACGATAAAAAAAAAAATACACACCTTTGCTGCAATTAATCAGACCTGTCCAGACACTAAGAAGTGTTACAATATATAAAACGTAACACATAACCAGTATCTAGAGAGTATCTTATTTCTTCGAGCTCATCTGATATGGACCTGATAAGCCTTGTCGAGCGAAAAAAAAAACAACTAAGAATTAATATGTATCAAGATATTAGTACTTTTTGGCTTAGAAAGGGGTAATCATATGAGACTTAAAATTTTTCAATGATGGACAATTCAAAATGGCTTAAACACTAATTTCAAATTTTTAGTACATATTAAATGTACTGTTTGTAGCATAAAAAACTAACTTTTGGCAAAACTTGATAAAATAATGAACATTGAGTGAGTTCCGACAGTGTGTAATTATGTGTCGAGTGAAGAAAACATGCAACTTTGTTACAAAATTTGCTGTATTAAACCAAATGTGATAATTATTAAAATGATTGAAATGATGTTAACTTGCACATTTATACAGAAATTAGCAATTTAAGTGCAATTACTTTAAAAATGGTACAGTATATTCCTAGATTTTCATGAAAAAATATTCAACACTGTGACAATAGCCTAAATCGACACATTTTAAACCAATGTTAAAACAAAACCTTGTGATTTCTACAAGTTTCCCTCTTTTCCTTATTGTTTATATTTAAAATATTTAAAGTTGTTGTGTCCTATTTTAGTGTGTTTCTCCATTAAAAATGAAAACAAAGCTATTTCTGAATCATAATAATAATATTGTATGGAGACAATCAATGAAAAAAACCAATATGTATGACAAAATAAGTTTGCATAAAATGTTATGAAGTTTGGTCTACTTTCATAGTGTACATTTTTTCAATATACATGACCAAAACACTAAATTTAATCAACTTACTTTGTTAGCTAAATAGAAGATACTTTCCGTTTATAATGTGGATTTCAGTCTAAAAACGTATTTCCTCAAAGTATACGAGTCAATAAATCCTTAAAATCCCATATTGAAGCACATGACCACCCCTCCCCCTTATTTGTAAATTTCGTCTGCTGTGATGTCCATTTCAGTTATCGTCAGTGAATCATAGTGTAAATCGTTTCTCAACAAGTTGTTTTAACTATCCGAACTGCATTTTACCTCACATTTTAATCAAATTGAAACAATTTCCGACGTGAATTTTTGTGTATTCGGTCGTCTGCTACGTGCCTCGTGTCCTTATTTTCCACATTCCAGCGTAAAATTCCTATGAATGAAAACGTCTTTAAATGTTCGTCGGTAGCTCCGTTTGTAATAACCGGTGTCGTCCTGAAATATATAAATAATCACTGAGATTAAACTTAAGATTGTGCTTCATGTAGTATTCGTACACACAGAACGAAAGACAGAAGACGCTTACAAAATGCTATGAACGCGAGCTTCGACGAAGACACCTCAGTGAAATGTAAAGTGTTCATTTAATGTATACTATAAATAGAGCGAAATGACAAAGAAGTATTTATTTTACACCAAAATAATGTATATGAATTTTTAAAACTAGTTTAACAAATTTTTGTCACAATATTTAAATCTGCAGGGTCCCATTTTCCCGTTTTTTCTCAAAATTAGTACAAAGCTATTTGAATCAATGTGAGACAATCAATTAAAAATACCAAGATGTATAACAAAATAAGTTTACATGCTGGTCCTGGTTGGGGGGCCGGGCCCTTTTTTAAATAATTAGAATGTTATAGAAACATTAGAAAAGAAACCGGAAGTGGCCATTTTTAGCAACGGAATGAACGACCTTAACAACCATATATTTTTTGGTTCGGGACGACTTTCTTTACTTAAATAACTCATTTTTATGACTGGAAGCTACATTTTGTGCTATAGCAAAACACAAAATCCCATAGCATCACCTAAATATTCTAACTTTAGAGGAACAGTGGGAAAGACCTTCTCATTTGTTCTCAGAACAAATGGCAGTTTAATTATTATTATTATTTTTCTTCTTCCGCGGAGGTTTGCCAAAAAGTGTCTGGACGTATCATTTCGATACTTGGTAACATCAATCGGTCATATCCGGAGATGACATGGCTCATGCTTTTAGACCGATCTATTTTTAGTAACAGAGTTATCTGCCCCAACACGAAAACCCTTGTTAGCAGATAAACTCAGAAACCGTAACCGATTCTTAAAATCTGAAGTGTACAAAATGTCGCTGGTCCTATGGCGATGATTTGTCATGCAAATTTTTTTTTTCCAATCGACTTCCTGTTTACGCGTTTTTGACCTGAAAAATGTCGCAACGCGTCAAAATTTTTTTCTCAAAAACCGTAAGTCCTAGAGACTTGGGACCACCACCATTGATCCTAAGTGACATATGTTACATTTAAAAATGTCAAGGTCAAAGGTCAAAAGTCAAGGTCAAAGGTCACCATAGGTCTTGTTAGCACTATATCTCGCAAACCATAAAAGATAGAAGCAGACAATAAATGGGAAAAATACTCCACTTATTGAGACCTTCATTTGGTACATTTGACCGAAAGCTGTGCGATGGACCATTTTTGAGTTACTGCCCTTGACGCGTTTCGGTTAATCGGTTTTTTGGTTAAAACTTGAAAACGGTTAGAGATAATATAGTAAACATATAGGTTAAACATGATCAGTAGGAAAAGAGCTTCAATTTGAGCCAAAGATCAAAGGTCATAGGTCAAGGTCATACCCTAGCAACAAGGTGACGGTTATAAAAAGTCCTTAGCAACTATATATTTTTAGAATCAGAATGATGTTCTTTACTGAAATATATCATTTCATGACCGGAAGTGGCCTTTTGTCCCTAGCAACCGAATGAAAGTCCTTAACAACCATATATTTTTTGGCTCGGGACCACTTTCTTTACTCAAATAATTCATTTTTATGACTGGAAGTGACATTTTGTGCTATAGCAAGACACAATATCCCATAGCATCACCTAACTTTTCTTACTTAAGAGGAACAGTGGGAAAGACCTTCTCATTTGTTCTCAGAACAAATGGCATTTTATTATTAAGGTCTTTCCCCCTTTCCAAGGGAAAGACCTTCTTGTATTTCTTATGATTATTATTTTTCTTCTTCCGCGGAGGTTTGCCAAAAAGTGTCTTGACATATCATTTCGATACTTGGTACCATTAATCGGTCATATCCGGAGATGACATGGCTCATGCTTTTAGACCGATCTATTTTTAGTAACAGAGTTATCTGCCCCAACACGAAAACCCTTGTTAGCAGATAAACTCAGAAACCGTTACTGATTCTCAAAATCTGAATTGTAAAAAATGTCGCTGGACCTTTGGCGATGATTTGTCATGCAAATTTTTTTTCCAATCGACTTCCTGTTTACACGTTTTTGACCTGAAAAATGTCGCAACGCGTCAAATTTTTTTCCTCAAAAACCGTAAGTACTAGAGACTTGGGACCACCACCATTGATCCTAAGTGACATATGTTACATTTAAAAATGTCAAGGTCAAAGGTCAAAAGTCAAGGTCAAAGGTCACCATAGGTCTTGTTAGCACTATATCTCACAAACCATAAAAGATAGAAGCAGACAATAAATGGGAAAAATACTCCACTTATCGAGACCTTTATTTGGTACATTTGACAGGAAGCTGTGCGATGAACCGTTTTCGAGTTACTGCCCTTGATGTGTTTCGGTTAATCGGTTTTTGTGTTAAAACTTGAAAACGGTTAGAAATAATATAGTAAACATATAGGTTTAACATGATCAGTAGGAAAAGAGCTTCAATTTGAGCCAAAGGTCAAAGGTCAAAAGTCAAGGTCAAAGGTCACCATTGGTCTTGTTAGCACTATATCTCATAAACAATAAAAGATAGAGACAGACAATAAACGGGAAAAATACTCCTCTTATCGAGACCTCCATTTGGTACATTTGGCCCGAAGCTGTGCGATGAACCATTTTCGAGTTACAGCCCTTGACGCGTTTTGGTTAATCGGTTTTTTGGATAAAACTTGAAAACGATTAGAGATAATATAGTAAACATATAGGTTTAACATGATCAGTAGGAAAAGAGCTTCAATTTGAGCCAAAGGTCAAAGGTCATAGGTCAAGGTCATACCATAGCAACAAGGTAACTCTTATAAAAAGTCCTTAGCAACCATATATTTTTAGAATCAGAATGATGTACTTTACTTAAATATGTCATCTTATGACCGGAAGTGGCCTTTTGTCCCTAGAAACAGAATAAACGTCCTTATCAACCAATAACTCATTTTTTATGACTGGAAGCCACATTTTGTGGTATAGCAAAACACAAAATACCATAGTATCACATAAATTTTGTGACTTTAGAGGAACAGTGGGAAAGACCTTCTCATTTGTTCTCAGAACAAATGACATTTTAATTGACAATTGTTTTTACTTTCCTGCAATCATTATATTTAATACATTGCTAAACATGTACCACCGACATGTATATGGATTGATCAACAGAGGTTGCAGGACTCGATCATCACCTTACACACTCCAGTACACATTTCCTTACCATTGAGATATTTTCTTACCATATGGATTGATCTACAGAGGTTGCAGGATTTTATCATCACCATACACACTCCAGTACACATTTCCTTACCATTGAGATATTTTCTTGCCATATGGATTGATCTACAGAGGTTGCAGGACTCGATCATCACCTTACACACTCCAGTACACATTTCCTTACCATTGAGATATTTTCTTACCATATGGATTGATCTACAGAGGTTGCAGGACTCGATCATCACCATACACACTCCAGTACACATTTCCTTACCATTGAGATATTTTCTTACCATATGGATTGATCTACAGAGGTTGCAGGACTCGATCATCACCTTACACACTCCAGTACACAATATTTCCTTACCATGGATATATTTCCTTACCATTGATATATTTTCTTACCATATGGATTGGCATCCTTGGTATTGAGATGTTCTTACCATGGAGAGGGGTACAGATTGTCCCTCCACGATGGTGAGTGGTGTAAACCCACCTTAACTGTGCCGTTATATGGTGGCATCACATATGCCACATCTTTTTTCAATCATCTAATTGTTTTTAATATTCCATTTGAATATTTCATCATGTTAATAACTATTATTGCCAGTCAGCATTAAAGTCTAATATATAAAATAATATATATTTGTGTTTATTTATTTACTTTTATTGGCCGGATTTCACAGAGTGAAAATCCGGGTTATAGTATAGTGAATGTTGGGCGGGCGGGGAAAAAAAATTCGTAAGTTTTCTCGGCTTCTGCTAAAGGGATTGATTTCATATTTGGTGCACAACATTAGCATGATGAGTTGTACCGTCCCTACCCTTTCCAGATCAGTCAGTTATCTACTTCCTGTTTTCCGAGCCGACTTAAGACTGTTTCAAGGGTCAAAATAGGAAAATTTTTCGTAACAGTTTTCTCAGCAACTACTAATCACATTCTCTTGAAATTTGGTATGCAGCATCAGCATGGCCTCCCATAACGTGGGATCCGATTTCAGGTCTGTCGCTCACCTACTTCCTGTTTAACGAAATCCGGCCTTTTATGTCTTTGATCGATTTTTATTAGAGTAAATTTGTATATTTGATCAGGTTTGGTTTCACGGCGCTATCAGGAATTTCATCATGTAAGGGGACCACAAGTTTTTTGGTCGATAAACATATCCATCATAGCCATGATCCCTTTAATAATCGTACCGCAAGTTGCACTTATTTGGGCCCCGCCACTATGAGGCGGACGCCCTATAGTGACGAGTCCGTCCGTCCAAGATCGTGTCCGACCCATAATTGTTTTATCTGTTAAGGTAGACTTTGATATTTGGTAAGTGGGTAGATAATATCAAGATGATATGTAGCATACCGTGGCTGATGGCCTTTGACCTCAAGGTCGGCGGGGCCACAGAGATGGATACCATCTCACTGATATCTAGTTTAATAAGTTAATGACAGGAAATAAAATGAATGTAAATGTTGCGATGTTTTCGTTGTTGGAGATTTTCACGGATCAGTTTTGAAATAACAAGGTGTGTAAATGACTCATAGTTTGTAAGGCATTGATTACAGTATAAAGTAAGCTAAAATAAAAAGTGGTTAACGACATTTTTAGAAGCCGGTATAAGCGATTGAAAATTTAGCGGGAAACTAGTTTCTAAAGATTTTTGGCCGGATTTCACTGAGTGAAAATCCGGGTATTAAAATTATGAATGTTAGGCGAGCGGGGGAAAAAAATCCGACTATTTCTGTCTTTGATAGATTTTTCATACCTTTTGTAAAGACAAGTTATATTTTCCCAAAGCCATCAAGAAACATCACTTTTTATAGCATTGAGGTACAAGTCATCGATGACTTAAATACTCTAGCGGTCAGATTTTCTGATATTGACTGGTCTGATTATCTGACAACTGATAGCTAGCCGTCAATATAGGACAAACGGACTTAAACCTTGTATTTTATGTCAGCTGATCGGTTGTTAAGGGACAGACCATTTAACTTGAAAGGGGGGGGGCTTGGTTTTTTGTTTTGGTCAGAAAAAATATTGATTTTTTGAAGGCGTCGCGACAGAATATTTTTTTTCATTATTAGCATTATTTTATAGCAGAAATCCTGGTTCAGAATATTTCTTTTCTTACCCTCTGCTTCCAAGATATTTTTTCATCAAAAATCATTTTCAAAAGTATTTTTTTAGGAAAAAACCAAGCCCCCCCCCTCCCTTGCAAGTTAAATGGTCGGTCCCTAACCAAAATACGAATTCATTACTGATATGCCATAATTCGTAATATATTTGTCAGTTGAGTTTGCCTGAAAAGATGTTCGAAAAACAAGTTCGGTGTTAATGAGCACAGAATTGACAAAAACATGACCTTGTGGCATTCTTATTCCAACACGCAAAATAAAACCAACTATTTGCGTTCTCCTATAGATCAATATATTGTCCATCCGGTTGAATTTTTTAAAATCTTTTTAGATTGCGATCGTATGTTCGATACTCGGTCACGTCAAATAATTTAATATTTTAACACTTATTTGTTTTGGGGTTTTTTCGCTATCCACGCGTTGATGACCAATTCATACAGCGCACTAATACAATTGTGTTCACTAGCAAAACACGTTCAGATAAATTTTTATCTGTATTAAATTCTAGTACGTCATCATTACTTCCGGTTTTAAATGAGAGTCTGTGCAACTGCAACCACAATGTGTTGCCAACGGTTTTAAATGATATAGTCTGCGCAACTGCAACCTCAATGTGTTGCCAACTATCGAACGGCACGAACGTGTTCCGTGTTTCGATTGATTGAATGATTGGATGTTTGCTTTACGTCCAGCGAGCAGTATTTCAGCTACATTCAGGACGGGAACAAGTTAACAAAAAATACATCAATTGAAAAGAGGGTGGGATGGCACACAGGGAACACAATTTTGACTGCCACGGAAAGTACGGAGTATTTGGTAGGGTCGGAGAATTTAGCCTTTTGTAGCGGCTACAATGAGCCGACTCTTTTTCGAAAATTACTGATCCGCGGCCAGGCTTTCCGACCTGACAACCCCGCCAAACGAGAGGGTCTCCCCTATCCGCCACCCGGGGACGCGCTGGGCTGCTCTGTGGGTCGAGCACTGGGAACCGTCCGAGTATGGTCGCAGTGTTCCGTGTTTCGAGCGATTACTCTCAATATTTTTTTAATTAAATAATAAAAACTTCTACCTTTGTTGTGCATGCATACGCCTTATAAGCTAAACATAACACAAAGTATGTTCTCGCAAATAATGTATCGTTTATCATTTACAATATTAATAAACCTGCAATGATTTCTTATCAGAGATTTCCTGTTGCTGGACATTAATTCTGTGTATTTATGAACATTGTGTTTTTTAACGATGTATTTGAGACGAATTTTTGCGTTGTTCTTTAAAAGCAGTGCATTCAATCATGTAATGGTATTCATCTCCTAATTTATAGTTGCATAATTACAGTTACATAAATGAAAAAGACGATTTTCTTCTTCAATATTTTTCCATCTACCAGTTTCTATTGGCAAATAATGATTTGTTGCCCTAAATATGCATAATTTTATACCTTCCGAAAAGTACAAGACATGTAAATAATTTAAGAATTCCAATTTTGTTTTGAAAATTCTATAGTAAACTGCTTTAAATAAATGAAACAAACCCGAATTCCAATTTTGCGCAAACTGGTCTGTTAACCGTTGTTTTACTATGTATTTTAGCAACTCATTATTGACGAAATGTCTCCGAGTCCCATATTAGTGAAAAACCACAATCATTTAAAATTATTTTATCACGTTTAATCGAAGAATAATGCATACTATAGTATTTTTTCGATTGCCGAGTAAGACGGTAAAGTATTGAAAACAATTTGGATTGTTTGTCATTTACAAGTTTTGACCAGAAAGATACCATCCGTATCTTAATAGCAATAGGAAGTCTACCGAGTTCCCCATAAATCATATAATTTGGTGTTGAAGACTTTAATTTCAACAGAAGTTTACAAACTTTTAAATGCACTCTTTCTGAAGACTCGTCATTACCAAAGCCCCAGATTTCACAGCCATAAAGAAGAATATGTTTAACCATTGTATCAAACAAATCTAAAATAATTTTTACTGATAATTTAAATTCGTCCCCGATTTTCAATGTTTTATCTGCTAAAAGGTTCTAGGCAGCACCAAAATTACAGGTTTTTCTAAAGAAACATTAGATTAGTTATTGGATTCTATGTTTAAGTACCTAATCGTTTGTAGCGGCCTCGGTGGCCTATTGGTCAAGGTAGTTCGTTTACTATTGATCACGTGGTCTGTCAACACTGAGATTGCGGGTTCGATTCTCACTGCAGGCAGGGTGTACTCGACTCCAATCTTAATTGACAAGGATTGCCAGTTTTCCTACCGCAGGTAGGGGGTTTTCTCCGGGTACTCCGGCTTCCTCCCCCAATAAAAACTGGACGCCATGATATAGCTGAAAAATTGCTGAAAGTGGCGTTAAACACCATCAAACAAACAAACAATTATCGTTTGTAAGACTGATTAATTAAAAATATAGTTCATTGGTACAAACTATAACAAAGACTTGTTATCCTATATCAAGATCAATATTAAAAAAAAATAATTAAATGTATGATTATTTACATGAACTAATTACAAAAACGAAAATATATTATGTATTTGTACTGCCATCAGTTGTGTTTATGTTGTAATATCTTTCAAGGAGACGTATCCGCCCCGATACAATTTGTGTTTAAATTGTAATACATTTCAAAGAGACGTATCCGCCCCGATACAATTTGTGTTTAAATTGTAATACATTTCAAAGAGACGTATCCCCCCTCCCCCGATACAATGTATTCGTAATATGGTTTCATTTATTTCAACATACAAAACAAATGAGATTTTAAAGCAATACACATTTATATCATTAAATTTCAACATAAAATTGAAATTTTTAATTAATACACATTTTAAAGCAATATAATTGCATGTTTTAATGACAATCAAAACACAATGTTTCTATTTCTATTATACATATTTTTATGTTTGACGAAGGCAATTTACTTTCTTACTTTTTTTAGCAATTTTTAGCTAAAGCACAGAGTCCGGGGGTACGCCTGAGAACCCCAAGGAAATATGCAATCATTGTCAATTAAATTTGGAGTCGAGCAAATCTATCCCTATGTCACGCTCGAAATCACAACCCCATTGTTAACACGCCGATGGCTTACCTGCAATGCCACCAAGGTGCTATATTCTTAAATGTTATATATCACATAAAAAGCCACACAATTGCTTATTCGAGAATGACAATCTGTTTATACGAATTTAGACGAAAAAAGTGAAATGGCCGAATTTAGTCACCATAACAACGAATTTATAGGAAAAAAGCGAAATGGCCGCAGTTAGTCACCATAACATATTGTTAAGAGAAATCCATGTTATACACAGATTGAATTACGTAGACTACTGAGCCACTAAGGTCCCTTGTGATATTAAACATATATTCGGTTCTGGTGTAATTGTTGTATACTTAAGTTTAGTAAATTATTCAACGGGGTTATGAATACATGTTCGTTCCTTCTTCCCTCAAGTCAAGGGTCTTGGTGGCATCTTAAATAAAGTAAAGTCGATACAAAAGGACGCATTTTATTTACACCATTTTCTAAGAACTGTTAATTGCGTAGTTTGGCGTGTTTGCCTTCGGTCTTTAACATGTTTGTCAATTAAATACTACTATTTACTTAAAAACAATTAAAAAAAAATTAAACTCTCGAGCAATCAATGTCAGCTAATACATAAGCGGAAAATTAGCAAACTATTATATTTGAGAGAAAGGCGACAAAGGAGAAATATGATATATTTTGTAGACTACGCCTGTCTGATATGTTTTTCCTATTGGATTATTTTCGTGTCTGGTCACGGTAAGAAATAACATAATTATTGTTTTTATTACAGCAACCGATAATGTAATGACAACTGCAAAGAAAATTCATATATGGCGTCTGCTTTCGCTATGTAAACAAAGCCGTGTTAAAATTCCAATAAATTTAGTTCGCACATGCGCAAGATAATTTTGGTTGCAGTCGTTTAAATTTTATTTTAAAAATTCAATTTTTTAAACCATAATCATCGCTTCTGTTAGTAAAGTTGTTATTTAAAGTCTGAATTCTGCGATTTGCATGATTCAACATTCAGCCATTCCACATATGGCACGCCGTTCTCGTCAAACGTATGGTTCAAAATATCATCACAAATTACACACTCAAAATTTTAAGTTACACACTCAAAATTAAAAATATGCACTCAAAATTTTAAATTTCGCACTCAAAATTAAAAAATGCACTCAAAATTTTACAAAAACACACTCAAAAGATAGATTGAAATTATTTCTTAATTTAAAATATGTAATAAAGATATTTTAATATGTAAATTGTAATATAATTTAAACACATCTGGTTATAAAATACACCCTAAGTTTATGATAACTTTTTCATTCAGTTCAGTTAATAATGTTTAACGCCACTTTCAGCATTTTTTCAGTAATATCATGGCGTCCAGTTTTTATTGGGGGAGGAAGCCGGAGTACCCTGAGAAACTCCCTACCTGTGGTAAGACAATTGGCAATCCTCGTCAATTTAGATTGGAGTCGAGTAAACCCTGCCCGCAGTGAGAATCGAACCAGCAATCTCAGAGTTGAGAGACCACGTTATTCATAGTAGACGAACTACCTTAACCACTCGGCCACCGAGGCCCCTATTACATCATGACTGTAACCTGTAGTGTCAAACACAGCTATATTATTCAAACTTCTATGTAACGAGAAAGGTTTATAGTATAAGTATCTTTGCTATTGAAATGCAAGTTATAAGTCTGGATTTAACATAAAACAGTTCCATCTTTGAATTGAATCTAATACAACTCCCTAATGCATCCAATCTCCATGTCACTAAGAAAGTTTGTCATGTTTGTAATATAACCATTTCTGTTATTGAATTTCAAGTTACACCAGGTCTGGATTTAACATAAAATAGTTCCATGTTTGATTTTACAGTTTATTACATTAAAGGTCAAGACTAGCTGTATAAATGTAATAAAACTCCATAAAGCCCCAAATCTCCATGTAACTAAGAAATTTTATTAACTTATAGTATATATTTTTCATATGAAGTAATTTCGGATGTTTTCATTCATTTTTTTTCCAAAATGACGTCAGCGTGTAACAGTTAACTGTTTTTTCTCCGGAACGACTGTTCCATGCCCGAGACCGATGCGCACAGACTACCTTCGTGTCATTTTGAAGATTTTCACTCATAATGAAAGCGAGGATTTGATCAACCAATGGCATCCAAAAGTTTCAACATGGCCAACCAAGATCCTTTAATGTGATCACTCTCTATATATAGTCTATAAGTTAATAAAACAGTTATTTAATGTCTGTTCATGGAGCAGTCAAACTATTATGCCCTCGGTGCTCAGGAGATGATTTAGGAACTGTTGCCTTCGGCCTGCGGCCTCAGTTATTTAATGCCTGTTCAGGGAGCAGTCAAACTATTATGCACTCGGTGCACATGAGATGATTTAGGAACTTTTGCATGCGGCCTAAGGCAACAGTTCCTAAATCATCTCCAGCACCTCGGGATAATAGTTTTGACTGCTCCATGAACAGACTGTATACTGTAATATACAAGTTTCTGCTATTGAAATTCAAGTTACAATATGTCTGTATTTAACATAAACACAGTTCCATCTTTGAATTTTACTTTAATGGTTGAGACTGTAACCGTTCAATAATTTCCACAAGTATGATTTGGTTATAAAAGTCCACGTCACGTGACAAAGACAAAGCTGTTGTACTTCTAGCTAATACAGAAAATATGTGTCATCCTCTCAAGTCAGGGGTTCTGCTTCCACGTTCGTTTACATCAGCGAACGTGGAATAAATTACCACTGTCTTTAGAGGATAATAATTTGTAAACTTTTAATTTTTATAACGTTTTAATATAACCTAGCTATTATCTTTTTTCTATATTTTTAATTTCAGTCATTTTCATAAATATTTGCTAAAGTGTTTGTTCTTTTCGTAGCCTTTAAGTGTCTGGTTAGTTTTACTATTCCTCACGAAACATTCGCCTTATGGATATTATACAATTAATGAAATATGTATCTATCGGGATTTTTCAATCAGAGAAAAGGGAATATTCACCCAGCCGATGGGCTTCTATGATCGTATTTTATTTTATTTTGTTTTGTCGTCTATTTAGGGGCCTCCTTAGCCGAGTGAAAAATTAGTTAGCCATCTAACATATATTACCGGTGTGTCAACAGTACGGTTGCTGGAGAGTTCGAGACTCATTTCGGATTATAACCTCAGCTACCCGGAGTAACAAGGATTGACAGTTTTACTGCTGATCGAGGGTCGAGAGTTTTCATCGGGTACAATTGCTTTCAAACCGGACGCCATAATATCACGTAAATCTAATCAGGTAGTCATACTATTGATCACGTGGCCTGTCAACACTGAGGTTGCGGATTCCAGTCTCACTGCGGATAGGGTGCGTTTGACTCCAATCTTAATTGACAACACTGACAGTTTTCCTACTGACGGTTGGTGGTTTTCTTCGGATACTCGGGCTTCCTCCTCCAATAAAACTGGACCCCATAATATAGTTGAAAAATTAATGAAAGTGGATTTAAACCCCAAACAAACAAAGCAACAAACCAATTCTATTAAAGGAAAAATCTTCTATAGATCCTACACATTTACCACCTCGTTATAGGCATACACCGCCGCAAAACAACTTCCGGTAGATAACTGGATAATTGACCATACCAGTTACAACTGGTTTTGTTGTTTTTTAAATAATTGCTACCAAAAGACACGTTCACGTAGGCCAATATTGAATATTTTGTAAATAGTATTGACAATTCGTTGTAAGTTTTTGCATTCGTTAGCTTCAAAATATTTTTGTGTTCACAGATTATACTTATGTCGGGTGTTTTAAGGATCAGAGAAAAAGGACACTGCCCAACTTTCCACTACAGTTCGACACAGCGATGACTAACGAGAAGTGTGCTTCACATTGCTGTACCAGTTCACCATCAACATCGTTTTTTGGAACTGAGGTACCGATGTCATTAAGATAACTGGTCCACTCTAAGTGCGTTCTGAGTGTGGTCAGAGTGTTCGGCCGACAGAGCTGCCCAGCACGTCATCTCATGGGAATAGGGGTAAGGGGGTGAGGCCGTAGTACGGAAAGCCTGACAAACATCATACTAGGTAAAGATTTCCACTATTCTTGCGCGATAAGGACCCCTTATGTAAATTTTGAAACATAATTGGCCCCATGTAGCCGCTACACAAGCTAATTTCTCCGACCCTAACCAATACCCCATACTTACCATTTTGTTCCGGCAAGTCTGTGTCCCTGTCCCTGTTTCTGTGTATTTATTGTTTGTTATCTTGTTGTCTTGATTAGCCGGAAGTAAACAGTTAACCAATCATTATGATTACACTTTATTTCTACACCGCCCGAACAGTGTTAACGAAAGTCCACTGAGCAATAGTTTAATTATTCCATTCAATCCATACTCAATCAAAACTTTTGATCTTTTTAATTTTAACACTGACTGTGAAACCGGTAACAGTTCGGGAGTTCTCGACATATTCTGGCTTAAAGTGGACACACACTATACACTTGAAAAAATTGAACCCTGATTCAAATCAACAAAGTTAATCATACAAAAAACATGCAAAAACAGTAAGTAACTTAACCAGGTTTAAATGACAAATAATTAATGTTATTGGAGAATACACGAAACGTCGTATTACCCATCCTACCTGATATTATTTAAGCATATTAAGATTCTTCCCGTTTTTTCTAAAGCACCCAAAAAGTTTATATAGGTATTTGTCCGTGTTTTATTTTGTCCTAAAATGATGTAAGAATATACAAATAAATATTTAAAAAATGTTTGTTTTTTCTAACGTTTATCGAGAAATAAATCCACAAAAACTTTAACAACCGCTGTAAAAGTATGGAGTAATTGGTAGATGCGGGACATTAGGCCTGTTGTAGCAGCTAAAATAAGATTTCTTGTTTTTAAAATCTACCAAAGGGTTCTTTAAAAGGGCAATGAGCGTGGGACTCTCCATAGGCGTCCCCACTACGGTCCGCGGTCAGACTTTATACGTATTATAATCTGACAACCCCTATCAAGAGGGCACCTTATATCCACATGGCTCGAGACGTGCTGGGCTTCTCTGTTCTCTGGCCCCAGACAGATAAAAATGCGGGTTCTGCCTTGGGATACTTTACAAAACAACAATCATGCATTGAAAGTTATCAAAAATTTAATAAACGAAAACTCACTAGAATTCAAATGTTTGTGTAAATTACTCCATAATGTAACACATACTCATTAACTTATTTAAACATACACGTCCTTCGGATTCGTTTGTTTAAATATGTTAACTCGTAAAATGCTTGGAATATATAATAAATCCATCAACTAAATGTTTGTAATTAATTGGTACACGCTTTTCGGTTACGTACTTTCAGAGTAACCTTATGACAATAAATACTTATAGGATAATCAATTGGGCATCGAGAATATCCAAAATATGATCACGAGTGCCGCATTACGCATCTGATTGAACGAGTCCGCGTTCCGCGCACGAGTTTAATCTGATGCTTTATGCGGCACTCGTGATCATATTTTGGATATTCTCGATGCCCAATTGAATATCCTTTTTATTATATAGATCAAAATTGTTTTCGTAAAATTTTAATGCTTAATCCTAAATTTTATGAACGGCGGATGAATATCTGTTTAGTACAAAACCAACTGCAATTTTGGCGGGAAAAAACCCGAGAGTGAAAATAAACGATAATTTTCACATGTGATTTACCGTGATTTCTGTCACTTGGAAAATTCGATATTTCATCTATATCTATATAATAATTACAAATATTAGACATAATTCCTAAACAGATTTACTTTTAGTCAAATGACGAATGTTATTGTGGAAATCAAGGCAACACGTCCACTTTTGTTCCAAGTACAACTTGTAATTACCCATGTTTCGGCAATGACACCCAGATATGTGGCGGCTATTACAGTTTGACTATTTATAGTATAGGTATGTGTTATCTTTTTTAGTGGACACTTGATTTTTTTTCTCTCATCTAATCTCACTCTAATTAAATCCCTGTCAGATCATTTTCTGGGTACCTTTAAGGACCACCTATATTGGGACAATCTGGATTTTTGAAATATGTGTGTAACGATGGGAGGTAACTCCTTTTGCTAAAATGTATACGCCCAATTTAATTTGTCATTATAAGTAGATTCAAACCCTCTATGGAAATATCATCTCCCGCTCAAGAACGCCTTTACAGACCGTTTACGTATGACAAAAGTTTGTTGGTCAAGTTGCGTGTTTAGTTTGATTTGTATATGTTCGTGGAATTAAAAAAAGAAAGAAAAAAATTAGAGTGCTTTTATTTGATATTTCTTTGTTTAAATGTCTCAGCATTTATTTTCAGAACATTATTGTGAATGAACAAAGACCGCCTGAATAAACTGGGTTACCTAAGATCTAGATTTCATTTTAGTTAGTTTCATTTAAATTTTTCAATCAATCAATCAATCAATCAACCCCCCTCAATCTTTCTTTAGTTGTCTAACGCGACTTTTAGCAAGGTTTTAGCTATACCATGGCGTCTAGTTTTATAAGGTAGTTTCGCGGAGTATCCAGTGCGAACGCTGGACCTTTGGCAGGAAAATTGCCAATCCTTGTCCATAAGGTTGACGTCGAGCACACGATCGAACTCACAAGATCAGAGTATTCACTTAACGTGGTCCGCAATAAGATATAAATGATTTATTTAAACATTTTTCGAGCGTAGTCCAGTTTAATGCAATGATTCAAAGCTTCTTCATAACATTGACTTTGTTTATTAACTGTTTTATAGTATGTACATCGGATGTGACATCACAGCCACCTTGTACGTTGTCACAGTGTGTATGTCTCTCTGATCAAAACATACAAATGGTCACTGAAAAAGAGTTGATGTCGAAACTTCTCAGACTTAAGATTGACCTTTCGGTCGACAAGAAAAATACAACTTTCTATTTGAACACAAAGCGATCAGCAACAGACGCCCGGTTATCATCAATGGCATTGGGAATCGTAGGATGTATCGTAATTATCTCCCCTGCATTACTTATTATAATGAACGATTTTTCGAAATATGTTCTGTGCAGAAATCATGCCAATTCAGA